>JAQPPZ010005425.1:0-317925 GCA_028583015.1 Wollemia nobilis
CACACCTCCATTCCTAAAACCAAATAATCCACATATTTTTACCACTGCATCACCTATATAGATTTTGATATTGTCAAAGCCTATTTGAGACCAACCAATCTAGTTTTGGAACCCCTTACCATTCCACCTCGATCTGTTCCTATATTTTAGTAGGAACCCTTGCACTCATACCAAATTATCACCAAATATCTCTTTAAGGCCACATCTACACCTCCACATAAAAATATTCCATCATCATTTTTCCAATGCACTTCTCTCCCATATAACTATACCACCATTCATTCCAAACCACTCCATGAAGTACAAGCTAACTATACTTCATAGATACCATCAACCATTCCATTCACATCACTTGGGTTTTTTGATTCAACCTAGCATAATAGCCCTTATTTTGTTGTGATTCCCTTTGTAACTTACCCTCCACCAACTTTAAACCATGTCACTAACACTCACAACATACCAACCTATGCCTCCCATAAAACCATTCAAACAACATCTGCAACTGCTATACAACAAGCATGGCAATATTTAAACCAATTACTTAAGGTTAATACCAATTAAAACACCCATCCTTTATAGCAACAATATTTGTAGGTGGAAAATTTTAACCATCAATCCATTTCCACCCAAAATAACATTTTCATTCCCATTCAATCATGGGTATCATGACCACCAATGATCACTATACATACACTTCCATTCAACCACATCAATACCATCACAACTACTCAAAACACTCAAATTTCCTAAACTCCACATTTGCATCCTCATAAACATCAATAACTTCATAATAAATTACAATAAAACATTCAACACCATCATATACCCATTTCCCTCAACACACTAGCCAACCAAAATCTGATTTCATCTCAGCAATTCATCACAGGACACACACCACCTACCTACACTCATCATGCAAACCAAGGCTTTGAAAAACAAGTGGAAGATCATAAAATTCAATCTTTGCAAAAGCAAAATTGACATATTTATTATGCACACACCTGGTATGATGTACTAGAAATCCACCTTAAGATAGTTGTTCAATCACTCGATTCATCCTTTGGTACCATTGCCATTATACCCTGTCAATTTTATACTATTGATGTTTGGTAAATTTAAAGGGGATGAGGACCCTAAAGAGCATATAAGTGCATTTATCCATGAATGTTTCAGGATTCAAGATAATGATGCCTTAATACTTTAAACATTTCCTCAAAAAAATTTGGGCGATGCCTTAGAATGGTATAATAATTTGCCACACCCCAACATATATACATTTGAAAAATTGGCAGACCAATTCTTAGAAATAAGTTCTCCCTAAATGATAGAAAGAAAACCATATTAACTGACTTGTATAATCTATGATAATTTTAAGAAGAGTCAGGTTTATGACTTTGGAAACTATTGGAGGGTAGTAATTACCAAATTGTCATTCATCCTCCCCATGGAATAACTAACATGGATGTTCACAAGGAGTTGTTTAAAACCTATATCCTTGTTTTTACAATTACAACAATACAAAATATTCTATGAAGCTCTTGAACAAGCCCAAGTCATTGAGGAAATCAAGATTCAAGAGGGTGAGATAAAATATAAGAAAAAAGAATGGCAAAACAAGGGACAAAATAAAGAAAATTATAATGGCCAAACAAAATCTAGGCAATTTAGTCAAGTGGTCTTGAGTCAACCAATAATGCGAGACTCAACAATCTCAAATCCATCTTCAACAATAGTATCAAATGACATATAAAGCAGCTCCACCCCCACAACAATTGCAAAACCCAGTTCCAAATATAGACAAAAATCAACACCGAGAATCCATTCGTAAAACTAGCAACTACATGTCATTACCTAAATCATATACATCCATATTCCAAAGGTTGTATGATACACATGCAATTACCTTAGTAGAAATTAAATTAGAAGATATGAACAAACATGGCAAGGGCTATAAGGAACATTTGTTTTATCCCTTTCATCAATAGAAGAGCCGTGACATTAGTAATTGATTTACATTTAAATATATTGTGCAAAACCTATTAGACCTGGGGGTCATTAAGATGCATAACCCCTTGGCACAACAAAACCAAAATCTTGGTATTTATCAAACACCACTTCCTCATCACGAGGAGACACAAAAAGCAATGAGAGGGTCAAATACTATAACTCCCCCTAACCAAGCTAACCTTTTACAATAATATAAAGGTTTTGTGGGTTCTACTCATGTAGTAACCTAAGGTCAAAAAAGCACAAATCATCCACAACAACTAAATGAACAATCCCAAGTAGTTTAATATCATACGACACCACCAAAAAGTGTGTATACACAACCAAATCCCACTAATCCATCTCAATCCATTCATATTCCAAGTTGTCTACCTAAATGTTGGCAATTTTGGGTACCTTGGGTACATTGCTCTTGCTCTAAGTGTAGATGTTGTCATTGATGTCAAGAAGGTCTTGAAGCAATTTGGTTTGATGTCAAATAATGTGTCTTGATGAAGGTTTCAGCATGGACAGTGAGTTTCCAAGAAGATCAGGGTAGCCCAGTTGCAAAAGATCAAGAAAAATACAAGTAAGAAAAAGTATGCAGGCGACTAGAAAAACTGTCGCGATTTCGTGACATGTTTTAGGAGAGAGAAAGCACTGGCAAAACTGTCATGATTTCATGACATGTTTGAGGAGAGAGAAAGTTTGGGCAAATGTGTCACGATTTTGCGACATGCGGGAAGGCAGAGACGAAGCAGGCAAAGCTGTCACGATTTCACGACATGTCGCATTTTCACAACTCGGACAGTGCAGGAAGGTAGAGAAAGAAAAGTGTCACGATTTCATGACATTCTACAAAGGAGGTTGTACGGACAAAAAAATTTTACGATTTCGTGATGTGTTGTAGAAGAAAGAGTCCACAGTGTAAGCTATCACGATTTCACGACAAGATCGAAGAGAGTGAAAGTTTTTCAGGAACTGTCGCGATTTCGCGACATGCTACAGAGGTCGAGGTGAGGACTGTCATGATTTTGTGACATGCTAAAAAATATCAAAATGAGAAGTGTCACGATTTGGTGACATGCAGCAAAGGAAATATTCTGAAAGGAGCAACGTCGCTATTTCGCGACAGGTAGTGGAGAAAGTGTACGAAAGCCAAAAGTGTCGAAATTTTGTGATAGGCAGTGGAGAAAGCGTACGAAATCCAAAAGTGTTGCAATTTCGTGATAGGCAGTGGAGAAAGCGTACGAAAGCCAAAAGCATCATGATTTCATGATAGGTTGTAGGGAAAGCTTGCGGATGCAGAAAGTGTCATGATTTTGTGACAGGTTGAGATGGCAGCTTGCAGTTGGAGATGGTGTCGTGATTTCGTGACAAAAATAGTTAGCAAGTCTTAAACAGAAGAAGCATCGTGATTTCATGACGAATTGAAGAAGGAAGAGCTCGAAGGTGAAAGCATCACAATTTTGTGACATGTTCCAATTTCGTGGGCATATGGTAGAAAAGAGCTTAAGGCAACGAAAGTGTCGTGATTTCACGATAGAGTTGTAGATGACATCAACAAGACGCAAAGGTGTCACGATTTCATGACAGAAGTGGAGAAGAAGGCCATGAATACTAAAGTTTCATGATTTCACGACAAAAGTGAAGATGACATTAGTAGAAGGTAGGAGTGTCACGATTTCATGACAAAAGCAGAGAAGGCCATGAAGACTAAAGTGTAGTGATTTCATGACAGGAGTAAAGATGACGTCAGCAAATACAAGAAGTGTTGTGATTTCACGACAAGAACGTAGTCAAGGTAGGCAAGGGCAAAAGTGTCATGATATCGTTACATGTTGCAATTTCATGGCAGTAGCTATAGGTGAGTTCCAGAGGCGGTTGAAGGACAGAGTTAACTTTGAGCCGACAAAGTTAAATACGGGCCGACGTAAATTAGGGCATGCAACCGACATAGTTTGAGGGTTATAGCCGACTAAGTTTGAGATTTTTGATCATGAAATTTAGTCTATAAAAGGAGGGCTATTTTGAGATTGAAAGCATCGAATGTGCGTATCAAACTTGCACAAGTAGAGTCCACGATGCACAGAGACCGAGTCGAGTCGATTTGAGCAAAGTGTGCAAGATGTAGCCATAATAGCGTAGATAGCGCAGAAGTGGCGAGTTGATGTGCAGAGTAAGAAGTTCGATCGCAAAGTGTTGAGTGCTGCTGTGTTTGTGAAGACTATGCAAAAGTTGATTTCTACTAAGTGCAGCCATGACAGAATAGTGAAAAATTGTTGGATAGATTTGAGCAAGCTTTTGTTGAAGCTTGTGGAGCAGTTTGGGCAGATTCTTCTAAGAACTTGCAAAGTAGATCTGAGACAAGTCTTGGTGAAGACTTGCGTGAAGATCAAGCAAGCTATTTTGAAAGCTTGAGAACCATTCTTATAAACCAGATTTGAGGATCTGTTGAGGACAGAGATTAGTGCAAATTTGAGGACAGATTTGTACCCAGATCAGAGGAAGAGAAAGAGGACAGACTTGTGCCAGACCAAAGGACTGTGTTTGGTGCAGACCAAAGAAAGAAGTAGAGGATAGACTTGTGCCAGATCGAAGCACTGTGTTTGGTGCAGATTCAAGGACCAGCTTTGCGGTGATAGAGTTGACGACGGATATCTCCGACGGATCGGGGAAGACGGGTGTCTTCTATGGATAGAGTTCCACTTGCTAAGGGCACAGAGGAGGTAGAGGTTCTCTAGAGGATCACCAGCCAGAGCAGAGTTAGGGGAAGGTATCTCCTTTGAGCAGAGGCTCATAAAATTTTTAATTGGTAAGGTTTCCCAAAGAACTGTGATATAACTTTTAGAGAAAATTTTTATCCGTGAAGTAGCCCACTTTGGGTGAACCACATAATTTGTTGTGTTTCTTTGTGGATGGTTTTTTTGTGCATCGCTTTGATTACTGTTGTTGTTACTGCTATATTTATACTACATAATATTGAATTGAAAGTTGTTTTGAAAGAAAATGTTAAAAGGGGTCTTATACTGTTCACCCCCCTCTCAGTATAAGCTTGTGTTCTTCAATTGGTATCAGAGCAGGTTCCTTCGAAAAGTTTAACGACTTGAAGGAAGATCTTACAAGAACACGAATGGCAAGGAAAGGCAAAAGCAAAACCATAAGCAGAAGAAGAAGAAAACACACATGGTCATGAAAGAAAATGAAGATGAACTCAATGTTGTTGTTTTGGGAAGAAGAATGGAAATAGATTCAAGAGATGAATCAAACAGTGGAGAACAGGCCAGATTAATAAAGTTTTGCACCAAATGTGGGAAGACCGGTCACTTTGCATTTGATTGCTCATAAGGTAGAGAATGTTTTGTTTGTGCTCAACTCGATCATGATAAACATCATTGTCATGGGTTTTGTAGCAGTGAATATGAAGATGATCCATTCAAAATTGGTGAAGAAGTAGATTCATAACGAGAATGTGATGAAGAAGGAAGTGATGCAGAAGAAAATTGGAAATAGAAACTAATTTTAGCTCTGAGTAAAAAGGTTGAGGATGCGAAAGATATAATCACCAGTTTAAAAGTACAAACAAAAGAATGCGAGAAATTTTTTGAAGATTTCGAAATGCAATTAACTAGAAAAACAGAGTATTGCAGTAAGCTAGAAAAAGAAATTGACGGTTTAAGAATGCAGACAGAAGAAATGAGTAATAAATTTGATATATGCAGCAAACATGAAGAGGAATCCAACAAATTTGTTAGCAATCTAAAGCTGCAAATAGAAGAGTCCAAAAGGAGTGAAGAAACTCTCAGGTCTCAGATCAATGAGAAAGAGACTGTTTACTGCAAACAAGAAGAGATTGTTTCATTGAAGAAACAACTAGAAAAGGCCAATACAAATCTTAAAATCAAATATGAGCATAGCAATCAAGAAAAGAGTATGTATTAGGATGCTTCAAAAATCTATAAAGAAGATGCATGTATGGTTTTTGGAAAAGGTAGCACCTCTAATGATAAGAAATATGGAAAAAGCTTTGATGATTCAAAATGCAATCAAATAAAGGATCTTGAAGGTGAACTCACTAGTGCTCTTAGTGCTTTGGAAAAGGAAAGGAAAAAGAATGCTAATCTCAAGGATGAGTTAGAGTCTAAGGTTCTTAAGTATAGTGAGTTAGAATAGAAAATGGCATCTCTGGAAGAGGAAATTAAAGAGTACAAGGATAAGCTATACGAGTTTCAAGATAGATCCAAAAGGGTTAAGTCTCTCATCAAAAGTCAAAGAAATCTAACAGATAAAATAGGCCTTGGTTTTGTTAAACCGAACAAAGAACAGGTTGGGGAATCTAGTAAGAAATTTCAAAAGGAAGAAATTTTTGATGAAGAAAGTACTTCAGATCATGAGTCCGTGAGTAATAGATGTGCAAAAAAAGAAAACAAAATTTACATTGAGAAGAAGTTTTCGGGACCCAAGAGGTCGAATAAAGGAAAATTTCACGGCAAATGTTTTGCGTGTCACAGGTTTTGTCACATGGTTGTACATTGCATGGCTCAAGTGAAAAATGTAAATGATAGTTTCAGAGGTAGTAACTTCTTTCATGGGTATTGCTACTCTTGTAAACAGTTTTGGCATAAGGCAGTCGATTGCGAGGTAAAGAACAGGAACAAGTTTAATCAAAACAGGTTCGGCCAGAATAGGTGGTTTAAAAAAAATTTATGCCTAGTTGTAGGCATTACAGCTCATCATTACTTGTGTACATATGTATAAACAAAAACAAAACAAAAAAAACATAATAATTTTCCTGGTTCAACGACACTAAATTCACTTGCATATACATTTAAATCTGCTTGCTCCATTTCTCTCCTCCCCTACCTACTTATTCTATAAGTGAATTTTGTATGGTCATGCTTCAAGTGGTTACAAACCTTTCATTTCCCCATTTTCTCTCTCCCTTTTCTCTTCTTTATTATATTAACTTCTTCTAGTCCGCCACGTTTTTATTTTTACTTTTCAATGTTGTATGGTCATGCTTCGAGTGGCTACATACCTTTGATCAGTTTTAATTATTCTCCTTTCCTCCTTATATCACTTATTTTCTTTCTTCCATTCTCCATTTGCATACCACTCTTCCTCATACCCCATTCCATTGTCCATGAAAATTAGGAAACCTTGTATATAAATACTTTATATTTATATCTATATAGGTATCTACATATATACATTTTAAATAACATGCAAAAGGAATTAAAAATACACATTCTAGCATGCCAAATTGATGTCCAAAACCCCTTTTTAGGAGACAGTATTAAAGCAATGTTTTGATTGCTTCAACCAAAAATAGTTACATACTCAACCACCATCCAAAGTTGGCATATTTTAGAAATAATTTTAGGCTTCCCTTGGTCACCTTGCTCTCTTTCCTAGACTTACATGCACGTATTACATACTAATAACATTCTGGAAATGGGGCGGATTACGTTGCATGCCAGCTGATGCTTAGCAAAAATTACTCCACTCATTAAATCATTCACATGATTTTTCTTGAATCGAAGAAATGACAAAATGACAAACCCTCCCCCTCCCTAAATAAAAATCCCTTGCTCTATAGCTAATCTAAGTAAGTATCCTAAAAAGCAAAAAGAAAGAATAATCCCTTGTTCTACAACTAATCTGAGAAAGTATCCAAAAAAAAAAGAAGAAAACAAAGATAAAGAAGAATAATAGAGCACTACCCAAGCAAATTATTCCACTGGGGCAGAAAACAAAAGTAAAGGCCTTGAGATATCATCAAAATGAATCCTTGTAGTCTTTCGGTCTTTACCAATGATCTAGCATACAGGCTACAGTTGTCATGTAGTTATAACCCACCCTATTACAGAATAGTAAAATGAACATCACTTTTGACACACAAGTCCAGGATAGAGGTCTTGTTTACCAAGATAGCCTCCAAGTGAGTCATGACATTTTTCTCAGTTAGTCAATGGGATTGATTTTACAAAATATAATATTCGAATCTCCTCATAACATTCCCCATATCCAATTTCCTTGGAATAACGGAATGGATCACATAATTTGAGTAATGTAATGATACACATGCTATCCCTAAGAAAAGTGTTTATATCATGGAAATTCATGCATATCCTCTTATTTTTTGTTTCATATCACAACTTATTTTTTAGTTCCTAATCACTTAAGCATATCATCATTCCATTTCCATCCAACTATCTACTATCACATATACGCTAATCATACACTACCATAAGCAGAAAGAAATAAACACACAAATGTAAATAGACACAAGTGCCGCAGAATCTCATATGTGTATATATATATATATCAAAAATCGATGCCATCAAGATATAATAAAATGTGTGGGCCCTTATGGGCACATAATCACATATCCATGTCTATATATCACCATCCACAAAACTACCATATGACTACAATAAGGAATGCACCATCATTAGGTACATCCCCCCACAAAAATAATCTGCTCCTCCTGAGCACCTACAAAAAACAAAAAATTCAAACAATCTCGCACTAGTTGCTCCCACAAGCCCTCACGACTACTGCTACACCTCCTCTAGCTTCCAACTATGAGGACTCTACCTCTTTGACTCCCACTTCTCCTACCCTACCCACCCATGCTAGTGGCCCATCATCTCTGGTGTCTATGATATCACATGTGCCACTATCTCTTGATCCCTCCCACCAACTGATGGTTTGATATGTTGCGACTATGCCTATGATAGAGCCAATGATCTAGAATATGTCAACATCTCCAATCCATTAACTAGAAGCTCATCCTCGCACCTGCTCCTCCTCCCATCCTCCACATTTTTAGATAACAACTTTGCATTCACCCCCTTCAACTACACCACCTCCCTCTGTGCCACCTCTAACTAGGCCACTATATTACCCAACCCCTCAATCTCCTGCTCCACCCATGACTTCAAGGCTAATTCCTCTCACAATTTTTTTTTAAGCTCAGCCACTCTCACAACATGGCTAGCTCTCACAGCATCTATCTCAGCCCTCACCTCATCCAAAAACTGTTGAAACTACCCTGCGGTCTCGACCATATCATCCTGCTTCTTTCAAATGGTGTCATGCTCAAGACTAAGACCATATTGATCAATATTGAGTGCCTCCATCTCCTCTACCATCTACTCCATGTGAACCCTGGCCTCATCATGATCATCTAAAGTAGCCCTCATGTCCGTCTACACCTCTTTCTTCTCTGCCTCTATCATAGAGCGATACACCACCCAATCTAACTCGGTATAAAGAAGCTTATTTCTAAGCTTCTTCAGATCCCTCCTCAAAACCACCACCTCACCTTTAGCCATGATTATGGTTGTAAAATCCCCACCAAAATCATAGATATATAAATCCTCCTCCACATCCTCCAAAGGCACATCCCCCATCCCCCAAACACCAACATCCCCCATATCCCCAACCCCAACATCTCCCATATTCCCAATACCACCACTCATCGAACTAAACATCCAATCATCTACCTACATTGAGGGAACATCCTCCCTCTCCTCGGCCTTAACTCCCATCTTCCTACCACCCTCGACTGATGGCCCCATGCCGCTACCACTCACTAGCCTATCCTGGTCATCAAATTATGGCCTCACTCGCGTCCTTAGCTAGTCTAACTCAGCATCCTCCTCCTCTCCAGGATCTGGTGACCTCTCCTATACCTCCTTAAGTGTCGTTGCTCTTACTCCTCCTTGAAACCATAACACATGAATTAGCCCTATTGCATCCACCCATCCATCCACCACACCCTGCCTAGGCTCCCATGTTTACCTCGATCACCACAAATTATACTTAGCTATCATCCCGACATTGTCCACATTCAGGATATCAATCACCTCATATAGAATCAAGTCTAGTGGTGGCACTATAGGCTATTGCCCCCTATCTCCCTTAACCCTATAGATATCAACATGAGGATCTGATCACCCCTATACCAATTTGAACTATCAACACACCCTAGAAAATAGAAAGTACTCGACCTCTGATGAGTACTTCCCCACAACCCACTTACCATACTGAATGCATACCAAATGCAAGGCATCCTGATCCTAGCTAGGCCCTCCTCACCATGGCCTCCACATAATATGCTCCATCGTCACTCACCCCAGCTCCACCTTATGGTGCATCAAAACACCATCATGCTCCCTCCTCTTCTTCTCCATTTTTGCTTGCCCTATCTTGACATAGGGTATATCATCCCCTTCAAGTGCATGTGCATCATATGGTAAATTTGTAGGCCTCAAGATTATTTTCTTCTCTTACGCCCATATCTGCAGCAATGTAAGGATACTTTGCCCCATCTTGTTCATCCTCACCACCCCGTGTAACTCATGATACACCTATGTCAATAGTGCAGGTGCACATGCATATCATTACCCCTACTCCACCATGTCACATAGAATCCCTATCATTTTCTAGGGGAATTTTACCCCTGAAGCATCAGGTAATACATGGCTCGCTATCAATAACATACCCATTGCATGACACGATGAGAGTCACTCCTTATTATAATAATACATATAATCCACCCCTTTCTTTTCCATCAACTGCCGCCACTGCTCACCAAAGGCCCTCTCCAAAATACCATGTTGCTCCTCCTTCCTCACCACCATCATGGTCACTCCATAAATCAACAACTTGTATATCCGATAGATATCCTCCAAGGTCACTGTCATCTCCCCTGTAGGTAAATGAAACGTGTTCCTATCAGGATCCCACCTCTCACACAACACAGCCATATACAGATGGTTCACGTGAACCTCATGTGTCACCCATACACCATACAACCCCACTCTCCTTAGCCATACCACATTTGCTTCACACCACTAATCCTTCAATTCCTTCCTTCAAGTCTAAAGCTGATGGTGTGTAAATATTTTCTTCACTTGCCATCACACACACCACATGTTAGAAATAATTTTCATTTTTATACATGTTTCATATAAATCGTAATGTAACATAAATGCATGCATTTTTTTTTTACTATTTCTCGTCTTCATTATATAGACATTTTATTTGTATACATATATGCTTACTTCCACTGCTCATTTACACATTGTATTCCATCCCATTTTGCATTCACACGCAAACTAAAAACACATGTAGACCTTCACAAAAAAAAACAAACAGAAAAAAAATCAACAATCTGCCCAACGTAAACAAAACCTAGACCCTAAAAATCCAACAACTACCACAAATGTTGGTTCGCACCCCACACATGTGAACTGCATGGTTCACACCCCACACATGCAAACTATACGGTTCGTAACCCAAGCGTACGAACCTCTGAAATTTGATGAAAAAAATTACGGTTGGGTGTAAAAAGTTTTGTTGATTCTAGTCGTACCAAACACATACCCAAAAAACATGTAGACACATGTCAAAAATACAAAAAATGATGAAAAAACCCTCCTTGGCATGAACTACAAAGTAGTCAAAATGAGGTCAAATCCAAAAAATTAAGGTAGATTAGGATACTTATTTGGCCCGTTAGCATGTATCATCACTCAGTTTTCACCCACATGCACTTTTTCACACCTATCATCCACATCCCATCCCATGCACACATTTCGATGCACCAAAAAAGTCAAAACAAAAAATAAACACAGATCGGGATACCCATTTCGCTATTTTTACACGTTGTGTACAAAATTTTATCATTTTCTACCCCCACCCATGTTTTGTGGTGTTACAAGCAAAATGGTTCATTTTAAAACCCTTCATAACCCACACATGCCAAAAAACAAGATAAAGCACCTACCTCATGTAGGTCCAAAGGTAAGTTCACAAAATAATCAATAGATTAATTAACCATTGCTAAGGTTTAGTCTATGCTTAAATAATAGACTAACCAATAGTTCTGAGGATATAGCGCTAACTACCCTCTAACAATAGAATAGGGAGGGAGTTGCATGATGCTAACCACTAACCTAGGTAGAGAGTTCTAACCATATCACTAACCTAAATATATAACATAGGATATTTAGGTACTTACCTAGTTTAACCATGAGGAAAATATCTCATGGTAATTATATAATTACATAGAAAAGTAAATGTAATAACCCCACTTAGTGTAATGCAATACACTACCTTATTTTACCTTGACATCCCCCCTTTATTACATTACTTTGATATACAAATTTTACTCCAAAATAGTTGAAATTTGACACGTCCAAGTGCCTTTGTAAAAAATTTTGCAACCTGTTCATCGGTGGGAATGTGTTGGAGCTTGATTCTATGCTTAGGAACTTCATCACAAATGAAATGACAATCTATATCAATATGCTTAGTTCATTCATGATGCACTGGATTCTTGACCAAGTTCAAGACACCTGAGTTGTCGCAATATACGTGAATGGGAAGTTTCTTTGGTAGGCCCATGGTAGCCAAGATGCAACTTAGCCAAACTGATTCACACAAAACTCCACGTGCAACACAATATTATGCCTTAGTTGAAGATAAAGCAACCACCTGTTTCTTTTTACTATGCCATGAGACAGGACCAGATCCAAGATGAAAAATATAGCCTGAGGTTGATTTTTTTTCATCTATGGATCCAACATAATCAGAGTCTGTGTAAATCTATAAGAAGAATGAGTTATTCTTCTTATACTTTAGACCATAATAGGAACTACCCTGAATGTAGTGTAAGACTCTCTTAGTTGTTTTCCAATGGGAGACCTTTGGTTCTTGCATGAACCTTGAAAGACATTTTATAGCATAAGTAATATCTGGTCTAGTATTAGTCAGATAGATAAGGCTTCCAATAATCTATCTATAAAGTGTGCCATCTACCTGTGGTGAGTCTTCATATCATGATAACTATAGCCCTAATTCCATCGATGTTGCTTTGGGCTTACAATCAGTCATACGATATTTTTCTACTAAATTCTTGGCATACTTTATCTGAGTCACCCTTAGATGATTCTTTTTTTGTTCTATCTCAAGGCCAAGATAGTAGTGAAGTCCTAGATATGTCATATCAAATGACTATTTCAAGTCATCTTTCACGGTGTTAATCAAGTTCTCTAAATTTCCAGTGATGATCAGATCATCTACATATAACATAAGAATCACTATCTCAAAACTTGTGTTCTTGATATAGAGATTTACATCAGATGGACTTCTCTTAAATCCATGTTGTAGTAGGTGACTATCCATTTTTATGTACCATGCTCTTGGGGCTTGTTTTAGCCCATATAATTATTTGACCAATTTTTAAACATATTGCTCATGGCCTACCTCTGCAAATCCAAGATGTTGAGTCATGTACACTTCTTCTTTTAAGTAACCATTAAGAAAGGCACTTTTTACATCCATCTGATGTAATTTCCATCCGAACTGTGCTGCCATAGCACAAAGCACTCGAATGGTGGTCATCCTTGCTGTAGGAGCAACGGTTTCCTCATATTCAAGTCCTTCCTTTTGAGCATAGCCCTTTGCCACAATATGGGATTTATGCTTATCTATTGTGCCATTTGCCTTATATTTTACTTTGTAAACCCATTTGCAGCCTATGGGTTTCTTTCCTTTAGGCAAATCCACTAGCTTCCATATTTTATTCTTTATGAGGAAGTTATATTCTACATCCATAGCTACCTTCCACTGAGGTAGTCTAAGTGCTTCATCAACTATAGAAGGTTCATTCTCATCACATGCTGATAAGTAAACCTTCTCCTCATCTATTTCCATCTCATCTTCCCTTGGTAACTCTCAATCAATAGAAAGATCTTGAAAATCTGCACAAAGATCATCAACTGAAGTGGATGCTTCATTCTTTTCTTTTTGTGTCATGCTTCTTGTCTTTGGAAGATTGAGAGTAAGATCAGGTGGGGAAGTGAGTTTAGAATATTTCGCTATGCTTGTATACCATTTGGGTGGATTTTTTTGTTTTGAAGAAGGAAGTTGATGATCCTCCTCATCATCTAGGTATACTAATGTAGTTTTGGGTGTGAAAGCTTCATCAAACACTACATCTCTACTTACATGTATCTTCTTGGTAAATGGGTCTATCAACCGATAGCCTTTTGAAAATTCATCATATCCAAGAAATATACAAGGTAGAGACTTCTCATCTAATTTATTTCTTTTCTCCTTAGGTATATGCATAAATGCCTTACATCCAAATACCCTTAGATGAGTTATGGAGGGTTTCCTACCACTCCATGATTCCTGAGGAGTCATACCTTCAAGAGCCCTTGTGGGAGCTCTATTTAGAAGATATACTATAGTTTGAATAGCTTCAGCCTAGTAATTTTGCTCAAGGTTGTCCCCCTTAAGCATACATCGAACCATTTCCATTATGGACCGATTTCTTCTCTTGACAACCCCATTGGATTGAGGAGTGTAGGCTATTGTTAACTGTATCCTTATCCCATGTGTCTGTAAAAATGAGGAAAATTATTTTGATGTGTATTCCCCCCATCGATCTAAATGGAGGGTCTTAATAAAGCATCCTGATTCCATCTCAAAAAGAGTTTTGAACTGTTGAAAATAGGAAAATGCTTCAGACTTCAACTACAAGAAGAAGACCCACATTTTTCATGAGTGATCGTCTACAAACAATTTAAAATACCATTTTCCTCCACAAATTGTAGACATGGGACCACACAAATCTGTGTGAACCAACTCCAAAGGTACCTTAGCTCAAAAAGAGCTAGGTTCAAAAGGTACTCTATGTTTCTTTCCTGACAAGAAATCAAAGCACACTAGGAAAGTAGATGAAAGAGTAGGTAGTCATTTCACCATTTTATATTTACTCAACTCTAGTAAATATCTTGAACTCAAATACCCAAATATCTTATGCCAAAGAGAAGTGGCCTCCTTTGTGGTTACTGCCATTGCAGTATGGGTAGAGGTAATGGCATCTAATACAAACAAACTATGTTTGTATGAACCTGTTGCTATCTGTTTTCCCCTCTTAGTGATAAAGCAACATTTCTTTTCTTTGTACACTATAAAATTGACATTCATGTTATTTTCCAAGATTTGTGGAACTAAAAAGAGATTATTTTTCAATCTTCCTACATAAAGAACTTTTTGAATATTACATTCTCCATCTGGAAGGGAGACAAAAATACTTCCTTCTCCCTAAACTCGATAGGTCTGATCATCAGCAATGGTGACTGGTATACCTTCTCAAGCCTTAAATGTTGCAAACCAAGATTTATCGCCAGTCATATGTTTACAAGCACCTGAATCTATGTACCACATAAAGTCCTTGTGGGAGTAATCTGTATGTGTCATGAGCACTTTGTGTGCTCTATCATAATCTGAACTAGAATCTTCAGCTGCAATGTGTCCCTTTTGTTGTTTGTTCTTGTTCTTAGGTTTTCCTTGGCCCTTTTTGTTTCCTTGTTCATTGGGCGATTTGTTCTTAAACCAACATATTTTGGTTTCATGAGTGTCTTTGTCGCAAATCTTACAATACTACTTCTTCTTTAGAATCTCTTTGGTTTTACATTTTTCTTTATTGGAAGAAGAACCTTTCTATTGATTCCACTTTTTCTTACCACCTTGTATTTTTGAGAAAAGAGCATTGTTGGATGTCTCATCTCTTTGGAGTTGATTAGATTCTTCTGTTTGAAGCATGTTTACCAACTTGACAAAAATTATTGTCCTTCTAGAAACTTGTAGTGAGGTGATCAACGTTCAGTAGGAGTCAGGCAAAGCTCTCAAAATAATTGAGGTCAAGACTTGGTCTTCCACTTTCTCTCCTAAGGATTGTAGTTTTATTTTCAATTATACGACTCTACAGAGGAATAGCTCTATTGTTTCTCTTGATTTCATATGTAGAGTATGAATCTGTGTTTGAAGGTTAAGAATCATGGATTGATTCTTTCCCTCAAATATGGTATTTAAGGCATCCCATGCTGCCTTACCAGTCATAGCTTCACTGATATGAGGTTTTATCTTTTTCTTGATTAGAATAAGAACCTTTCTGTTGATTCCACTTTTTCTTACCACCTTGTATTTTTGAGAAAAGAGCATTGTTGGATGTCTCATCTCTTTGGATTTGATTAGCTTCTTTTGTTTGAAGCATGTTTACCAACTTGACAAAAGTTACTATCCTTCTAAAAACTTGTAGAGAGGTGATCAACGTTCGGTAGGAGTCAGGCAGAGCTCTCAAAATAATTGAGGTCAAGACTTGGTCTTCCACTTTCTCTCCTAAGGATTGCAGTTTTATTTTCAATTCTACGACTCTACAGAGGAATAGCTCTATTGTTTCTCCTGATTTCATATGTAGAATATGAATCTGTGTTTGAAGGTTAAGAATCGTTGATTGATTCTTTCCCTCAAATATGGTATTTAAGGCATCCCATGCTGCCTTACCAGTCGTAGCTTCACTGATATGAGGTTGGATATCATAAGTAATAGCAAGAAAGATCATTAAGGATAGTTTTTTATCCTTTTTATCAAAGTCTCTTTGATATGATCCAGGTGATTGAGGTCTAGTGACATTTCCATCCACTATTGACCACAAATCCTCTATAGTTAAGATAGCTTTCATCTTAGTCTTCCAAGATGAATAATTTGAACCTTTGAGTAGTTTTCTCTCAGTCAGATACTTGTGTATTATGGCCATGGTTTAGGTTTCAAATTTGATAGGACTAAGATGGTTATATCTTGCACTATACCATCAAAAGAGTATATGGAAGTTGTTTTCAATTTGCCTCTATAATATATTTAATGGCACCTACCTTAACACCCTTACCAAGGGATGAAAAGTTGGAGGATTTTTAAGCCAAACAAAATAGAGCAAATGAAACAGGGGTAGGTTTATTTAAAACTTTTGATTTTGCCCTCTAGGATATTTAATGGCACCTACTTTAACACCCTTAAAGAAGGATGAAAATTTTGAGGATATTAAGCCAAACAAAGAGAGTGAATCAAGGTGATTTGGATTTTTGACCTTTTGATGGGGAGTAAAAAAAAAAATGACTTGATTTAACCTATGCAAATTTTAGCATGGTTTTTGAGTGAAGTTTGGGTTTTGTGAAATGCTTCTTTTAATGTTGTATTTGACTATTTAATTGCACACAAAAAACATGGGTGTTAGTGCAATAATCAAAACATGAGAGCAACCCAAATTTGTATCACTCTAGGTGTCGAATGCAACCGAAAATGCACCTAGTACAAGAAATTTTTAAGAGAAGGTGTCGAGTAAAATCGAGAATGCACATTTCTTTGAAATATCCCCCCTTTTTCGTTATAATTTTGCAAACTTTAGAATAAAAAAAATTGAATTCTATCCCCCATTAATGTTTACAAAATGTAGAATTGAGAGCACTCCTTTCAAGACAAGTCGACACACGACCTACATTTGAAAGGCTTCCAGAACTAGTCGAAACACGACTTAGTTTTTATGGACCCAAGGTTACAAGGTCTTCTCAATTTTGCAGAAAAAAAATAGATGTGCAATTTTATGTATTATATCTCCTTGGAGAAAACAAATGCACTCTTTGAAATTTTGATTCTTACAGAAAATTTCAAGAACCTTGTTGTCTAATTTGCAAAAAAAAATCAAGTGTGATCCTTTCTTGTATGCTAAATTAACAAGGTTTGAGAAGAGTTGTCTAATTTGCAACAAAAAATGTGCTCTTCATATGTCTCATATCTCCATTTGGTGAGAAAATACTAGCACCTTTAAATTTCAAAGTTGCAAAAAAAATATTTCTTTAATTTTTAATTTGCAATATTTAAGAAAATTTTAATAAATCATTTTAATGAATAATAAAAAACTAAAAAAATATATATGTTTTAAATAAATCAACTTAAATATTAAAGATAAATTTATTTATGAAATAAAAAATTATTTTTAAAAGTTTAAATTATTAAAAAAATAATACTAAAAAAAATTTAATGTTAATGCAAAAAAAAATTAAAAAAAATTAATGTACCTTGGCATCGAAGGCAAAAAATTGCCTTCTATACCCGACAGGAGTCGAACCCTAGACTCCCCACCTAGGGCCTTAGCTCGACATGATCAATCGATCAGGCTAAAGAGCCTGATGGGTATTGAGGCACACGATGTGCCTCTTAAACTCTACAGATGACAAGAGTTATTTTTTAAAAGTCGCTGGACTTTTATCCCACATGCATCCCGTAGTGGGATGCAGAGTGGTTTTTAAGGTGGAGGCCTCCCCTTGTACGTCAATTGCCTTTGGGAAATCGACCAGAGTCACCTGCCCTTTTGGACGCTATCATGTGGCACCAGGGGTAGGCCAGTCAGTCCGGGTCATTCCTGTGGCGATGTGCCACGTGTCAAGTAGTGTTCAATCAGCATCATGTGTTGTCTAGTGGCTATCCACCATGTGTCTGGTCCTAGTCTAGTCTACATCTATCATCATCTAATGGTTGTCTACCACATGTCCAATCTTAGTCTAGTCTAGTCAGCACCTCAGGGTGCATGCTAGATTCTAGTCCATGTGTCCCTTGGGGTGCATGTAGGTTAGGCATAAAAAAGTGCCACATGTTGGTCAAGGATTGGAGGGCCACCTACCCTCTCAGATCTCGAGGTCTGGGTCTATGTTTGTGGGGAATGGAGGGCACTCTTGCCCTTGTTGCTCTCCCATGAATGGGCCACATTGCCTGCTTGGACTACGTGGCTCTACGGACCTTGGGCCGATGTGGGAGCCGAGGATTGATGGCCTCGAGACATCGACAACATTTGGTCTAGGGGATAATGGACCCTTGGCCTACATCAACTACGTCAGCCAGGTCGGTCGGCCAACACACGGGCCTTGGTCGGCATCGATCATGCGGGCTAGAGTAGGAGCACTACAGCTGCTCCATGAGGGAGAGTCCATGTCGAGCACCATGGCTGCTCCATGAGGGACTCCCCGCATTGAGCACCTCAACTGCTCCATGGGAGTCCATGTCAATGGGGAACAAGTGAAAGCTCGTATTCTCCTCCTTGGTGAATTATACCAATGTAGGTCCGAAAGTAAGTTCACAAAATAATCAATAGATTAATTAACCATTGCTAAGGTTTAGTCTATGCTTAAATAATTGACTAACCAATAGTTCTGAGGATATAGCGCTAACTACCCTCTAAAATAGAATAGGGATGGAGTTGTGTGATGCTAACCACTAACCTAGGTAGAGAGTTCTAACCATATCACTAACCTAAATATCTAACATAGGATATTTAGGTACTTACCTAGTTTAACCATGAGGAAAATATCTCATGGTAATTACATAATTACATAGAAAAGTAAATATAAGAACCCCATGTAGTGTAATGCAATACACTACCTTATTTTACCCTAACACCTCAGGCGTCCTCGACCCATGCCGAATCTCCCTAACATGCTTGCCATCCCGCATTGCTTGATCCAAAATTCGATAGCACTATGTTACATTTTTATCCTCTCGTCCACCTCTCCAATTTTGTATGCATGCAAAAATGATGCCAAAAATGAAATTTTCACCTTACATATTCCATTTTGGGTGGTTTCACACCCCACATGTGTGAATCGATAGGTTCGCACCCCTAGGGTGCAAAACTTTTGGTTCGAACATGTATCATGTGAACCGGCCCTACTGCCTCCAAATTTTCCCATTTACCACATATTTCACCATAAACATTGTCCAATAATTAATTTCATCAATTTTTGTGCCAATATTTCACATTTGCCCCACATTTTCATCAACTTTCGCATCGCCAATTTCCTTCGCTATCATCGCCAATTCGCAACTTGAGGGGGTAATCATCAATCATACCAAAAGCTACCTTACACACGATCAAAAAAACAAAAATAATTCCAATCACAGATTCAACATATGCCTAAATTTTTTTTTGCTAACGATTATTTCAAAGACTAAAATTCCAATTCAAAACAAAATGATGTTTGTAAAATTTTAAAATGCCTCTGCCTGTAGATGCCACATGGATTCCAATAATCATAGTGGTAGGCATAAGACCACTTGTGAATGACGATCCTGAAGTTCTTCCTTAGGCTCCAATGATTTATCAAATGTCATCAAATGACCTCATTAATCAATCGAAAGCAAAAGTTAATAAAAGCATCTTGTTTCATCCAAAAATTGAAACATTTCTAGTTGATCATAGTACAAGGAAATCATACGATTCTCTCCAAAAGCAATAATTCACCAATCATCATCAATCCACATCATAATTTTTTGTACTAAACCATGTTTCACACACTCCAGTATAAAAAGGGGTAAAATGTAGACACCGAAAAGTCACACATTGTCCCTCTCCCCATATCCATGGTTAATTAATGTGCAAAACCATTGAAAATTGCATAAATTGACCCAAAATACTATTCACCACCATTAACCCCTTTGGGATATCTAAGTCCCTTCCTACGCTTAACCTTAGGTCCTCATGTGACCTCATGCCAACTCAACTAAGGTTGAAACCTTCACCATGGTCAAAAACCACTTTATGGTCAACAAATAAACATTTTGATCTAATTGTGCTTTATGGAAAATTCCCTATAATTAGATCTAATATTGATTTAATTAAAATCCTCCACCTCACCTAGTCTACTTTGACTAGCCTAGCCTCCCACCTCACCTATCCTCACCTATCCTAGCCTTGCCACCTCTCATCCCAGATATTTCTCCATATCACACACCCCTGGGTCATAAATGCAAGATGGAGACTTTTGCACATAAAAATGATTAATTAATGCTAAGATATTTCCATAAAGGTGAATATTAGTTGCAAATTGATATTTATTCCTAATCATCATTAATTTTGGATGGATGAGGGATTCTCTCACCCAACTTCACTCATGACCCACGATACCTCAGGGGACACCTATTTGGTGGATACCTCACCATAGACACCTCATAGAGGACACCCCATCCCCTTTCTCTCACCCTAGCCCACTCTGTAAATAGAAGTCCATTTTCACCATTTTGATGATCACAAATTTTACATACCGAAAATCTTCCAAAATCACCATAGCCATTGCAATCAACACACATCCATACCACATCCATCATACGAACATCACAATCAGTTTATCTCTTGCATAATACCATTTTGTGAGTGAGACAGGTTGATTTCCACATTAGTATTTGTTGTTCAGAGGTTCTATAAGACAAAGTGCACATCTAGAACCAATCAAAATAATCCAGTGACCCCATCTAAGCAATCTAATTTCAAAAGGGCTGGTTCATACCTCACACGTGTGAACCTCATGTTCCACACCCTAGGATTGTGAACCTCTGCAACAGGCATCAGAACCATTCAGATAGGTAAGAATAACTTAGTTTGTTATTTTATGCTAGTTTTTAATGGTTAATTTCATGTTTTGAGCACTTTTATGAGTCTTTTGTCTTCATAACTATGGGTTTTGAATGAGGTAAACCCCCCAATGCACTAATAAGATTTTAAAGGTTTCTATAGGTCCAACAAAGCTCAAGGAAATATCTCCAACAAGCGGTGGCTCGTGAGCATGAAGCCCACCTACATCGAGGAACCCACAATAGATGAATCATGTTATCTTTGTACCACATCTAAAAGGGGCTTCCTGATGGAAGACCCTATTGTAGCCTTCATGGCTAAATTGTAAAAGGATATCATCTCTTGTAACCCTTTTATAATTATTAATACAAATACAACAAGTTCCATAATATTTGAATGAGGTGTTATGGTGTCTTTTTGGTAGTTTCAAAATCATCTAAATAGGAAAAAATTCTTCTATAAATCATCTAGACCTAGATGATTTTTGTTAAATAGTATTTTTTTAAAAACTAGAGCATATATAGCAGCCTTATACAAAATCATAGCCCCTGGATGTCGCCCTTGCCTACTTTCACCAATCCTCATCCATTTATTAATTTGCAAGTCAATTTTGTTTCACATCCCACTTCTTCTCTCCTTCAAAATGACCTTTTATCCTTCAACTCTGCCTCAAGATTCCACTCCCTCAAATCATCCTCCTTTTGTGCATTTCTATTCTTTCACCAATATTCCTTCACTTAGCATGCATGTTGCTTCTTCTTCCTTTCCTCACCCTTATTTTCCTTATACTTCTCTTCTTCAACCTTTTTCTCATCCTCATTATTCTCTCTCTTTATGATTATTCTCATCCTTAATCTTCTTATTATTTATTCTTCTTTATAGCATGCTCAACCTAGCACTTCTCATATTCATCCTCCTCTTCTTTTCCACATTGCTCCAATCCCTCGTCAATATTTCCCTCCTGTTCATTCTATTCAAAATTCTTTCTTTGCCCACCCTAATTCATAGACTCTTACTTAACCTCCCACTCCTTTGCAATAACCACCTCCATACATCTCTTATCAATGGCCACCCTTATCATGAGTTCAAACTCAAACCCTATCATCCATAAATGCATTGCTTGAAGTGGATGACATTACCTATCCACGCTATTAAGAACATGATAAATATTCAAATATTGATAATAGATGATAAACATCATTAATAATATATTTTTATCTAGTCAATCATATTGAAATGAGGGGATATTTTTCGTAGGACTACCCAAACTTTTGAACTTGTTTTGACCATATTTCACTCATCCAAACTCAAATTGAGCTAAAAGTTTGAGGGTAAATGCCTGAAAAACCCTAGAATGTCTCCATTAATATTTAGATCATTTGGAGCAACACATATCCTAGTGCATCCCTATGTGTGAATGAGATTTTTGGCAAGTGACTATGTGAGGGTTTCATCTGGGTTAAGTGCAAGTAGCTCTAGAGGTTGATTTTCATGGCCTTCGAGCCCTAGAGGCCAATATTTTTTTGGTTTCTACTTAAGATTTTAGTAGGAAATATTGTAGGGGATCTAATATGGGTTAGAAATCTACATTTAAATAGATCTTCATGTTGTGAAATTGAGTGACAATGGTTTCCAATTTGTTTCACAAAAGAAAAGTGAAAAGCATACATGTCCACAACATCTAGGGCATGGATTAAAGAGATCATGAAACAAGTTTCAAGCATCTGATCAAAAAGTGGCTCGGATGTCAAGTGAATCTGGTGCTAAGGTGCACCCAAAAAATAAATCTACTATGGAAACCCATGTCAAGGGTAAGAATTTCAAAGAATCATCCCCAGATATAAATTTTAGGGATGCCCTCCATGGTGGATATCCTTAGCCTAATGCTATCTTAGGGCTTCCCATAAACCTCTAATAATACCTAAGATTGATCCTAGGAAAAGGGATTTAGGATATCTTAAAGCCTATTATGGAACTACTATTGTTAAGCTTGATATGGGCAACATTCAAAATGGCATTGAAGATCTAGAAAAAAAAGGACTAATTTTTCATTTCGTGGGTTTTTGTTTGAGCCTATATGCTTTCAAAGTTTGGGCTACAAAAAGCTGGAAAACTAAAGGTGAGTTACAAATCTCCATTTATCCAAATTATTATTTTCTTGTTTTATTTGCTAAAAATGAAGATAGAGAGAAAATATTTCAAGAGGGTCCCTGGTTCTTTGGAAGGTCAGGGCTTTTCATGAAGCCTAGGCATATTTAAAGTCGAAGAAGAGATGCCTTCTACAGGTCCTATGTGGATTAGACTCTTTGGTCTCCCTATTGAATTCTAGAATCTGACTATTTTTTCTTCAATTAGAAATTCTTTAGGAACATTTATGATGATTGATGATTGTACTAAAAAATTTGAACATATTATTTATGCTTGGATTTGTGTTTTAATGGAATTTGACAAACCCCTACCTAAAAATATCACTTTACAATTTGGGGAGGACACTTGGGAGCAAGTAGTTGAGTATGAGAACATTCCTTTTTGTTGTAGAATTTTCTATGAAAATGGTCATTTGGCTAATGTTTGCCCAAATAAATTTTAGATCAAAAGAAAGAAGATACAAATTTAGTAGGTTTCCAAATACCTAAGAAGAAGAAAACTAAAAAAAACTAGTTATGAAGGATCAATCAAAGGTATCTGCTAATATGTTTGAAATTCTTTTCACAAATGAGGTCCCAAGTGAGGAAGAGAAAATAATTGAAATAGAAATATTAGAAACACAATTTAAAGATAAAGAGAAGAAATCAGAGACAAACCAACAAATCAAAGGATTTCAACAAAAAAAAGAGAAAATATTCACAAGAAAAACAATCTTTTAAATGTTAAAACATTAAATAACACATGTCCCAATATAGGCTCTGTTGAACCTTTGGGTAACATTTTGACTATGTACAAGCATTCTTCAAGGCTAGAAGCCATATCAAATTCAATTGGAGTAAGTCAAGAAACAGGAAAAAAACTGAATATGGATTCTAATCAAAAGGTAAGTTGCAAGACTAATCAATATCATATGGTAAAATAAGGTGAAAATATTGTAGAGAAAGGTAATATTAATACCCTTCCCAATATTTCTAGCCTTGGTATTAATGAAGATCATAACTTCGAATATTAGAGGACTCAAAGGGAGTCTTTCAAAACAAAATTAAATTAGAAGAATGATTCAAATAAATCATCCACATCTTATTTTCCTTCAATAAACAAAGATGTCAATAGAGGATACAAAATCAATTGCTAGTAAAATTTGGCCAACTAGAAAAGTGGTTTCCCTCAGTTCCCAGGGGATTTCTAGTGGCATTACTTGCCTTTGGAACCCAAAAGAGGTAGTTATTCACCATATGGTTAGAATTTGGGATCTTTTGGCTATAGTTATTCAAAGTAGACATTCCAACCAAATTATGCTCTACATTACTATTTATGCTTCGACTAATTTGGAGGAAAAAAGAAGACAGTGGAAGAATATTACTTATATTATCTCTCATTTTCCTGAAGCTTGGATCTTGATCGGAGGATATTTCAATACCATCCTCTCTCTAGATGAGAAAATATGGGGAAATAGAAAGTTGGACAGAAGCACTGACCTCATGAGCAAATATATTACAAACCTCCATCTTATGTACATCCAACTAGATAATGGCCTTATGAATTAGTCTAACTTAAGGTAAGGCTTAGCTTGTACAATGGAGATATTGTATAGGTTCTTGCTCTTTGATAATTTCTTAATAAAATGTCACATTCCTAAAGTGAAGACTCTTAACAATGTTGGTTCCGATCATTGGCATGTCATGGTGGAAATGTGGAAAACCAATGTGAGTTCCTCTTTTTTTTCAATTTTAGTTAATGTGGCTTAGAGATAGTTCCTTTAAACCTCAAATGTAACAATGGTGGAAGGAAGGTAAACCTAGGTATGGGACTAAGATGTTCTATTTTTATGAAATATTACAATACATTAAATCCAAAATCAAGACTTGGAACTGGAAGGAGTTTGGGGATGTTCATAAAAAAATAGGGAGGCGAATCCTAATCAAAATGTACTTGTAAAAAAATGGTAAATCCTAATAAAAATCAAGGTGAATCATGGCGAATCCTAAGAAAATAAAATCATTCATCTTCACACCAAAATTTGGGGAATTTGAAGCCCTAAAAAGTAAGGTCATATTTGGGACACATTTTGACCTATTAAATCACCTTATAAATTCATAAAAACACCACCATTATATCAGGCTTAAAAATAGCTTTCCAATGAGTACAAATATACCTATGTTTGGATATATATTGTGGTGAATTGATCCTAAGAAAAAATTGGTCCTAAAAATTTTAGGCGAATGGGCCGATGTCAAGGGTCATATTCGTCAATTTCCAAAAAAAAATTTGTTTTTTTTTTTAATTTACATGGTGGAATCGGTAGCCGCCACAAATCCGGGTAGGCTATCCAGATTTTATGGCCACCATAGTATTCTGCGTTGTCCGCCCTAGAAGCCGCCACACAAATCTTCGCATAGTCCGCCCCTATAACCACCATGCCACAATCATTTTAAACCTTTTACGTCATTGAAAGCACCAGGAAAGGGAAAAGTGTTCAGTCCGGCGAGGCCCGAGATTTGAACCTTGGACCTCCGCCCCCTTATGGGTTTTGTATGAACCAATTAGTCTACACCTTAGACCTGTCAATTTCCAATTTTTAAAATCTTAATATTCGGCCAATTTGTGAATATTTACCACTATGCATAACCTTGTAAAAAAATTGAAGTTATTGCTCATCTTGAAAATTTGAATAATAAAATACATTTAGATGGCCTCACAGAGAATACAAGTGTAGATGAAATTAAACTCATAGCTCAGTTAGAGGAATGGTAAAAAAGAGAACTCTTATGGAAGCAAAAATCTAGAATTCAATGGCTCAAATAAGGTGATAAAAACACAAATTTCTTCCACAAATCTCTTCTAGATCGCAGATCTCACAACTTTATTTCTTCCCTAAAATCAGATTCTAGAGATGTTGTCTACACTTGGGATGGCATGAACTCTATTGTTTTTCATTACTTTTCTATTCTTTTTACTGCTACTCCTCTTGACTCGACTTCTCAACAAAATTTTCTTCAATAAATCCCTTCTCTTATCACTTCTGAGGAGAAATCTATTTTGACTGCTCCTATTACTATCAATGAGCTTCAACATGTATTTTTTAAAATGTAAAAAAAAAAAGAAAAACCCCAGGTTCTGATGGTTTTCCCATTGAGTTATACCAAGAGTTTTGGGATATCCTTCATGCTGATTTATTAGAGGTGGTCGTTGGCAATTTTGGGTTTGAGATCCTAGCTTCTTGTCTATGAGTTGTCATTGATGTCAAAAGGAAATGGCATTAATGTTAAGAGGATGTGTTGGCTTCAAAGGTGGAAGATTCCAAGAGAATCCGGAGAGATTCCATTGGCAAGGGTTTTTCATTAAAACCAAGTTAAATGGTTTTTATTAAAACCAATGGAGGTTCTCTTTATTATTTATTTAATTATTATTTAAAACCCTTCAAGGTTTTAATTAATTAATTATTTAATTAATTAAGGGAGAAATTATTTTTAATTTATTAAAAATACTTTAAGGGTTTTTAAACCCTTTAGAAAGCAAATTTCGATTAAATTCGAAATTACTTTTCTTTGCAACCGACGTGTTCTAAAGTCCACGTATGGACTATAAATATGAGAAGGTTCCTAAGGTTAAACCCTCTTGGAAAATCGAAGGCAATTAATTGGTTTGGCTGCGATCGAATGTTCTGTTTACGCTGCGAAAGAGGAGAGCTCATGGTTTGAAAAGCTTTCGAAAAGCTTGACCGTTTATGTGGAAGGAAGTCCGTCTTGGACTTCGTAAGCCCCTTGTGGGCTAGTGGCAGCGAAGGCTGCATTTGGGCCTTGCGTAGGCGGAGGTCTACGTTTCGATCCCCACGGAGGGAGCTGTGCATGGATTAGTCACGTTTTTATTAAAACGTGTTTTGTGCCGCGAATTTCGGATTCTTCAAGGGCAGCCATTATAAGGTGTGATTATTTTTCTTGATATGATTTTTGGCATTGTTTAGCATTGTTTAAAAGACATAGGAGAAATAAGGGGATATTTCTTTGGTTGTATTTTTGAGATTAGTCTTTTGCTATGCTAAATTTAAAAATGGAGATATAAGGTGTAAGTTTTGGTTGTTGTGTTTTTGGCTTCTTTGGTGGTTGTTTTTAAAGAAGAGGAGCTAAAAGGTGTATTAAGGAAAGTTTTTATATATGCTCATTTATCTTGGTTCTAACCCTAACTTGGTTGGAAGTTTGAGGGTTGTGTGTGGTGACAGCTTTAAGGATCAATTTTCTTCTACTCCAAAAAGGTATGGGCACATTTTCCTTATGAGTATGATTGGTGTATGTTTTTCTGAAATAAGGTTGGAGTGAAAAGGTTTTCAACTAGGTTTCCTTTGGTTGGGTGTAAATCCTATTTTCTGGTTTGTTGAAGACTTCTTATGCATTGTTATCCTTGATGAGAGTTTTTGGTGAATGCATAATTTTTGGTTTGAGATAGTGGAAGCTTTGTGCACTAGGGTTTATATTTGTGAGTCTAGCTACTTGCATTGAGTTGGTGGAACCCTTGGTTGGTTGTTTTGAGTTTGATGGTTGAGTTGCTTCCATAGAGGTTGTTTGATCAAGTTATTGCTTTACTTGATTCATGATATTGGGCTTACTCCATTGAGTTGATTTGAGCAAGTTATTCTTTGCATTTGGTGATATTGTGTTGGTGGCTGTTTTGTTCAAATATCTTTGGAGGGAAAAGGATTTCTACTTGTTTCCTTTTCTTGTGATGATTGGTTGAATGCTTCAAGGTTGATGTTGAGTTGAATGGTGTTGGTTGACTAAACCTTGTTTGATGAGCATTGTTGTTGAAACCCTAATTGATGGTGAAAAGAACATGAGTATCATTGTTATGTGATTCTTTGCATAGTTGGCAATTGTTGGGGTTTCATGTTCTTGAAAGAAAACATTCTATCCTATCCATTTCAGATATTGAGTTGAGTTTTCAGATTTGAGATTGAGATTGAGCTGAGTTGATTTGAGTTGAGTTTTGAGATTGGGATTTGAGTATAGAACATATTGAGTCTCTAACAATTCTCTTTATGCTTCTATGAGTTTGACAAATCACATTGGGTCTCTAACAATTCACTTTGTGATTTCCTACTAAGAAAGTTTTTCTTGGTGAGCTTGCTGAGTTTTTGGACAGGTTCCAGTGGGGACTTGTGAGCAATTTTTGGACAGGTTCCAATGGGGACTTGTGAGCAATTTTGGACAGGTTTCGGTGGGGACTTGTGAGCAGTTTTTGGATAGGTTTCGGTGGGGACTTGTGAGCAGATTTGGACAGGTCCTAGAAGAGGACTTGTGAGCTGAGTTTGATAGTTCTAGTAGAGAACTTGAGGACAGAGGTGCATTGGTTCTATGAGAAGAACCTGAGGATAGTTGGCAAGTCTTTGAGAAGGCTTGTATGCAGAGGATTGATTTGTTCAAGAGTTGGACAGATCCGATAGACAGAGGAAGACTTGTACTAGACCGACTGACCGTGTTTGGTACAGGTTGTTGAGCTGCTGTGGACGTGATCATAGAAGGTAGAGGTCTCTTAGGCTAAGCATTGAGGACAGGAGGTCTTCGATGGAAAGGAGTTCCACGTGTTGGCAAGAGGTAGAGGCAGTTGATATTTTGAGGGATCATTTCCAGAGTAGAGGGGAAGGTATCTCCTTTGAGCAGAGGCTCATAAATTTAGATAGAGGGGAAGGTATCTCCTTTGAGAAGAGGCTCATAAATTAAGATTGGGGGAAGGTATCTCCTTTGGGCCGAGGCTCATAAACATTGTAATTGGGAAGGATTCCCAAAGAACTTTGAGATAACTTTTAGAGAAAAGTTTTGTGGACGTAGCCCAGCCATTTTTGGGTGAACCACGTTAAAATTGGTGTCACTTTGTGGATGATATTGTGCATTGCTTTGATATTGCTTTGGGTATATTGCTTTACTATTTTGAAGTATAAAGGAAAAAGTAAAAAGAGGTCTTATACTGTTCACCCCCCCTCTCGAGTATAAGCTTGTGTTCTTCAATTGGTATCAGAGCGGGTGCCTTCGAAAAGTTTAACAGCTTGAAGGAAAAGCTAGTAAAGAACACAATGGATCATTCAAGTGGCAATGCAGCACCTATTCTTGATGGGTCAGATTTTGGTCTTTGGAGTGCAAGGATGAAGGTTCATCTAATGGCACTTGGTAATGAGGTATGGGAAGTGATTGAAGATGAGTACACTATTCCTGAACATGGTCCTAATACTAAAGAAGAAAGGCTCCTACATCACAGCAATTCAAAAGCAATGAATGCAATCCTGAAAGGCTTATAGAAAGCAGATCTCACCAAAGTGATTCACTGCAAGACAGCTAGTGAAATGTGGAATCAATTGAAGGTGGTTCATACAGGTGATACAAATGTCAGAAAGGCCAAGTTGAGACACTTCAAAGGTATGTTTGAACAACTCAAGATGAATGATGATGAAAATATTAGTGACTACATGCTTCGTATGGATGAGGTTGTTAACTCCATGAAAGACTTAGGTCTTGAGCTTGCTGAAAATGATGTTTGTGATAAGATTTTAAGATCTCTTCCTAATAGATTTAGTGAAAATATTTTTGCTATTGAGGAAGCTAAAGATTTGGATAAGTTGAAAAAGGATGAGCTCCATAGTATACTTGCAGCATTTGAGTTGAGAACTCAAGTGAAGGTTGATGTCAAGAAAGAGGCAGATTTCAAGGCTACCAAGGAATCCAAGGGTAAACAACTTCAAGATAGTGATGAGTCTTCTAGTGATGAAGAGGCATATTACAGCAAGAAAGGCAAGTTCTCTAGAAAGCACAAAAGTATGAAAAATATAAGATGTTTCAATTGTGGAAAGTTTGGTCATTATGCTACTGATTGTACTATTCCCAAGAATGAAAGTGATGAAGATAAACAGGATTCTAAGAGCAAGGATTCTAAAAAGCACAAGCATCACAAGAAAAACAAAGATGAGCACAACAATCAAGGAAAGAGGTATTCTCACAAGCACAAGAAGAGTTTCTACCTAGACAAAGCAAGTAAGTGTTCTAGTAGTGATAGTGAAAGTTCTTCAAGTGATAATGAAAATGAGATGTTGTTCATATCAAAAAAAGAGGAAGAACCGAAACATAGATTCATTATCATGAAATGTCTTAGATGTGGAAATTTTGGTCACCTTGAGGATGATTGCACAAATAATGATTTGGTTTCTAGTATGTATGAGGATGCTTCAGAAAACTATAAGGAAGATGCATGTATGGTCTTTGAAAAGGGTAGCACCTCTAGTGATAAGAAATCTGAAAAAGGCTTTGATGATTCAAAAAGCAAACAAATAAAGGATCTTGAAAGTGAACTTATTAGTGCTCTTAGTGTTTTGGAAAAGGAAAGAAAGAAGAATGCTAGACTCAAGGATAAGTTAGATGAATGTTGTATGGAGAGAGATGATCTTATAGAAAGTCTTGACTTCTCTATAGCTAAGACACAAGAACTCAAGGATGAGTTAGAGTCTAAGGTTCTTGAGTATAGTGAGTTAGAACAAAAAATGGCTTCTTTGAAAGAGGAAACTAAAGAGTACAAGGATAAGCTTTACAGGTTTCAAGATAGCTCCAAAAAGGTAAAGTCCATCATCAAAGGTCAAAGAAGGGCAATAGATAAAACAGGTCTTGGTTTTGGTAAGAAACACAAGGAATAGGTTGGGGAATCTAGTAAGAGATTCCAAAAAGAAGAGAGTTCTGATGAGGAGAGTATTTTAGAGAAAGAGTCCTTGAGTGATAGATGCACAGAAATAGAAAATAGGAAACAGAAAAAGGGGAGAAAGTTTATAGGACCTAGAAGGTCATTTACAGGAAAGTTTAATGGCAGATGTTTTGCTTGTCATAGGTTTGGTCACATGGCTTCACATTGCATGACTCAAGTAAGGAAGGTAAATGATAGTTTCAGAGGTGGTAATTTCTTTCAAGGGTATTGCTACTCTTGTAAATAGTTTGGGCATAAGGCAATTTTTTGCAAGGCTAATAACAAGAATAGGGTTAGTCAGAATAGGTGGATTCAAAGAACAGGTATGCCTAAAAGAAATAACATTGTTACTTGTTATAAGTGCAACAATGAAGGTCACACAACTAGACAGTGTAGAGCTGAACTTCCAAGGTACAGGAATAGGAACAATGGTATGACCAGGTCCAAGGATCAAGGCATGGATAAGAACAGGAATGATAATAGGAATAGGAACAAGAACAGGAATATGGACAAGGAGAACAAGAGAAGACATGGTAAGGCAGCTATAGACACTGATGATGATCAGTGCCTATTGGGAGTTTTACTCCCACCCCGAAATTAAACACCTCAACAGGAGGTGGGGGAGGGACTAAGCTAAGAGGCTCATTCTTAGTCCCAAGCCCCAAAGGTGACCCTTTGCCATTGATGACAAAGGGGGAGAGATATGAGTAAGGGGGAGAGCCTCAAGACAGGGGGAGCTATTTATGTTGAGTTTCTGTGTTGTTGAGAAGCATGGTTTGCCATCAATGACAAAGGGGGAGATTGTTGGCAATTTTGGGTTTGAGATCCTAGCTTCTTGTCTATGAGTTGTCATTGATGTCAAAAGGAAATGGCATTAATGTTAAGAGGATGTGTTGGCTTCAAAGGTGGAAGATTCCAAGAGAATCCGGAGAGATTCCATTGGCAAGGGTTTTTCATTAAAACCAAGTTAAATGGTTTTTATTAAAACCAATGGAGGTTCTCTTTATTATTTATTTAATTATTATTTAAAACCCTTCAAGGTTTTAATTAATTAATTATTTAATTAATTAAGGGAGAAATTATTTTTAATTTATTAAAAATACTTTAAGGGTTTTTAAACCCTTTAGAAAGCAAATTTTGATTAAATTCGAAATTACTTTTCTTTGTAGCCGACGTGTTCTAAAGTCCACGTATGGACTATAAATATGAGAAGGTTCCTAAGGTTAAACCCTCTTGGAAAATCGAAGGCAATTAATTGGTTTGGCTGCGATCGAATGTTCTGTTTACGCTGCGAAAGAGGAGAGCTCGTGGTTTGAAAAGCTTTCGGAAAGCTTGACCGTTTATGTGGAAGGAAGTCCGTCTTGGACTTCGTAAGCCCCTTGTGGGCTAGTGGCAGCGAAGGCTGCATTTGGGCCTTGCGTAGGCGGAGGTCTACGTTTCGATCCCCGTGGAGGGAGTTGTGCATGGATTAGTCACGTTTTTATTAAAACGTGTTTTGTGCCGTGAATTTCGGATTCTTCAAGGGCAGCCATTATAAGGTGTGATTATTTTCTTGATATGATTTTTGGCATTGTTTAGCATTGTTTAAAAGACATAGGAGAAATAAGGGGATATTTCTTTGGTTGTATTTTTGAGATTAGTCTTTTGCTATGCTAAATTTAAAAATGGAGATATAAGGTGTAAGTTTTGGTTGTTGTGTTTTTGGCTTCTTTGGTGGTTGTTTTTAAAGAAGAGGAGCTAAAAGGTGTATTAAGGAAAGTTTTTATATATGCTCATTTATCTTGGTTCTAACCCTAACTTGGTTGGAAGTTTGAGGGTTGTGTGTGGTGACAGCTTTAAGGATCAATTTTCTTCTACTCCAAAAAGGTATGGGCACATTTTCCTTATGAGTATGATTGGTGTATGTTTTTCTGAAATAAGGTTGGAGTGAAAAGGTTTTCAACTAGGTTTCCTTTGGTTGGGTGTAAATCCTATTTTCTGGTTTGTTGAAGACTTCTTATGCATTGTTATCCTTGATGAGAGTTTTTGGTGAATGCATAATTTCTGGTTTGAGATAGTGGAAGCTTTGTGCACTAGGGTTTATATTTGTGAGTCTAGCTACTTGCATTGAGTTGGTGGAACCCTTGGTTGGCTGTTTTGAGTTTGATGGTTGAGTTGCTTCCATAGAGGTTGTTTGATCAAGTTATTGCTTTACTTGATTCATGATATTGGGCTTACTCCATTGAGTTGATTTGAGCAAGTTATTCTTTGCATTTGGTGATATTGTGTTGGTGGCTGTTTTGTTCAAATATCTTTGGAGGGAAAAGGATTTCTACTTGTTTCCTTTTCTTGTGATGATTGGTTGAATGCTTCAAGGTTGATGTTGAGTTGAATGGTGTTGGTTGACTAAACCTTGTTTGATGAGCATTGTTGTTGAAACCCTAATTGATGGTGAAAAGAACATGAGTATCATTGTTATGTGATTCTTTGCATAGTTGGCAATTGTTGGGGTTTCATGTTCTTGAAAGAAAACATTCTATCCTATCCATTTCAGATATTGAGTTGAGTTTTCAGATTTGAGATTGAGATTGAGCTGAGTTGATTTGAGTTGAGTTTTGAGATTGGGATTTGAGTATAGAACATATTGAGTCTCTAACAATTCTCTTTATGCTTCTATGAGTTTGACAAATCACATTGGGTCTCTAACAATTCACTTTGTGATTTCCTACTAAGAAAGTTTTTCTTGGTGAGCTTGCTGAGTTTTTGGACAGGTTCTAGTGGGGACTTGTGAGCAATTTTTGGACAGGTTCTAGTGGGGACTTGTGAGCAATTTTGGATAGGTTTCGATGGGGACTTGTGAGAAGTTTTTGGACAGGTTCTGGTGGGGACTTGTGAGCAGATTTGGACAGGTCCTAGCAGAGGACTTGTGAGCTGAGTTTGATAGTTCTAGCAGAGAACTTGAGGATAGAGGTGCATTGGTTCTATGAGAAGAACCCGAGGACAGTTGGCAAGTCTTTGAGAAGGCTTGTATGTAGAGGATTGATTTGTTCAAGAGTTGGACAGATCTGACGGACAGAGGAAGACTTGTACTAGACCGACTGACTATGTTTGGTACAGGTTGTTGAGCTGTTGTGGACGTGATCATAGAAGGCAGAGGTCTCTTAGGCTAAGCATTGAGGACAGGAGGTCTTCGGTGGAAAGGAGTTCCACGTGCTGGCAAGAGGTAGAGGCAGTTGATCTTCTGAGGGATCATTTCCAGAGCGAATGGGAAGGTATCTCCTTTGAGCAGAGGCTCATAAATTTAGATAGAGGGGAAGGTATCTCCTTTGAGTAGAGGCTCATAAATTCAGATTGGGGGAAGGTATCTCCTTTGGGCCGAGGCTCATAAACATTGTAATTGGGAAGGATTCCCAAAGAACTTTGAGATAACTTTTAGAGAAAGTTTTGTGGACGTAGCCCAGCCATTCTGGGTGAACCACGTTAAAATTGGTGTCACTTTGTGGATGATATTGTGCATTGCTTTGATATTGCTTTGGGTATATTGCTTTACTATTTTGAAGTATAAAGGAAAAAGTAAAAAGAGGTCTTATATTGTTCACCCCCCCCTCTCAGTATAAGCTTGTGTTCTTCAAGTGGTGGAATAAGCCAGGAAAGCCAAAGATATTTTGAAGGTTATAAATAAAACTTATAATTCTCTTGTTCCAAAATCTCAAGAGACTGAACATATATCAACTTTTAGACCTATTTCTATATGTAATTTTCTTCTCAAAATCATTACTAAGATCATGGTAGAAAGGTTGAAGCCTCTTTTGCATAAGATTATATCCCTTGAACAAGGGGGTTATGTGGAAGGAATCAAATATTTGATGAGATAGTTCTTGCTCAAGAAGCCATCCATTCTATGGAAATGCAAAAATATTCTTCCATGTTCATTCGGTTAGACTTATCCAAAGCTTATGATAGAGTGGATTAGAACCTCCTTATCAAATTTTTGAGGCAATTTGGTTTCTCTCAGTATTGGATGGATTGGATTATGGGGTGTATCTCTTTAGTTTCCTACTTAGTTCTTATAAATGGAAGGCCTTCTTAGTTTTTCCCAACTTCCAGAGGTATTAGGCAAGGTGACCCCCTATCCTCTTATTTATTCATCATTATTTTTGAATGCTTAGGTAGGGCTATAACCAAAAATAGAGAATACAAAACCCTTGAGGGAGTTACCATTGCTCATGGAGATAGACCTCTCTCTAATATTCAATTTTTTTATGACTCTACTCTTTTAGGTAAAGCTACAGTTAATGAAGCTTCTAATATTAAGCAAATTATTAGTTATTTTTCTAAGGCTACCGGGCAATTGATCAATGAAGACAAATCTAAAGTCATTTTATTTCATTGCTCTACCAGACAAGAATCCATGGTCTTGGATAAATTAAGATATAATAAGACCTCCCTTCCAATAACTTATTTAGGTATTCCCATCAATATTCAAAGATAGAAATACTGGAATTAGTTGTTGGACAAAGTCAAGAAGAAAATTGGAAAGTGGACCAAAAGGTGGCTTTCTTCTGGGGGTAGAATCACCTTGGTAAAATCAGTACTTCAAGATATTCCTATTTATGTTTTTACCATGTTGAATATTCCAAAGTTTTTTCTTTGAGAACTGGATCAAATTATTCATCGGTTCCTCTGGAGTGGTACTAAGGAGAAAATAAAATTGGCCTTGGTGAAATGGGACACTTTATGTCTTACTAAGAATGAAGGGGGATTAGGATTTCGGTATGCTATTAATAACAACAAAGCTTTAGCTTCTAAATTATATTGGAGGATTTTGCATAACCTAAATGCTCTTTGGTCCAATAAATATGTGCTAAATATATTGAGAAAAAAAGTCCTGAAGACCTTGTTTGTTATCAATTGCCTTCCAAAGGTTCTCCCATTTTAGAAGTTCTTAAGACTGGTGAGGATTTGATAAAGAAAAAATTATTTTGGATCATTCATAATGGTCAACATGTAATTTTTTGGATAGCTTCCTGGGATGGTCATAATCCTTTGATAGCTCATTTTATTGATTGGAGGCCTTGGATGGAGGAGATTCGCCAAGATAACTAGATAAATATGGCTAATCATTGTCGATACCATACTGGTAATTCAAAGGTTTGTAGATATTGGATCCCTATTAAGGAATGACCTATCCAAATCCTAAAATGCAAAGACAATATATACAGTGCATCATTCACATGAGATCTCTCTCTTGGTCCCATGATAAAAATTGTTTTGGATGGAACAACACTACTAAGGGTGAGTATTCAGTTGCTCAAGGTTATTTGGCCTTATGCCATAATAATACTAGTCAATTATATGATATATTTTCTTATATGTGGGATCAAAAGCTCTAGCCTAAGGTGAGATTCTTTACTTTGCTTTTATTGCATCATAGGGTGCTTACTAGGGAGCATCTTATGAAGTATGGTTTGCATGGCCCTTTTATATGTGAAATGTGTGAAGAGAATGTAAAAGATCTCAACCATATTTTTATTGAGTGTACTTTAGCCTTTGGGATTTTGAGTAGAATGGCCACTTTACTTGGCTTACAATGGTCCAATTTTTTTACTTTTGAACAACTTTAGAGGGATTGGCCTAATCAAGAGGGTGTTGATCATTTTATTAGGAAGCTAGTTTGGAAGGGTTCTACCATTCTTCTTTGGAATATATGGAATGAAAGGAACAACCTAATTTTTAATCAAGAAAGGAAGGATATTCACTATATTTTGAAAAAAACATTGCCAAATTAGTTGAATCAGTCCATAAGCTCCTTAATCACCCCCAAAACTCCCACCAAATATGGGACAAAGTGATGCAAATATTGAAGATTAACTCTTCTAAGAGAAACCAACTTGAAGGGAATGTGAGTAATTTTCATATGGATAGAACAAAGAATTGGCAATCTCCTCTTAAGGATTTTGGAAAATTCAATATTGATGGAGCCTCTAGATGGAACCCTAGAAAATCTAGTGCAGGAGGAATTGGTATACTTTCAGATAGCTCCCTGCTTTTTACTTTTGTTGATAATTTGGGTATTCTATCCAATAGCCTTGCTGAGGGATATGATATCCTTAGAGGCCTTCAAGAGGCTACTAAGGTTGGATGGGAAAAGGTACTAGTTAAGTCTAACTCTCAACTCATGGTGAATCTTTTGAAGACTCCTAAGAATCATAAGGTTGATTGGAGAATAAAAAGAATTATTGAGATTATTCATTTAATCCAGATGGGATTTTTGAAAGTTGATTATAATCATGTGGTTAGAGATCAAAACAAGAGTGTTGATGCTTTAGCTAATTGGGATTTGGACAAAGGTGATATTACTTGCTATGACCACCCTCCTATATGGTGGGATTCACAAATAAGGGAAACTCTTATTTCTATCATTTATTTGGATGGCTCCAATTATGAAGGTACCTAGTTTTTTTTTTCTTTATTTTTGCTTTTCTTTAGTTCGATTAGGGTATTTTAGTTCCCTATATAAAATTAATATTTCTTTTGTTTCCTCTATTGATTATTGCCTTAATAGTATTTTGGTCTAGAAAGGTCATTATTGTGTTCTATTTTTTTCTTTTTGCTTTGCTTTTTATGTGTGTGATTTTTTTGTATTGTTTTGTTTGTGTTTTTTGTGTTGTTTTTTGTTGTTCTTGTGTTTTGTTGTTTTGTGTTTTTTGTTGTGGTTCTTGTATTTTTGATGTTCTTGTGCTTGTGTTTATGTATGTTTGTGTTAATTGGTATTTTTGTGTTTTGGTGTGTGTGTTTTCTATGTTTTTATTTTTCTTTTTTGTCTGTTGTTGGTTGTTTTATTTTATTTTATTTTATTATTTTTTAGGTTTTGGTTGTTTTTTTTTCATGTTTTGTTGGTTGTGTCTTTGTAGTGTTCTATTTTTTTTGTTATGTTTGTGTTTTGTTATGTTGTTCTTGTGTTTTTTTGTGTGGTTCGTGGTATTTTTGGTTGTGCTTTATATTTTTGACACACTCAAGGAGCATGTTGTTTTATTTTTTATTTTTTAATATTTTTTTGTGTTTGTGTATTCTTGTTTTTTGTTGTTTTAGGTTTGCTCCTTGAGTATGTCAAATGTGGTAGGCCAAGAGTGAGCCCTGGGTGATTTTGAAAAAATAGATACCCATGACTCCTTGGGTCTTAACTGAAAGTGGTACCCCTTCTAGGTTGTTTTCCAAAAAAAAAAATTCAAATACTCATTCTTGGAATTATCTAAGAACCTTTCCTAAGACCATCATTAGCCCTTCTCTATTGGGTCAAAATTAGAATCTATCATCTTCTTCTACTACTTATCCTTATTTAGTAGGATGCATGATAAGTATATATGGTTATTCACACACTCACTTCATCGAGGTGGTAACCTAAGCCCACTTATAATCGATGCTTATATCATGAGTATACCTACCTATGGCTGATTAGCTTACTAAATAAAATGATATCAATAATATATCAATGTCAAGGTTCAAATATATTCATCCCTTCCATTGTTGGGGTATCTCAAATTGATAATGGTTGAAGATAATCTTATGTATCCTCCCTCAAGTGTCATTGTGGCTCGCTTAAAGCCACCATCAACCACTGTCATCATCTCTTCCCTCACTAAATCTGCTCTAGTTTATCCTCCTTTCTCACCTCTTCAACCTTCTTCTCACCCTCAAAATTCTCCCATTATTCAATCTTCTTTTCATTTTCTCAAACTTATTTACTTCATTTTTTTAACTTTCTCAATCTTCTCTTCAAACCAATTATATGTCTAGGGGGTTTGATACTTGTTCCATCCAATTTTGTAACTAGGAGAGTTAACACTGCTAAATTCTCTCACTTCTCACATATTCATGGTGATTCTTACAATCATTTGGGCTTCTCTCGTCATTTCTCTACATTGTATTCTTCCAACACATTCATACATAAATAAATCAACATTCATAACATCCTAATTTTGTCACCATTTGGATGTGTGGATACACATTTTCCTAATCCTTACTGGCATAATTAATCAATGAAAATTTTTTGTTGTACATATTGTCATATTTTATGTTGTACTTTTCATTTGTCTCACATCTTAATGTCAACTATCTAAAGGTCTTGTTTTATCTTATATCATTTTTTATGGTCAACCATCTCACAAAAAAAATATCTCTTTCATATTTTGTAAGTTATCCAAAAATATGCACTAGTTATCCCAATTATCATGATGTATTGTTTAATCATTTTTAGTTTACTTGGAAATAGAATTATTTTCTATTATTCAACCATTCCTAGTTGATCCAATCAATATTTGTCAAATTTCATTGTGTTCTAATATGATTTTAGGCTTCCCTAGACTAAATTGAGTTCTTTCTTGGACCAGCTACATATCACACATTAATAAAATTTTGAGTTTAGGGAAGACAACACCATGAGTAGTCTTTTCATAAATCAAAAGTTTCTTGCTCATCTTATCATTTGTAAAATTTGAACCTGATGATCCAAATTGCAAGTTAAAAATAAAAAATAAAAAATAAAAGAGAAAAAGAGAAAAAGAGAAAGATATCCAAATATTTATTTCCCTAGGTATTATAGGAACCTCCATTGGGCCTATAGATACTTGTATGGTAGTGAAACTACGTCGAAGTATTATGGATCTAACCTCCATCAGGGTTATACACACTTATGTGGTAGTGTAGTATACCTTTTGAGTGGTGACATATCTATCATATTAACGATTTTCTTTTGTATAGGCCTCTACACACTTGTAGATGAGCTAGCTTATATTGGCTCAAGTCACAATTGGTTAGTCCAGCCTTAATAAATATGGAAAATAACATCATCTCACACACCTTAATCCATGATAGGCTTGATCTTATTTGGGATGGTCTAGACTTCAATAAGATATTAATTAATCATTAGATGAGTTTGATTGTTCAAACTAGGGTGTTTGACTTTCATGAGATTCTTCTAGCATCCAAAAATCCTAGGGTATATGGGTAAACCACATCAAGGCTAGCCTCAACTTTATATCTATGCCCTTAAGTCATTTTTCCAATGTTCATTCACATTGTTTCTTATGTTCAATGTTCCTTTTTATTAGGTTATAATTAATTTATTATCCCTACTAGTCTATCCATGATCATTATTAGCATTGCATTCATTGTGTTCATTGTATGTTATCTTGTATTATGTTGTGTTAATGTGTCATTGTGATTGTTAACTTATCATTGATTAATTAAACTATTTTTATTGTAAAATTCACATACACACATCCAAAAAGTGATTAAACAAACACATGTGAGTCTAAACCATGTAAATCATATAGGAACCATCATCCATCACATAAGCATATCAAATCCATGTCATCTAGTATATCATATAGAAATCATCATCCAACACATGTGAGATTGGAATACCGAGTATGATGGAATAGTCATACCCTGGCTCACCATCACCTCCTCATAGGCATGCACTTTGTACCCCTTATGTAACTAGAGAACCTTGTATTCATCCCTAGCATGATGCAACTATGCAATCATAACCCACACAATTGTCATCCCCCACCCTCTATTGCTAGTGGTTGCACCCTCAACTACTCCATATCATACTCGAGACTATTACTATTTATAGTAACTACATTAAACCACCTATGTAGCTCATCCCTCTCACTCCATAGCCTATCTATATCTATTTATAATCCATATATTTTTTAGTAGCTCATTTCTCTCTATTTAGAGTCTATCTCACTTAGTATTGACTACATATAGTCAACCTTGTATCCCATCCCTTTCTACCTATAATTATATCCTCTTTAGTGACCCTATTACCTCCTGATCTACTAGCTAAGAATTTAAATATTATACATGATCCCTCAACATCTTAGTTTCCTCAATCGTTTCCATCACCCTATTAAAATCCATGGTGTCATAAAAATTGAATGCTTCTCTACCACCAACACCTACTATTGGCACCTCCTCACCTACTTCCCCAGATGGATCTACTCCCTCACCTAATCAATGATGAACTCATCACCTGAGTGGATCCTCCTACTCCTATCTCTTTTATAGCATCTCCTACCCCTATAGTAGCACACCATCACCATCCTCCTCCCTATCCATCACCTCCTCCTCCATAACCCTCCTTGTGCACGACCACTACATAGACCACCACATGTCATCATACCAAAATTATCTATATCTAGCACAAGTACCACCTCATCTATATCTAGCACTAGTACCACCTCATAGACCACCACATGAAATCATACCAACATCATCTATATCTAGCACTAGTACCACCTCATTCGCCTCCTCCTATAGTATCCTTATCTACAATTTTGTTCCAACCTCATCTTTGATCCTTCATTATACCCCTATCTAGGTCCCAACTCTTACACAACACTACCAGATATGCAAATGTCCATATGTACAGTCTCCATTTGCATTACTCCTCAAAATCCTATCCTAGCCAACCAACCCTAGTAACCTTCATCCAAATTTCTCTTCAACCTAAAGAAGAGTTGTCTAAATTTGTGTCAAGTTTGCAACATCTTCACCTACCACAATTCCACCCATAAAATATCCTTCCCCATAATCCTTCATTTAAAAACAAAAACAAAAAAAAATAAAGCAAACAAATCAACACACATGCCAAAAATGAAAACCATGTTAAAATAGTTAAATAAATTACAAAAAAACAATAAATTAAAAATAGTAAACATGGAAACCCAACATACATCATATTCATTTTTTCTCATTCCTAATATAGCCTACTCTTCTATGATTTTATTTCACTAAAAACAAGCCTTGGGGCTTATTTTATTTTGAAAATACAAAAACTAAAGAAAAAGGGGGTGAAAACCCATTAATCGGTACTACACTCTCTCCATCACTTGATTTGGCACCACTATATACCATATCATTTTTCCATGTGTCAAATTTGGTAGTATTTCACTTCAATTTATCACTTTCACCATCTCTTTCAATCTCTATTCTCCAAAATCACATGATGAAAATGAATGTGCGCACCTTGAGATTTACCCATTTTTATTCTAGAACTCCTTAACCATCATATATGGTCGATGACCATATGGGATGGTCAATGGTCATCCCATATGGTCCACATAGTTTCCCTGTCGATTGTATGGCTAGGTTTGTCTATGAAATTTCTCTTCATACTTGCAATGTTTACCATTTTCTTCAATTATTCCTATTCCCTAGTTGTGCAATGACCTTTTGTCAAGCACTTAATTGCTACGTTTTATTTCTTCACACATCAAATAACCACTTAAGGCAAAATATATTACTTATCATTGTCACCTTGAACATGTTTGTTATCAAAACACTCGATCTTTGAATCATGTTTGTCTAAGAACTTTGCCTGAGACTATCACTAGCCCTCCTCTATTAAGGTAAAATTAGAATTTCCTTTCTTCTTCTTCTTCTCATCTCAGCTTAAACTATAATCCAATCCAAATTTGGTATGCTTCATGCCAATGTTTGTATGGTTACTCACACACTCACTTCATCAAAGTGGTAACCTAAGCCCACTTACAATCAAAAGGAGCATCATGAGGATGCATGTCTATGGCTGGTCAACTTACTCGATCAAATAAAGCATAAGAGCCTATTAAAGATATTTTTTTATGGATATTCATCCCTTTCATAATTGGGGCATCTTACATTGTTTATTATTGGATATAATCTTATGTCTTCTCCCTCAATTGTTATTATGGTGTTCCAAAAGCCCATGGTCAACCATGATCATCCATTATAAACTCATCTCCACTCTTTCAGCCACCCATATAGTGTCATATATTTTTGCACTACATCATGTCTACACACACCATAGTACAAAAAGGAATAAATGTAGATGCTTAAAATATCACTCTATCCCTTGTGTAGTGCTAATAATTAATTTATTTGCAAAAAGCTCCAAAAATTAATTAATTTTGTATTAGAACACTAGTTAGCCATCTTAACACCTTTTCCCCACTAAACCCCATCCTACACCTAGCCCATGGTCACCACATGATCATATCCCTTGTCTAGCCTAGGTGCACATCACCCTATCCTACCTGTAGACACCAAATCCTAGCCATTCATCATTTGTTATATATATATAAATATTTTATATATTTATATTTATAAATAAATATGAGCCATCCATAAAAACTCCATCTTAGCATGCCATGTGGCAATCCTTATCGCTCATTAATTGTAATCCTTATCGCACATTAAAATTGCAATCTCAACCACTCATCAAGATTTAATCCTAGTCGCTCATTAAGATTTAATATTGGCTACTCGTTGTTGTCATCAAAAACCTAACATGAATCAAGAAAATCATAAAATATTATTACTTTTTTGTGAATAAGGGTGGAACATTGGTAAAGAGAGATCACGTGAACATTCATACAATATTTTGCATGAATCCTAGCCACCACCACATTCATCATTTGACTATAATCGCTTCTGCAAACTAGATCTAGACACTACAAAGCATTCATCACAACCTATAGATACCTCATGATGTTTACCAAATGTTGTAGAGCTTCCAACATAGTTTGCATATGCTTCAAGGCATACGTTTGATACAAAAATACATCTAGTTATCCTTTTACTATCTGTGCAACATCATTTCGAACCCTCAAGAGCATAGATCATAATTATGTATTAACAAGGCAACTATTTTATTTTGATTTATGTTTTCTATATTTTGTTTCACATTTTGCAAGCATTCCAACTAGGGTTTGTATATTTATATTTTATATTGAAGAGGACCTCACATAGTGGAGGCCCCACATGTGCTACTGACCCATTTTGTGGTTTGCTTTTATGTAGGTACTAGTGAAAATTTATTGGATAGTTATTGCAACTAGAGTGGCCATGTAGAGGATATACAATCCCACTCAAAAACTTATTTGTAGCAGATAAGATTTGGAAACACCATATTTGTTTTATAAAGTAAAATTTTTTAACCCTTTTAATTATTATATCATTAAAACAAGCATATTTTATAAAAATCCTTTGTGATTCAAGGTATATTAATGGTGTAAAAGAGGAGATCAAAGGCTCCATAAGTCAATATAAAATCACTCTTTTTACTATGCATGATTGCTTGTTTTGATTTGTTATCTGTTTTGGTGTTAATATTTATTATTTACAAAATGGTGATCATAGTAGGACCCCCACAGAGTTTTGTGTTTTGATTTGCCTTGTCATACTTTGATTAATTGATCTATTTTCTTTTTTATTGTTGTAGGTTTTTAGAGCTCGATCGTGTAAAAGTTATAAATTCGAGCTTAGGTTTTTTGGAATTTGTTAGGGTTTTTTTGTGCTTGTGTATACATCAAACTACATCTTGGGGTTATATTAGATGATTCACTATGTCTTGGAGATGCCTCACTACATCTGGGAGATGCCATACTACATTTGGAAGTCACAACATTTGAGAATCTATGGGAAGAAAATGTAAGGCTTCTGGGTAAGTTATTTTAAAAAACCCTAACTATATTATTTTATTTTTTAAAAGGAAATATTCATATTTCTATTTTTAAAAATAATAAATTAAGCATTCTATAGGCATTTTAGGAATTTTTATAGAATTCAAAATAAAAATTGTATTTTAGGGTATTAATGTATCTGATTAAAAAAAGTTATATAGATTGCATTTAAGGATATATTTCCATTTTTAAACATGTTTTAGATTGCATTAGGGTTCCATATTCACCATATTTTATTTTTGGATCTATGTATCAAAAATATTCTAGGGTTTATTTGGAGCTTGTTTACTACATTTTGACTCAAGATTTCTACTGTGTTAGTGTTATGTTTCCTGTTTTGTGTGCCTTTATATGTTATTTGCTTACAATTATAGGTAAAAATTTAGAATTACATAGTATTTGCAATTTAGGATAGTTTTTTTACTTTATTATTAAAAAAAATATAGAAAACATAACCTTAAAAATAACATCACACACTGCATGATTCACATTAAACATCAACGAGTTGGATTTCATCACCAACTGTTGATTGAGACCAGTGACGGTGGACTTCATATCCATATGTTGGCTCACCCCTTTGACACCATAGTAGCCCCAAGTGAGTGGCTCTCTAGATTTCATCATCGAAAAGTCCCCTAATTTTGGGTGCACCCAGAGTGGGAAGGATTAGCAAGCCCTTTTACCATGGGGCTTTTCAAATAATTAGTGGATGTAGTTTTCATTCTTGTTCACACCCTAAACATGTGGGTTAAGAAAATTATGGATATACTGATAGTAGAACATTATAAAACGCAACCCTTTTCAGGGGTTATATATTTCCATAGGTTTACCTTGAGCCAATAATCCCCTAGGAAGTCATTTTTAGTCATTCGTGATTCATACTTTGTCAAAAGGGTGGATTCGAATACACCTTATTAGTTGTATTCCATAATCCAACTTGCATAGTTTTTATAGTATTAGGTTTTACATCAAAACATATAAAAAAATAAAAATAATGTTTTTTTGCAAATACATAGAAAATGCTTGTTTTCTTGAGTGATTATGTGTTTTCAATTTCATTACCATTACATTTTTCACACATGCCTCCTTTCATTTGCCATACCAAATTATATTTGGTTTATGGTATTGAACTATAATCAAGCAAGAGCTATGAGTCAGATACCCATAAACCAACCACCATCATCCATGGAGAATTCAATCCTTGCCCCAACTACTTTCATGGTTAACCCAACCATTATGTTGCAAACAATGCATCTTGACCTATACGTTGGAATATCACACATAGAATCCACTTCAAATATAGATATGATGCGGAAGGTAATCCACACCTCCATTCCTAAAACCAAATAATCCACATATTTTTACCACTGCATCACCTATATATATATATTGATATTGTCAAAGCCTATTTGAGACCAGCCAATCTAGTTTTGAAACCCCTTACCATTCTACCCTGATTTGTTCCTATATTTTAGTAGGAACCCTTGCACTCATACCAAATTATCACCAAATATCTCTTTGATGCCACATCTGCACCTCCACATCAAAATATTCCATCATCATTTAGCCAATGCACTTCTCTCCCATATAACTATACCACCATTCATTCCAAACCACTCTATGAAGCACAAGCTAACTATACTTCATAGATACCATCAACCATTCCATTCACATAATATGGGTTTTTTTATTCAACCTAGCATAATATTCCTTATTTGGTTGTGATTCCCTTTGTAACTTACCCTCCACCAACTTCAAACCATGTCACTAACACTCACAACATACCAACCTATGCCTCCCATAAAACCATTCAAACAACATCTGCAACTGCTATACAACAAGCATGGCAATATTTAAACCAATTACTTAAGGTTAATACCAATTAAAACACCCATCCTTTATAGCAACAATATTTGTAGGTGGAAAATTTTAACCATCAATCCATTTCCACCCAAAATAACATTTTCATTCCCATTCAATCATGGGTATCATGACCACCAATGATCACTATACATACACTTCCATTCAACCACATCAATACCATCACAACTACTCAAAACACTCAAATTTCCTAAACTCCACATTTGCATCCTCATAAACATCAATAACTTCATAATAAATTACAATAAAACATTCAACACCATCATATACCCATTTCCCTCAACACACTAGCCAACCAAAATCTGATTTCATCTCAGCAATTCATCACAGGACACACACCACCTACCTACACTCATCATGCAAACCAAGGCTTTGAAAAACAAGTGGAAGATCATAAAATTCAATCTTTGCAAAAGCAAATTGACATATTTATTATGCACACACCTGGTATGATGTACTAGAAATCCACCTTAAGATAGTTGTTCAATCACTCGATTCATCCTTTGGTACCATTGCCATTATACCCTGTCAATTTTATACTATTGATGTTTGGTAAATTTAAAGGGGATGAGGACCCTAAAGAGCATATAAGTGCATTTATCCATGAATGTTTCAGGATTCAAGATAATGATGCCTTAATACTTTAAACATTTCCTCAAAAAAATTTGGGCGATGCCTTAGAATGGTATAATAATTTGCCACACCCCAACATATATACATTTGAAAAATTGGCAGACCAATTCTTAGAAATAAGTTCTCCCTAAATGTTAGAAAGAAAACCACATTAACCGACTTGTATAATCTATGATAATTTGAAGAAGATTCAGTTTATGACTTTGGAAACTATTGGAGGGTAGTAATTACCAAAATGTCATTCATCCTCCCCATGGAATAACTAACATGGATGTTCAAAAGGAGTTGTTTAAAACCTATATCCTTGTTTTTACAATTACAACAATACAAAATATTCTATGAAGCTCTTGAACAAGCCCAAGTCATTGAGGAAATCAAGATTCAAGAGGGTGAGATAAAACCTAAGAAAAAAGAATGGCAAAACAAGGGCCAAAATAAAGGAAATTATAATGGCCAAACAAAATCTAGGCAAGTTAGTCAAGTGGTCTTGAGTCAACCAATAATGCAGACTCAACAATCTCAAATCTATCTTCAACAATAGTATCAAATGACATATAAAGTAGCTCCACCCCCACAACAATTGCAAAACCCAGTTCCAAATATAGACAAAAATCAACACCGAGAATCCATTCGTAAAACTAGCAACTACATGTCATTACCTAAATCATATACATCCATATTCCAAAGGTTGTATGATACACATGCAATTACCTTAGTAGAAATTAAATTAGAAGATATGAACAAACATGGCAAGGGCTATAAGGAACATTTGTTTTATCCCTTTCATCAATAGAAGGGTCGTGACATTAGTAATTGATTTACATTTAAATATATTGTGCAAAACCTATTAGACCTGGGGGTCATTAAGATGCATAACCCCTTGGCACAACAAAACCAAAATCTTGGTATTTATCAAACACCACTTCCTAATCACGAGGAGACACAAAAAGCAATGAGAGGGTCAAATACTATAACTCCCCCTAACCAAGCTAACCTTTTACAATAATATAAAGGTTTTGTGGGTTCTACTCATGTAGTAACCTAAGGTCAAAAAAGCACAAATCATCCACAACAACTAAATGAACAATCCCAAGTAGTTTAATATCATACGACACCACCAAAAAGTGTGTATACACAACCAAATCCCACTAATCCATCTCAATCCATTCATATTCCAAGTTGTCTACCTAAATGTTGGCAATTTTGGGTACCTTGGGTACATTGCTATTGCTCTAAGTGTAGATGTTGTCATTGATGTCAAGAAGGTCTTGAAGAAATTTGGTTTGATGTCAAATAATGTGTCTTGATGAAGGTTTCAGCATGGACAGTGAGTTTCCAAGAAGATCAGGGTAGCCCAGTTGCAAAAGATCAAGAAAAATACAAGTAAGAAAAAGTATGCAGGCGACTAGAAAAATTGTCGCGATTTCGTGACATGTTTCAGGAGAGAGAAAGCACTGGCAAAACTGTCATGATTTCATGACATGTTTGAGGAGAGAGAAATTTTGGGCAAATGTGTCACGATTTTGCGACATGCGGGAAGGCAGAGACAAAGCAGGCAAAACTGTCACGATTTCACGACATGTCGCAATTTCACAACTCGGACAGTGCAGGAAGGTAGAGAAAGAAAAGTGTCACGATTTCATGACATTCTACAAAGGAGGCTGTACGGACAAAAAAAATTTGCGATTTCGTTATGTGTTGTAGAAGAAAGAGTCCGCAGTGTAAGCTATCACGATTTCACGACAAGATCGAAGAGAGTGAAATTTTTTCAGGAACTGTCGCGATTTCGCGACATGCTATAGAGGTCGAGGTGAGGACTGTCATGTTTTTGTGACATGCTAAAAAATATCAAAATGAGAAGTGTCACGATTTGGTGACATGCAGCAAAGGAAATATTCTGAAAGGAGCAACGTCGCTATTTCACGACAGGTAGTGGAGAAAGCGTACGAAAGCCAAAAGTGTCGCAATTTTGCGACAGGCAGTGGAGAAAGCGTACGAAATCCAAAAGTGTTGCAAAATTGTGATAGGCAATGGAGAAAGCGTACGAAAGCCAAAAGCATCATGATTTCATGATAGGTTGTAGGGAAAGCTTGCGGATGCAGAAAGTGTCATGATCTTATGACAGGTTGAGATGGCAGCTTGCAGTTGGAGATGGTGTCGTGATTTCACGACAGAAATAGTTAGCAAGTCTTAAATAGAAGAAGCATCGTGATTTCATGACGAATTGAAGAAGGAAGAGCTCGAAGGTGAAAGCATCACAATTTTGTGACATGTTCCAATTTTGTGGGCATATGGTAGAAAAGAGCTTAAGGCAACGAAAGCGTCGTGATTTCACGATAGAGTTGCAGATGACATCAACAAGACGCAAAGGTGTCACGATTTCATGACAGAAGCGGAGAAGAAGGCCATGAATACGAAAGTTTCATGATTTCACGACAAAAGTGAAGATGACATTAGTAGAAGGTAGGAGTGTCACGATTTCATGACAAAAGCAGAGAAGGCCATGAAGACTAAAGTGTAGTGATTTCATGACAAGAGTAAAGATGATGTCAGCAAATACAAGAAGTGTTGTGATTTCACGACAAGAACGTAGTCAAGGTAGTCAAGGGCAAAAGTGTCATGATATCGTTACATGTTGCAATTTCATGGCAGTAGCTATAGGTGTGTTCCAGAGGCGGTTGAAGGAAAGAGTTAACTTTGAGCCGACAAAGTTAAATCTGGGCCGACGTAAATTAGGGCATGCAACCGACATAGTTTGAGGGTTATAGCTGACTAAGTTTGAGAGTTTTGATCATGAAATTTAGTCTATAAAAGGAGGGCTATTTTGAGATTGAAAGCATCGAATGTGCGTATCGAACTTGCACAAGTAGAGTCCACGATGCACAGAGATCGAGTCGAGTCGATTTGAGCAAAGTGTGCAAGATGTAGCCATAATAGCGTAGATAGCGCAGAAGTGGCGAGTTGATGTGCAGAGTAAGAAGTTCGATCGCAAAGTTTTGAGTGCTGCTGTGTTTGTGAAGACTATGCAAAAGTTGGTTTCTACCAAGTGCAGCCGTGATAGAACAGTGAGAAATTGTTGGATAGATTTGAGCAAGCTTTTGTTGAAGCTTGTGGAGCAGTTTGGGCAGATTCTTCTAAGAACTTGCAAAGTAGATCTGAGACAAGTCTTGGTGAAGACTTGGGTGAAGATCAAGCAAGCTATTTTGAAAGCTTGAGAACCATTCTTATAAACCATATTTGAGGATTTGTTGAGGATAGAGATTAGTGCAAATTTGAGGACAGATTTGTACCCAGATCAGAGGAAGAGAAAGAGGACAGACTTGTGCCAGACCAAAGGACTGTGTTTGGTGCAGACCAGAGAAAGAAGTAGAGGATAGACTTGTGCCAGACTGAAGTACTGTGTTTGGTGCAGATTCAAGGACCAGCTTTGCAGTGATAGAGTTGAGGACAGATATCTCCAGCCAGATCAGGGAAGACAGGTGTCTTCTGTGGATAGAGTTCCACTTGCTAAGGGCAGAGGAGGTAGAGGTTCTCTAGAGGATCACCAGCCAGAGCAGAGTTAGGGGAAGGTATCTCCTTTGACCAGAGGCTCATAAAATTTGTAATTGGTAAGGTTTCCCAAAGAACTGTGATATAACTTTTAGAGAAAATTTTTATCCGTGAAGTAGCCCACTTTGGGTGAACCACATAATTTGTTGTGTTTATTTGTGGATGGTGTTTTTGTGCATCGCTTTGATTACTGTTGTTGTTACTGCTATATTTATACTACATAATATTGAATTGAAAGTTGTTTTGAAAGAAAAGGATAAAAGGGGTCTTATACTGTTCACCCCCCCTCTCAGTATAAGCTTATGTTCTTCAATTGGTATCAGAGCAGGTTCCTTCTGAAAGTTTAACAGCTTGAAGGAAGATCTTACAAGAACACGAATGGCAAGGAAAGGCAAAAGCAAAACCATAAGACACAAGAAGAAGAAAACACACATGGTCATGAAAGAAAATGAAGATGATCTCAATGTTGTTGTTTTGGGAAGAAGAATGGAAATAGATTCAAGAGATGAATCAAACAAAGGAGAACAGGCCAGATTAATAAAGTTTTGCACCAAATGTGGGAAGACCGGTCACTTTGCAGTTGATTGCTCACAAGGTAGAGAATGTTTTGTTTGTGCTCAACTCGATCATGATAAACATCATTGTCATGGGTTTTGTAGCAGTGAATATGAAGATGATCCATTCAAAATTGGTGAAGAAGTAGATTCAGAACGAGAATGTGATGAAGAAGGAAGTGATGCAGAAGCAAATTGGAAATAGAAACTAATTTTAGCTCTGAGTAAAAAGGTTGAGGATGCGAAAGATATAATCACCAGTTTAAAAGTACAAACAAAAGAATGCAAGAAATTTTTTGAAGATTTCGAAATGCAATTAACTAGAAAAACAGAGTATTGCAGTAAGCTAGAAAAAGAAATTGACGGTTTAAGAATGCAGACAGAAGAAATGTGTAATAAAGTTGATATATGCAGCAAACATGAAGAGGAATCCAACAAAGTTGTTAGCAATCTAAAGCTGCAAATAGAAGAGTCCAAAAGGAGTGAAGAAACTCTCAGGTCTCAGATCAATGAGAAAGAGACTGTTTGTCGCAAACAAGAAGAGATTGTTTCATTGAAGAAACAACTAGAAGAGGCCAATACAAATCTTAAAATCAAATATGAGCATAGCAATCAAGAAAAGAGTATGTATTAGGATGCTTCAAAAATCTATAAAGAAGATGCATGTATGGTTTTTGGAAAAGGTAGCACCTCTAATGATAAGAAATATGGAAAAAGCTTTGATGATTCAAAATGCAATCAAATAAAGGATCTTGAAGGTGAACTCACTAGTTCTCTTAGTGCTTTGGAAAAGGAAAGGATAAAGAATGCTAATCTCAAGGATGAGTTAGAGTCTAAGGTTCTTAAGTATAGTGAGTTAGAATAGAAAATGGCATCTCTGGAAGAGGAAATTAAAGAGTACAAGGATAAGCTATACAGGTTTCAAGATAGCTCCAAAAGGGTTAAGTCTCTCATCAAAAGTCAAAGAAATCTAACAGATAAAATAGGCCTTGGTTTTGTTAAACCGAACAAAGAACAGGTTGGGGAATCTAGTAAGAAATTTCAAAAGGAAGAAATTTTTGATGAAGAAAGTACTTCAGATCATGAGTCCGTGAGTAATAGATGTGCAAAAATAGAAAATAAAATTTACATTGAGAAGAAGTTTTCGGGACCCAAGAGGTCGAATAAAGGAAAATTTCACGAAAAATGTTTTGCGTGTCATAGGTTTTGTCACATGGTTGTACATTGCATGGCTCAAGTGAAAAATGTAAATGATAGTTTCAGAGGTAGTAACTTCTTTCATGGGTATTGCTACTCTTGTAAACAGTTTTGGCATAAGGCAGTCGATTGCGAGGTAAAGAACAGGAACAAGTTTAATCAAAACAGGTTCGGCCAGAATAGGTGGTTTAAAAAAAATTTATGCCTAGTTGTAGGCATTACAGCTCATCATTACTTGTGTACATATGTATAAACAAAAACAAAACAAAAACAACATAATAATTTTCTAGGTTCAACGACACTAAATTCACTTGCATATACATTTAAATTTGCTTGCTCCATTTCTCTCCTTCCCTCCCTACTTATTCTATAAGTGAATGTTGTATGGTCATGATTCAAGTGGCTACATACCTTTCATTTCCCCCTTTTTCTCTCTCCCTTTTCTCTTCTTTCTTATATTAACTTCTTCTAGTCACTTTTCAATGTTGTATGGTCATGCTTCGAGTGGCTACATACCTTTGATCAGTTTATATTCTTCTCCTTTCCTCCTATCACTTCTTTTCTTCCTTGCATTCTCCATTTGCATACCACTCTTCCTCATACCCCATTCCATTTTCCATGACAATTGGGCAACCTTGTATATAAATACTTTATATTTACATCTATGTAGGTATCTGCATATATACATTTTAAATAACATGCAAAAGGAATTAAAAATACACATTCTAGCATGCCAAATTGATGTCAAAAACCCCTTTTTAGGAGACAGTATTAAAGCGATGTTTTGATTGCTTCAACCAAAAATAGTTACATACTCAACCACCATCCAAATTTGGCATATTTTAGAAATAATTTTAGGCTTCCCTTGGTCACCTTGCTCTCTTTCCTAGACTTACATGCACATATTACATACTAATAACATTCTGGAAATGTGGCGGATTACGTTGCATGCCATTTTATGCTTAGCAAAAATTAATCCACTCATTAAATCATTCACATGATTGTTCTTGAACCAAAGAAATGACAAAAGGACAAGCCCTCCCCCTCCCTAAATAACAATCCCTTGCTCTATAGCTAATCTGAGCAAGTATCCTAAAAAATAAAAAAGAAAGAATAATCCCTTGTTCTACAACTAATCTGAGAAAGTATCAAAAAAAAAGAGAAGAAAGCAAAGAGAAAGAAGAATAATAGAGCACCACCCAAGAAAATTATTCCATTGGGGCAGAAAACAAAAGTAAAGGCCTTGAGATATCATCAACGTGATTCCCTGTAGTCTTTCGATCTTTACCAATGATCTAGCATATAGGCTACAGTTGGCATGTAGTTATAACCCACCCTATTACAGAATAGTAAAATGAACATCACTTTTCACACACAAGTCCAGGATAGAGGTCTTGTTTACCAAGATAGCCTCCAAGTGAGTCATGACATTTTTCTTAGTTAGTCAATGGGATTGATTTTACAAACTATAATATCTGAATCCACACCTCCATTCCTAAAACCAAATAATCCACATATTTTTACCACTGCATCACCTATATATATTTTGATATTGTCAAAGCCTATTTGAGACCAGCCAATCTAGTTTTGAAACCCCTTACCATTCTACCCTGATTTGTTCCTATATTTTAGTAGGAACCCTTGCACTCATACCAAATTATCACCAAATATCTCTTTGATGCCACATATGCACCTCCACATCAAAATATTCCATCATCATTTAGCCAATGCACTTCTCTCCCATATAACTATACCACCATTCATTCCAAACCACTCCATGAAGTACAAGCTAACTATACTTCATAGATACCATCAACCATTCCATTCACATCACCTGGGTTTTTTGATTCAACCTAGCATAATAGCCCTCATTTGGTTGTGATTCCCTTTGTAACTTACCCTCCACCAACTTCAAACCATGTCACTAACACTCACAACATACCAACCTATGCCTCCCATAAAACCATTCAAACAACATCTGCAACTGCTATACAACAAGCATGGCAATATTTAAACCAATTACTTAAGGTTAATACCAATTAAAACACCCATCCTTTATAGAAAAAATATTTGTAGGTGGAAAATTTTAACCATCAATCCATTTCCACCCAAAATAACATTTTCATTCCCATTCAATCATGGGTATCATGACCACCAATGATCACTATACATACACTTCCATTCAACCACATCAATACCATCACAACTACTCAAAACACTCAAATTTCCTAAACTCCACATTTGCATCCTCATAAACATCAATAACTTCATAATAAATTACAATAAAACATTCAACACCATCATATACCCATTTCCCTCAACACACTAGCCAACCAAAATCTGATTTCATCTCAGCAATTCATCACAGGACACACACCACCTACCTACACTCATCATGCAAACCAAGGCTTTGAAAAACAAGTGGAAGATCATAAAATTCAATCTTTGCAAAAGCAAATTGACATATTTATTATGCACACACCTGGTATGATGTACTAGAAATCCACCTTAAGATAGTTTTTCAATCACTCGATTCATCCTTTGGTACCATTGCCATTATACCCTGTCAATTTTATACTATTGATGTTTGGTAAATTTAAAGGGGATGAGGACCCTAAAGAGCATATAAGTGCATTTATCCATGAATGTTTCAGGATTCAAGATAATGATGCCTTAATACTTTAAACATTTCCTCAAAAAAATTTGGGCGATGCCTTAGAATGGTATAATAATTTGCCACACCCCAACATATATACATTTGAAAAATTGGCAGACCAATTCTTAGAAATAAGTTCTCCCTAAATGTTAGAAAGAAAACCATATTAACTGACTTGTATAATCTATGATAATTTTAAGAAGAGTCAGTTTATGACTTTGGAAACTATTGGAGGGTAGTAATTACCAAAATGTCATTCATCCTCCCCATGGAATAACTAACATGGATGTTCAAAAGGAGTTGTTTAAAACCTATATCCTTGTTTTTACAATTACAACAATACAAAATATTCTATGAAGCTCTTGAACAAGCCCAAGTCATTGAGGAAATCAAGATTCAAGAGGGTGAGATAAAATATAAGAAAAAATAATGGCAAAATAAGGGCCAAAATAAAGAAAATTATAATGGCCAAACAAAATCTAGGCAAGTTAGTCAAGTGGTCTTGAGTCAACCAATAATGCAGACTCAACAATCTCAAATCCATCTTCAACAATAGTATCAAATGACATATAAAGCAGCTCCACCCCCACAACAATTTCAAAACCTAGTTCCAAATATAGATAAAAATCAACACCGAGAATCCATTCGTAAAACTAGCAACTACATGTCATTACCTAAATCATATACATCCATATTCCAAAGGTTGTATGATACACATGCAATTACCTTACTAGAAATTAAATTAGAAGATATGACCAAACATGGCAAGGGCTATAAGGAACATTTGTTTTATCCCTTTCATCGATAGAAAGTCCGTGACATTAGTAATTGATTTACATTTAAATATATTGTGCAAAATCTATTAGACCTGGGGGTCATTAAGATGGATAACCCCTTGGCACAACAAAACCAAAATCTTGGTATTTATCAAACACCACTTCCTCATCATGAGGAGACACAAAAATCAATGAGAGGGTCAAATACTATAACTCCCCCTAACCAAGCTAACCTTTTACAATAATATAAAGGTTTTGTGGGTTCTACTCATGTAGTAACCTAAGGTCAAAAAAGCACAAATCATCCACAACAACTAAATGAACAATCCCAAGTAGTTTAATATCATACGACACCACCAAAAAGTGTGTATACACAACCAAATCCCACTAATCCATCTCAATCCATTCATATTCCAAGTTGTCTACCTAAATGTTGGCAATTTTGGGTACCTTGGGTACATTGCTTTTACTCTAAGTGTAGATGTTGTCATTGATGTCAAGAAGGTCTTGAAGCAATTTGGTTTGATGTCAAAGAATGTGTCTTGATGAAGGTTTCAGCATGGACAAGTGAGTTTCCAAGAAGATCGGGGTAGCCCAGATTGCAAAAGATCAAGAAAAAGACAAGTAAGAAAAAGTATGCAGGCGGCTGGAAAAACTGTCGCGATTTCGTGACATGTTTTAGGAGAGAGAAAGCATTGGCAAAACTATCATGATTTCATGACATGTTTGAGGAGAGAGAAATTTTGGGCAAATGTGTCACGATTTCGCGACATGCGGGAAGGCAGAGACGAAGCAGGCAAAACTGTCACGATTTCGCGACATGTCGCATTTTCGCGACTCGGACAGTGCAGGAAGGTAGAGAAAGAAAAGTGTCACGATTTCGTGACATTCTGCAAAGGAGGCTGTACGGACAAGAAAGTGTCGCGATTTCGTGACATGTTGCAGAAGAGAGAGTCCGTAGTGTGAGCTATCACGATTTCGCGACAAGATTGAAGAGAGAGAAAGTGATTCAGGAACTGTCGCGATTTCGCGACATGATGCAAAGTTCCAAGTAAGGGCTGTCGCATTTTTGTGACATGCTACAGAGGTCAAGTTGAGGACTGTCATGATTTCGCGACATGTAGCAAAGGAAAGAGTCTGAAAGGAGCAGCGTCGCGATTTCGTGACAGGTAGTGGAGAAAGCGTGAAAGCCAGAAGTGTCACGATTTTACGACGAGAAGGAGAAAGCGTAAAGAAAGTGTCTGATTTCATGATAGGAGTGGAGAAAGCTTGAAGCTAAAGCGTCATGATTTCGTGATAGGTTCAAAGAAGTTGTATGGATGCAGAAAGTGTCATGATTTTGTGATAAGTTGAGTTGGCAGCTTGCAATTGGAGATAGTGTCGTGATTTCATGACAGAAATAGTTAGCAAGTCTTAATCAGAAGAAGCGTCGCGATTTCATGACGAATTGAAGAAGGAAGAGCTCGAAGGTGAAAGCGTCATGATTTTGTGACATGTTCCAATTTCATGGGCATATGGCAGAAAAGAGCTTAAGGCAACAAAGTGTTTAGTAAGGTGTCACGATTTCATAAAAAAGTGAGAAGAAGGCCATGAAGACTAAAGTGTCACGATTTCATGACAGAAGTGAAGATGACATCAGTAGAAGGTAGGAGTGTCGTGATTTCATGACAAAAGCGGAGAAGAAGGCCATGAAGACTAAAGTGTCATGATTTCACGACAGAGTAAAGATGACATCAGCAAAGACAAGAAGTGTCGTGATTTCATGACAAGAACGTAGTCAAGGCAGGCAAGGGCAAAAGTGTCATGATATCATGACATGTTGTAGTTTCGCGGCAGTAGCTATAGGTGAGTTCCAGAGGCGGTTGAAGGATAGAGTTAACTTTGAGCCGACAAAGTTAAATTTGGGCCGACGTAAATTAGGGCATGCAACCGACGTAGTTTGAGGGTTATAGCCGACTAAGTTTGAGAGTTTTGATCATGAAATTTAGTCTATAAAAGGAGGGCTATTTTGAGATTGAAAGTATCGAATGTGTGTATCGAACTTGCACAAGTAGAGTCCACGGTGCGCAGAGATCGAGTCGAGTCGATTCGAGCGAAGTGTGCAAGATGCAGCCATAACAACGCAGATAGCATAGAAGTGGCGAGTTGATGTGCAGAGTAAGAAGTTCGATCGCAAAGTGTTGAGTGCTGTTGTGTTTGCGAAGACTATGCAAAAGTTGGTTTCTACCAAGTGCAGCCGTGATAGAACAGTGAGAAATTGTTGGATAGATTTGAGCAAGCTTTTGTTGAAGCTTGTGGAGCAGTTTGGGCAGATTCTTCTGAGAACTTGCAAAGCAGATCTGAGACAAGTCTTGGTGAAGACTTGGGTGAAGATCAAGCAAGCTATTTTGAAAGCTTGAGAACCATTCTTATAAACCAGATTTGAGGATCTGTTGAGGACAGAGATTGGTGCAGATTTGAGGACAGATTTGTACCCAGATCAGAGGAAGAGAAAGAGGACAGACTTGTGCCAGACCGAAGGACTGTGTTTGGTGCAGACCAGAGAAAGAAGTAGAGGACAGACTTGTGCCAGACCGAAGGACTATGTTTGGTGCAGATTCGAGGACCAGCTTTGCGGTGATAGAGTTGAGGACAGAGATCTCCAGCCAGAGCAGGGAAGACAGGTGTCTTCTATGGATAGAGTTCCACTTGCTAAGGGCAGAGGAGGTAGAGGTTCTCTAGAGGATCACCAACTAGAGCAGAGTTAGGGGAAGGTATCTCCTTTGAGCAGAGGCTCATAAACTTTGTAATTGGGAAGGTTTCCCAAAGAACTGTGATATAACTTTTAGAGAAAAGTTTTATCCGTGAAGTAGCCCACTTTGGGTGAACCACATAATTTGTTGTGTCTCTTTGTGGATGGTGTTTTTGTGCATTGCTTTGATTACTGCTGTTGTTACTGCTATCTTTATACTGCATAATATTGAATTGAAAGTTGTTTTGAAAGAAAAGGTTAAAAGTGGTCTTATACTGTTCACCCCCCCTCTCAGTATAAGCTTGTGTTCTTCAATTGGTATCAGAGCAGGTTCCTTCGAAAAGTTTAACAGCTTGAAGGAAGATCTTACAAGAACACGAATGGCAAGGAAAGGCAAAAGCAAAACCATAAGACACAAGAAGAAGAAAACACACATGGTCATGAAAGAAAATGAAGATGATCTCAATGTTGCTATTTTGGGAAGAAGAATGGAAATAGATTCAAGAGATGAATCAAACAGTGGAGAACAGGCCAGATTAATAAAGTTTTGCACCAGATGTGGGAAGACCGGTCACTTTGCAGTTGATTGCTCACAAGGTAGAGAATGTTTTGTTTGTGGTCAACTCGATCATGATAAACATCATTGCCATGGGTTTAGTAGCAGTGAAGATGAAGATGATCCGTTCAAAATTGGTGAAGAAGCAGATTCAGAACGAGAATGTGATGAAGAAGGAAGTGATGCAGAAGCAAATTGGAAACAGAAACTAATTTCAGCTCTGAGTAAAAAGGTTGAGGATGCAGAAGATATAATCACCAGTTTAAAAGTACAAACAGAAGAATGCAAGAAATTTTTTGAAGATTTCGAAATGCAATTAACCAAAAAAATAGAGTATTGCAGTAAGCTAGAAAAAGAAATTGACGGTTTAAGAATGCAGATAGAAGAAATGAGTAATAAAGTCGATATATGCAGCAAACATGAAGAGGAATCCAACAAAGTTGTTAGCAATCTGAAGCTACAAATAGAAGAGTCCAAAAGGAGTGAAGAAACTCTCAGGTCTCAGATCAATGAGAAAGAGACTGTTTGCTGCAAACAAGAAGAAGAGATTGTTTCATTGAAGAAACAACTAGAAGAGGCCAATACAAATCTTAAAATCAAAGATGAGCACAGCAATCAAGAAAAGAGTATGTATCAGGATGCTTCAAAAATCTATAAAGAAGATGCATGTATGGTTTTTGGAAAAGGTAGCACCTCTAGTGATAAGAAATCTGGAAAAAGCTTTGATGATTCAAAAGGCAATCAAATAAAGGATCTTGAAGGTGAACTCACTAGTGCTCTTAGTGCTTTGGAAAAGGAAAGGAAAAAGAATGCTAATCTCAAGGATGAGTTAGAGTCTAAGGTTCTTAAGTATAGTGAGTTAGAACAGAAAATGGCTTCTCTGGAAGTGGAAATTAAAGAGTACAAGGATAAGCTGTACAGGTTTCAAGATAGCTCCAAAAGGGTTAAGTCTCTCATCAAAAGTCAAAGAAATCCAACAGATAAAATAGGTCTTGGTTTTGTTAAACCGAACAAAGAACAGGTTGGGGAATCTAGTAAGAAATTTCGAAAGGAAGAAAGTTCTGATGAAGAAAGTACTTCAGATCATGAGTCCATGAGTAATAGATGCGCAGAAATAGAAAACAAAATTCAGATTGAGAAGAAGAAGTTTTCGGGACCCAAGAGGTCGAATAAAGGAAAATTTCATGGCAGATGTTTTGCGTGTCACAGGTTTGGTCACATGGCTGTACATTGCATGGCTCAAGTGAAAAAGGTAAATGACAGTTTCAGAGGTAGTAACTTCTTTCATGGGTATTGCTACTCTTGTAAACAGTTTGGGCATAAGGCAGTCGATTGCGAGGTAAAGAACAGGAACAGGTTTAATCAAAACAGGTTCGGCCAGAACAGGTGGTTTCAAAAAATAGGTATGCCTCAAAGAAGTAACATAGTTACTTGTTATAAGTGCAACAATGAAGGTCACCTAGCTAGACAGTGTAGAGCTGATCTTCCAAGGTACAGGAACAGAAATAGTGGCATGATCAGGTCCAAGGATCAAGGCATGAACAAAAATAGGGATGAGAACAAGAACAAGAATAGTAACAGGAACAGGAAAATGGACAATGAGCTCAAGAGAAGGCCCGACAAAGAAATTGTAGACACTGATGATGATGAGTGCCTAATGGGAGTTTTACTCCCACCCCTGTTTTAATCACCTCATCAGGAGGTGGGGGAGGGACTAAGCTAAGAGGCTCATTCTTAGTCCCGAGCCCCAAAGGTGACCCTTTGCCATTGATGACAAAGGGGGAGAGATATGAGTAAGGGGGAGAGCTTCATAGTGAAGAAGAGAGCTTCAAGTCAGGGGGAGAAAAAACTTCAAAGGCAGATTCTCAAGTTGTTGGAACAGTTGGTTTCAGTTTTGGCTCTTGACTAGTGTTTTTCAGTTAAGGTTTGCCATCAATGACAAAGGGGGAGATTGTTGGCAATTTTGGGTACCTTGGGTACATTGCCTTTACTCTAAGTGTAGATGTTGTCATTGATGTCAAGAAGGTCTTGAAGCAATTTGGTTTGATGTCAAAGAATGTGTCTTGATGAAGGTTTCAGCATGGACAGTGAGTTTCCAAGAAGATCAGGGTAGCCCAGTTGCAAAAGATCAAGAAAAAGACAAGTAAGAAAAAGTATGCAGGTGGCTGGAAAAACTGTCGCGATTTCGTGACATGTTTTAGGAGAGAGAAAGCACTAGAAAAACTGTCATGATTTCGTGACATGTTTGAGGAGAGAGAAAGTTTGGGCAAATGTGTCACGATTTCGCGACATGCGGGAAGGCAGAGACGAAGCAGGAAAAATGTCGCGATTTCGTGACATGTCGCATTTTCGCGACTCGGACAGTGCAGGAAGGCAGAGAAAGAAAAGTGTCACGATTTCGTGACATTCTGCAAAGGAGGCTGTACGGACGAAAAAGTGTCACGATTTCATGACATGTTGCAGAAGAGAAAGTCCGCAGTGTGAGCTGTCACGATTTCATGACAAGATTGAAGAGAGAGAAAGTGATTCAGGAACTGTCATGATTTCGTGACATGATGCAAAGGTCCAAGTGAGGGCTGTCGCGATTTCGTGACATGCTACAGAGGTCGAGTTGAGGACTGTCACGATTTCGTGACATGCAACAAAGGGAAGAGTCTGAAAGGAGAAGCGTCACGATTTCATGACAGGCAGTGGAGAAAGCGTACGAAAGCTAGAAGTGTCACGATTTCGCGACAGGCAGTGGAGAAAGCGTACGAAAGCTAGAAGTGTCATGATTTCATGACAAGTAGTGGAGAAAGCTATGAAAGCCAGAAGCATCGTGATTTCATGACAAGGTTACAAAGAAAGCTTGTAGGATGCAGAAAGTGTCACGATTTCACGACAGGTTGAGTTGGCAGCTTGCAGTTGGAGAAAGTGTCATGATTTCATGATAGAAATAGTTAGCAAGTCTTAATCAGAAGAAGCGTCACGATTTCATGACGAATTGAAGAAGGAAGAGCTCGAAGGCGAAAGCGTCACGATTTCGTGACATGTTCCAGTTTCATGGGCATATGGCAAAAAAGAGCTTAAGGCAGTGAAAGCGTCACGATTTCATGACAGAGTTGCAGATGACGTCAGCAGAAGCAGATGTGTCATGATTTCATGACAAAAGCTGAGAAGAAGGCCATGAAGACTAAAGTGTCACGATTTCATGATAGAAGTGAAGATGACATCAGCAAAAGGTAGAAGTGTCACGATTTCATGACAAAAGCGGAGAGGAAGGCCATGAAGACTAAAGTGTCATGATTTCATGATAGGAGTAAAGATGACGTCAGCAAAGACAAGAAGTGTCACGATTTCATGACAAGAACGTAGTCAAGGCAGGCAAGGGCAAAAGTGTCGCGATATCGCGACATGTTGTAGTTTCACGGTAGTAGCTACAGGTGAGTTCCAGAGGCGGTTGAAGGACAGAGTTAACTTTGAGCCGACAAAGTTAAATCTGGGCCGACGTAAATTAGGGCATGCAACCAACGTAGTTTGAGGGTTATAGCCGACTAAGTTTGAGAGTTTTGATCATGAAATTTAGTCTATAAAAGGAGGGCTATTTCGAGATTGAAAGTATCGAATGTGCGTATCGAACTTGCGCAAGTAGAGTCCACGGTGCATAGAGACCGAGTCGAGTCGATTCGAGCGAAGTGTGCAAGATGCAGCCATAACAACGCAGATAGCGTAGAAGTGGCGAGTTGATGTGCAGAGTAAGAAGTTTGATCGCAAAGTGTTGAGTGCTGCTGTGTTTGCAAAGACTATGCAAAAGTTGGTTTCTACCAAGTGCAGCCGTGACAGAACAGTGAGAAATTGTTGGACAGATTTGAGCAAGCTTTTGTTGAAGCTTGTGGAGCAGTTTGGGCAGATTCTTCCGAGAACTTGCAAAGCAGATCTGAGACAAGTCTTGGTGAAGACTTGGGTGAAGATCAAGCAAGCTATTTTGAAAGCTTGAGAACCATTCTTATAAACCAGATTTGAGGATCTGTTGAGGACAGAGATTGGTGCAGATTTGAGGACAGATTTGTACCCAGATCAGAGGAAGAGAAAGAGGACAGACTTGTGCCAGACCGAAGGACTGTGTTTGGTGCAGACCAGAGAAAGAAGTAGAGGACAGACTTGTGCCAGACCGAAGGACTATGTTTGGTGTAGATTCGAGGACCAGCTTTGCGATGATAGAGTTGAGGACAGAGATCTCCAGCCAGAGCAGGGAAGACAGGTGTCTTCTATGGATAGAGTTCCACTTGCTAAGGGCAGAGGAGGTAGAGGTTCTCTAGAGGATCACCAACCAGAGCAGAGTTAGGGGAAGGTATCTCCTTTGAGCAGAGGCTCATAAACTTTGTAATTGGGAAGGTTTCCCAAAGAACTGTGATATAACTTTTAGAGAAAAGTTTTATCCGTGAAGTAGCCCACTTTGGGTGAACCACATAATTTGTTGTGTCTCTTTGTGGATGGTGTTTTTGTGCATTGCTTTGATTACTGTTGTTGTTACTGCTATCTTTATACTGCATAATATTGAATTGAAAGTTGTTTTGAAAGAAAAGGTTAAAAGTGGTCTTATACTGTTCACCCCCCCTCTCAGTATAAGCTTGTGTTCTTCACTAAACCCATTCATCTTCCAAGTCATCCACCAAGACCAATAATTACATTAAGTAGTTGACTCAAAAATAATCTAAAAATGAATTTAGCCAAACTATCAATTTATAATCTTATACAACAATCTCCTCCACATCATGAGGCATTGATGGATATCTTGAAATCCATTGAAATTTAAACTCAAGACTCTAATTCCTTCAAAAATTTCATGGGGAGTATCCAAACATGCATGGAGCCTTTGATTATATTCTATGATTTTGAAATCAAGTCAATATCATCAAAATAACTATATCCTACACTACATATGATGGCTCAGGTTGATTATAAGCCTTTCAAATAAGTACTAAATGATACTATATTTTCAATTAACATTATCACCACTTCAACACTCCACCATCTCAATATTTCGTCTTCCCACATCACCAAATCCACCTTCACATTATGAGCATTTAATGATGCTTTATGCTCTACAATTGGTACTATTTATTTACTCATACAAGTGGGGATCAAGATATTACATACCATGTTTCATATCCTAGAGAGATCCATGGCTTATAACGTACTCCTTAAATTCCCCTAGATTTAGGAGATAAAATGTGTTCCCTCAAAATTACATCAATGTTTAAAATATGTACATGAGGGATGAATACATTGTATACCAATAGATATTGAACCATTCAAATACTGCAACTTCATTTCCAATCCCTATGAGCCTTCACTTTCATCCATCCACTTTTCCTTATCTCTGTCAACCACACCACCCACCACATAACACAATAGCTCATCCAAAGCACATGTTCTATAATAAATCTCAATCCCCAATCCACATCAAGCCTCCACTTTAACATCTCATCACACTATGTCCACATCTCAATCTTCATCACAACTAGAATCATGTACATGTGGTCAGATCCAATCATCACCTCCAAAATCTATACAAAGGGGATATCCCTCCACAAAATTTGAATCATTGATTGTCACACATCCATCATCATCCATACAACCAACTTCACAAGTACCTATCAACACCTCATCCAAACTTGAATCTCTAATCATTAATCAAATTGCTTAGCCAAAACACCCTCTACCTCAACTAGCCAACATTGCACAAGTTGATTTGATAGACCATGAGATGCCATCACAACATACATATTTTCCTTCATTTGAGACATAGGTCATCCCTGAGCCCCAAAATTCCATATCCAATCCATCCACATCATAGTCCACACAAGTTGCAATTTGCCTTGCTAGTATTAGCATTAATGAGTATGTGGTTCAAGATGTTGCAATATCACTACTTAACATTGAAACTATTAGGGACTACAATCATCCACATGATCCACTTCTATCTATAAGAGTGGTTTACAACATGGGTTCATTACAAAATAGAGTCAATATCATATATGGGGGTGTCAATTCATCGTCTGAACCATTTCCCTTGGATGAACCTAGGTAGCCATATTATGCCAATATTGAGCACATGTCTAACCCTGATTTCCCATCATGATATTTTCATTAGGTTAATTGGTAAGGATATGGGCTAGGATGACATGAATAGGACATGCATGATATCATTGAACCTTAGTATCAAAAAATTCATGACCATTCTAGTATGGGATATAGTCCATAATCTTCTATTTCCTCTTTCAAATGAGCTTTTCAATGATTCAATCTAGATACTAAAGTGGGTAGTGAAGAAGAGGAGGATAACGATAATGATGATTTCAAGTATGAATTGTATGATAAATATGGTGTCATATCAATAGCTTCAAAAAAATATGAAGAATTGCCTCCCCCCAATTTAGTCCTAAACAAACCATGAGCACTATGAAGTCTCCTATATATTTTTGCAGTGAAAAAAGAAGAGGGAGAATATCAAATGATGAGCATCAAAAAATTAAAACTGATAATGCAGTTAAAATGGCCCACTAGTCCAAATGGACTAGAATCCTCCACCAAGGCAGTTATCGGCATGGAATGGTTTGGGAGCCTTGAATTTATAGGCACAAAATCCAGTCCATCAAGCTGCTTTGAAAGCTTTGCTGACCTATGATTGTATTGGTAAAACTGCTTATGATAATATTCAAGATGTAGCCTCTTTGGCGACCATCCATGACATAACGGATGAAGACGTGATGATAAAATTGTTGGTGTTGTCACTAAGAGGGAAATTTTTGTATTGGTATCGATCGTTGCAACCAGACACTATTGCATCACAGGATCAATTAGGAGAGTTGTTAATCAAAAACTTTCATGAAAAAGTTGATCCATTTTCCTTGTTGCATTAATTTAATGTAATTCAAAGGCATCTATAGGAGGAGATAACAGACTTCAATGTCAGAATTACCAGAAGCTGGCAGAGAGTTCCTAAAGGTCTTTAGCCCACTCATGAGCAAGATGCATTCTATTATCTCAGAGATTTTAACACAGACATTGGCTTGGCTATCCGACAGTCCAACGTGACTACATTCCTAGAGTTGTTTGAACAAGCACAAAAGGTGGAAGCAGACTTGATTGCCATAGGTAGGCTTCCCCCAAAGGTAACAATGCCTATCTTACCTAATCTTCCTCAGCATTTGTATTCTGGTTCATTTTCATAGCCTATGCCTTCCATGTATCCTATTCCATCATGGAGCTCAAGTGCGCCTTAGATCGCACCCATTCCAGTTCCCCAGCTCCCTGCTCCAACTATTCCACAATTTCCTACAAGAATTTCGTAATTACTAGCTCCCACTTCATTCCTAGCATTTCCTGCACCGCCAGAACCTCTACCTATACCGGAACCTCCTGCGCCCTCAAATCCTGATCCTTACACAACACTATTACAAGAGGTAAAATCTGCTAATTCAGCTATAAGAGCAATGGGAAATAAAATCACAATTATTGAAAGAAAGCAGGCCGAGAGAGATTTCCAACCTAGGAGATTTCAACCTCCGTCGATCACTAGAGAACAAGTGGCTTCAACAAGCAAAGTGCCTGAGAAGAACCCGACTGTGTTGACGAATGAGGAAGCTAGCCCTACAGAAAGAACATATTGGTGCTCTACATGTAATGATCCACACGGTGAGGAGACTTGTATGGTTCATTTGAACTATGTACAAACATTGGCCACAAGCTCTTCTGGAGGACAAGTTAACATGATTACCGAGGTAGATCATAATTTTATGGTTCCATCTGAAGAACAAGTCTCAGTTCTCACGAGAACTGGGAAGAAGCCAGTCACGGTAGATCCAGCAGAGATGGAACCATTAAGGGTACCGTATGATCCAAAGATGCAAAATGAGAAGAAACAAGTACAAGTGAAAGCTCCTGCTTCAATACCAAAGCCAGATTCACTTGTTCTATTAAAAGATCTTTTGCCACCATGAGCAAAGGAAAGATTGCAAGAAAAAGCCTCAGCTTCGTAGGCAAGAGCTGAAACAGAGGAACAAGCCAGAGAAAAGCTCAAGTACCCATATTTGACTAAAATACTGAGGGTAGAAGCCACTCAGCAATATCAGAGCAAATATGAAGCCACTGTTGAAAAGAGGGAGTCTGGTGCATCTACATACAATATTGTTGAAGAATTGAAGAAGATTCCAGCCAAGGTTAGTCTCTATGATGCATTACAATTACCTGGGCAAGTTGATTTGTTACAAGAATCATTGAAGTCTATGAAATATAATGAGAAGAATCCTACCCAGACGATTTTTGCTCAAACATTAACTACTTCAGCCATTGGAAAAAATAGACCACCCCCATTTTATTTGTCACTCAGGATGGAGGGTTGGATAGTGCACAACTGCATGATTGATTCTGGTGTCGCGACAATTGTCATGCCAAAGGTAGTTTGTGAAGTCATGGGTATGGAGTATACAAGAAGTAGCCCTGGTGTCTTGCAGTTGGACGGGACTCCCATGAAAATAGTGGGTGTAATCAAGGATATTCCTATTGTTCTACATAGTATGCCTCAAATTACAGTAATTCAAGAGGTAGTTGTGGTTGATTTGGAACCATATTTCAGGATGTGTTTGTCGAGAGAATTCACCGCCAAGCCGGGAGGCTACCTTTCTCTGGATTATTCTCACTTGGAGATTCCTTTCAAAGGAAGAAGAATCCGGATCTACAATGAGAAGCCTTCTACTTTTCATATAGAGAAGATGGAAGAAGAAGAAAAGTCCACACATTCTGTCAACATGATAATTGAAGAATTGGAAAATCCTGATTTGATGGATGAAGTCCTGGATGAGCTTCGCTTAGAGGATGAGTTTTCAATGCTCAATTTTAATGCCATGATGGAAACTAAAATTGGTTGTTACTCCATTACAAAGCCTGAAGAGGTTGAAATAAAGATGCCTCTTGATCAAGATGATCAAGACTCCGTGCCCGATCAATTATGGAAGTTGTATTTTGATGGAGCAAGATGTAAAAATGGTGCGGGAGCAGGGATTGTTCTTATTTCTTCCTCTGGCCTACAGAAAACATATTCATATCGACCGACCTAGAGTTGTACTAACAATGTTGCTGAGTATGAAGCGTTGTGCCTAGGTTTGAAGAAGGCAAAAAAATTGGGGATTGAACAATTGCAGATTTTTGGTGACTCTGAATTGATTGTGAATCAAGTAACGAACAAGTGCATCTCCAAGCAACATTATCTCAAGGCGTACCGCAACAAAGTTTGGGACCTGTTTGAGGCTTTCACAACATTGAATATTCAATCCATTTCATGAGAGCTCGAATAAGCATGCTGATCTTCTAGCATCTCTTGGAGCAAACTTCTCTCCGATTGAGCATGTAGTGAGGAAACCTAAGACCGTAAGGTTAGTTTATAGACCTTCGGTCCTGGACAAGAACATGTATTGGCAAGTATTCGAAAGTGATGAGCAGATTGTAAATTTTTTGATAAGAGAAGTGAGTACTGTGGAAGAGAGAACGCTTGATGAGGAGGAAGCCAAAGGGCTTATTCAACTAAGGAATAATCATATCCCAAAAGGATTGATTACACTTGAAAGCCTTTTTGATCAAAATGATAGGGCAGAGAAGCATAGGATCAAAGTAGATGAGAAGGAGTATACTGAACTGGAGTTGGGTCCCCAAAAATCGATAAATATTGGGATGGATTGTACTCCCGAGGAGTTAGAACAAATCAGAGATTTATGTCATGAATTTCTTGACATAGTTGCTTGGAGTTACCATGATTTGAAGGGATATAAAAAATATGTAATACAACATACTATTGAGTTGCATGATGGGGTGAAACCCTTCAGAAAAAAGTAGAGACCAGTTAATCCCAAGATTGAAGTACCGATGAAGGCGAAGCTTCTTAAAATGTTGGATTCTAAAATCATTTACCCCATCAAGCATTCAACTTGGGTGGCAAATCTGGTCCCAAGTATGGAAAAAGAATGGAGATATTCGCCTATGTGTTGATTTTCAAAATTTGAATCAAGCATCGCTAAAAGATCATTACCCTCTCGCCTCGGATTGACCAGATTCTTCATGTGGTTGTGGGAGCTCAGAGATTCTCTTTGTTGGATGGATTCTCTCGGGTATAACCAGATTTGGGTCAGGGATGAGGACCAACATAAAACAACGTTCACCACAAAATGGGGAACCTTTGCTTACCAACGAATGTCGTTTGGACTCTCAAATGTTGGCACAACTTTTCAAAGGGCAATGGATGTGGCTTTTGGTGAGTTGTTAAATCACATTATTGTGATTTATTTGGATGATATGACTATTTTTTCTCACAATAGGGAGGAGCACGGATCTCATTTAAGGCAGGTATTTGAAAAATGTCGAGAATTTGGCATATCTATTAATCCAAAAAAGTCAATTTTTTTGTAAAGGAGGGAAAGCTCCTAGGACATGTAATTTCAGAAAATGGCCTAGCTATTGATCCAGCTAGGGCCCAAGCTCTTTTGAAGCTTCCATTGCCAGCCAATAAGAAGGATTTGCAATATTTTTTTGGGCAAATTAATTTTGTTCGAAAGTTTGTTGCAGATTTCGCTCAAGTAATAAGGCCAATGACAGAGCTTTTAAAGAAAAATGCTGAATTTAAATGGACCGAGCAGAGGAAGCAATCATTTGAGGAGATCAAAGAAAGGATCACTCAAGCTCCGGTCCTGGTGAACCCTGATTATTCCAAGGATTTTATCCTTTATGCTGTTGGTGAACAAGAAGCTTATGCAACGGTGCTTACACATAAGGGAGATGATGAAAATGAACGTCCGATTGCTTTCCTAAGCCAAGTCATCCAACCACATCAAGAGAAGTATAACTTCATTGAGAAACAAGTGTATGCGGTAATGAAATCTCTGAAGAAGTTTTGGCACTTTGTTTCACGGAGTAAAACAATAGTTTATGTTGTTCATCCAGATGTCCAAAATTTTATCATACAAGGAGAACTTGGAGATAGGAGAGCTGGCTGGGTTTCTAAAATTCAAGAATTTGATGTTGAGATCCGACCAACCAAACTTGTTCGAGGTCGAGCATTGTGCCAAGAGCTTGCAAAGAATGCTTCCTCTGGATCCACAATTCATGAGTATGAGGATGTAGTAGATAATTGTAATTTTGACAATCATTCTATAGTGGATCAAGATTGGACAGAGGAGCTGATTGAATATTTTTATTCTAGGAAATGTCCTTCACATCTGAATGCCTCATAGAGAAGAAGATTTAGACCGCAAGCCCTCAAGTATGTCTTGCTCGCCAAATGGCTTGTTTCATAAGAATATTGATGGGGTTCTTCTTAGATGTGTCAAAGAATCAGAGAAGGAGAAAATTTTAGAAGAATTCCATTATGGATTATCGGGAGGTCATTATGCAGGTAGACCCATGGCATTAAATATTATTCGAGCAGGCTATTTTTGGCCTACTCTTTTTGCAGACGCCTTCAAAGTTAGTCAAAAATGTGATAAGTGCCAAAGATACATCGGTAGAACCAGGAATGCATCATTACCTCTTCACCCGATTCAAGTAGAAGTACCATTTCAGCAATGGGGCCTAGACTTTATCGGGGTCATTGATCCTAACTCATCTCGCTGGTCACAAGTACATCTTGACCGCAACCGACTATTTCACTAGATGGACCTAAGCAATTCCAACTAAAAAAGCGGATCAAGCCATGGTCATCACTTTTCTTGAGGGGTTGATCACTCGCTTTGGTATCCCGTATGTGATTATAACAGATAATGGAACTCCTTTCATAGGTGCCAAAATCAATGAATTTGCGGGTAAGTACGAAATTTATTTGAAAACTTCATCTAATTATTATCCGTAGGGGAATGGCTTGGCCGAATCTACAAACAAGAATTTGCTTCGAATTTTGAAGAGGACCCTTGGCGACAATAAGCGGAGCTGGCACCTACTTTTGAATCAAGCATTGTGGGCTGATCGCATCTCGGTGAAAAAATCTATCAAGACATCCCCTTATTCATTGGTATACGACAAAGAAGCGGTTTTGCCAATTCATATTGAATTACCGGCCCTCCAGACTTGGCATTTGATTGATGATGAGGATGATGAATCTGATTCTATGAACATGAGATTAGCTCAACTTTTATAGTTGGAAGAAGAACGGGAGAAATCATACCAAGCTTTTATAGAACATGCTGAGATGACAAAGAAATGGTTCGGTAAAAAGGTCTCTGAAAGGACTTTTAAGGTTGGCGATCTTGTATTGAAGTGGAATGAAAAGAAATCAAAGCCTGGCAAACATCACAAGTTCGAGGCAATATGGGAAGGTCCATTTCAAATCACAGGTGCCAATCAAGTTAATTCTTTTTATTTGCAAGATATGGATGGTCATGCATTGTTAATTCCAGTTAATGGTCTTCATTTGAAGGCCTATTATCAGGTAAAAATAAAAAATGAAAAAGTGTGCAGAGCCCGGGACTTCCCAGGAGGTCACCCATCCGAGTACTACTCTAGGAAGGTTATGCTTAACTAGGGAGTTCTTTAAAAACTTGAAAACCAAAAAAATCAAGTTGGATGAGGTGTTTAGGGGGTCCAAGGTTCTGGAGGTGTAAAAAAAAAAAAAACAAATGGCCTTACCTTGGAACCCTTGTTTTTGGGATTTTGGCTGCGTTTTTTTTCCAACTCCCCCATGCAAGAAATTAAAAAAAAAAAAAAAACTCTCCACTCCCTCCATGCTCAATTCGAAATTCAAATTCCGAAATTTGAATTTTCCCTCCCAAACCCTTTTTTTTTAAAATAAGAAAAGACATAACCCGAAAAAAAAAAAAAAAAGGCTTGCATTTTCCCCGCTTTACGCTCTAAAACATGGCCTTACCTTGGAACCCTTGTTTTTGGGATTTTGGCTGCTTTTAAAAAAAAAAAAAAAAAAAAAAAATTCCACACCGCCTTACCTTGAAACCCTTGTTTTTGGGATTTTGGCTGCATTTTTTTCCCAACTCCCCCATGCAAGAAATTAAAAAAAAAAAAAAACTCTCCACTCCCTCCATGCTCAATTCGAAATTCAAATTCCAAAATTTGAATTTTCCCTCCCAAACCCTTTTTTTTTAAATAAGAAAAGACATAACCTGAAAAAAAAAAAGGCTTGCATTTTCCCCGCTTTTCGCTCTATAACATGGCCTTACCTTGGAACCCTTGTTTTTAGGATTTTGGCTGCTTTTTTTTTCCAACTCCTCCATGCAAGAAATTAAAAAAAAAAACTCTCCACTCCCTCCATGCTCAATTCGAAATTCAAATTCCGAAATTTGAATTTTCCCTCCCAAACCTTTTTTTTTTAAATAAGAAAAGACATAACCCGAAATTCCTTTTTCGGGCCTCCGAAATACCCATTTCGGACTTCAAATAAAATATTATAAAAACTTCATTCCCCCCCCGTCCCTCCCGCCCTTTTCGGATCCCGAAATAGTGTTCTCGGGATCCCGAAACCCTTCCCTCTCGCCCTTTGACTAGTCAACCAAAAAAAAAATTAATAAAAAATTGCATGCTTCCCGAGCTCGTTTTTCTCCCGCCCCAAATACCCTTTTCGGGTCCCCCTTCCATTATTTAAAAAAAAAATTAACGTGCTCATGCATGCCCGAAATTTCTTCATATTCCCCCCGAAATAGCCTTTTCGGGTCCCCGAAAACATTATTTCGAGTCCCGAAAAAGCCCTTTCGGACCTCCCAATATACATGTCTTCCACCACTCCCCGTCCGCAGTCTTCGTTATCCTTCCGAAATACTCATTTCGAATGCCCGAAAACACTATTTCGGGTCCCGAAATTCCCATTCCGTCCCCCGAATAAACCATTTCGGCCATTTAAAAAAAAAAAAAAAAAAAAAAAACCATTCCAAAAAAAAAAAAAACAATGATACTAAAATAAGAAAAACCATTATGCATTTAAATCCTTTCGCTCGTCTTTTTTCCCATGCACCCCCCTTCTCCATGTTGCACTATCCGTAAATTCCGCTCATTAACATTTCTCACTCCGCTCACTCATTACACTTTCTAAAAAAAAAAACTACCACTTCTCGCATTTCAAGAAGTGGTAAGAAGCATAAAAATAAAAAAATAAAAGCATCATTGGAATGCATGCGGTGCCCATGAAATTAGAAAGCTTTCCAACGGATGTGTATGGAAATTTATAAAAAGGAGGCCCATCCTTTTGTTTTCAATCAAAGCATTTGCAGGGTTCCTATATCGAAGTCTTGCGAATCCCTTTTGCTCCAGGGTTTGTTGTTCATTGCTGCATATTCAAAGGAAGTCGAAGATGGGGAGGAAAGTTGCAGAGGCCAAGAAGGTGAATGTACAAAAAATTATTGAGATCGCGAAGAAGCCGCGAAGAGCTCGAGAAGAAAAGGTTGAAGATATGGAACTGAAACCTTATGATGATCGCTTGGGACAGATTAAAGATTGCAATATCACCAACAAGGGAGTAGAAAGACTGCGTCTAGATGCTGAGTTTGCTGCACAACATATGTCTGCTGGGAGTCCCCGTACTATAGCATTTCATTCTCATCTCTCCCGGTACTTGTGTACACCTGTGCATCCATGTCCTCGAGCTGATCCTGGGCAATCGCACAATGCTACAACACCGTCGCAAGAACCTGTCCAAAATGCCCATGGAGAAGTATTGTTTAGTATCTCGGCTAGTTCCATACAAGATGCGTTTGCTTGCGGTGCACAACTTTCATCTTTTGCTACATTAAAAAAATTCAGTTTTAAGGAGGAGGAGGAGAGGTATCAACCTACCATTCAGATGCGGCAGTTCATGGAGAGTCAGTTATTAAAGACCCCACGATTGGGAGAGTTGCCAAAAATGCCGACACCATTGAAAAGTTTCAAGAGCCCAGATTTGTATTCAATGATAGCATGGCTAACAGGATTATCTTCAGATTTTGGCAAGTACAAAAGTGGCAAGCATCATTGGTGCAATTCATTTCACGCCCAAGGTTTTATGCTCCAACTGCCGCGATAGCAACTCCAAATTCAATTTTCTTTGATTGGGCAAGTTTCTTAGAAATGAGGATACATTCACAATTGAGAAAGGTACAAAATGGAGAAGATCTTACCTTTAGGCATTGTTCCCTCTTGACATGGTATTTTTTCTACCATATGCACTCTCGTTTTGCTTTTGTAGCAATAAACAAGACAGATGAAGCAGGAAAAGCATTACCAATATACTCATGGACTCATATTTTGTCCAAGAACGAGTCCTATTATAACTTCAACAGAATGTTTTTAGGACCTCGCTTTGGAGATAATGTATGGAGTATGCAACAGAGTGCCTCGGGCCCTACAAGCAGAAGTGGTTGATCAAAAAAAAGGTGATGTTTTCTTACTAACCCAAGGCGTGGTAGTTAGAGTGTATGGTTTTACTGGTAAACCTTTTTTGCTACCATATTTTACAACTGAACATATTTTTGCCTTGGAAGTAGCCCGACAAAGTGATTTTATAAATGATACCTATGGGTCAGGTAATAGGAAAAAAAATACATGTGTTATGCCTTTCAAGTTTGGTGATATCACAGTTACTCAATGTGGGCAGAATGAACTGATTTCTGAGACACTCTATGATCATGGATTGGTTGAGCTCCCCCAACGATGGAAGTATGATCCTTTGGGTATTTTTTCTAGTTTCATCAAGGCAAAAACATTTCATTGTTGCCCCGGAGAAGATATTGTGCGACAAAGGAACAATCCTGAAGGGCATGACATTGAATGGCATGTAGAGAAGATGATGTCACTTCCTCCTTGGCATGATTTTTATGAAATGGAGGTTGAATATGATCCCGCCAATCACTCAGAATAGGTTCCTCCTGAAGGTTTGTTTGAGCAAATGAAGACCAAATTGCCCGATTGGTCTGATGAAAAGATTGCCAATTGGTGGATCATGAGAGTTCATCAAAATAAGCTCAAAACAAAATATTCGATGGCTATAGATGATTCTTTTTCAAATATTTATGATGATAATTATGAGAAGTATCAGCCCCTCTCCTTTGCTGATTTGGTGCCTAAAAGTATTAGTAGTCCAGGTAAAGAACAAGAAATGATCGGACAAGTGGAGGTATTGGAAAAAGAGAGGATTGTTATTGAAGAGGAAGAGCAAGAGCAATTTCTACAAAATAAAAGGAGTGCAGCCATGGAAATTCCTTTCCCTCACATAGCGAAGAAGCCTAGGAGTGGAGCACATTCTACGCTGAGCATAAAACAGTCTTCATCACAAGCAATTGAGCCAACACACTTTGATTCAATGGTGACATCGGTTGATCTGAACATGGGGAAGGAACAATCTAAAGGAGAAGAAAATATTGTGATACAACAATGTTTACCATCGGCTCAAATGATCATAAGCACAAAAGGAGAGGAGCCCATAGGTATGCATTTTCCTTCTTCTTCTCTCATTAATAAGCATTTGGTGACCACTATTTTTTCATCCACAGTTCCTATGTCTACTTCACCTCCCGTCACATCCACCTCTCCCATTCCCACTTCTGTCCCACAATCACAGGTCACTAGTGCTTCTTCAGTTTCACCCATTCCATCCTTTTCTCTTGCCTTCAGTTCATTTGCATCTGCCCCAAATCCATTTGCCCTTCCATTACCCTCTGTTTCATCTTCCATACCTTCACATTCTTCCATAAGCACGCAAGCACCTCTTCGAGTAAGCATAGCTGAGATCCCCTCCACTTCCATTCCTATGGTTGAATCCAATCCCCAACAAGCTATTTTTCTCTCTTCCCCAATTTTTGCCATGGAGGAGCCACTAGTCTCTCGATATAGAGTTGCTACCTAAGCGCTCAATCCCAATAGCGAAAAACTCAGCAAGGCACAACAAAGTTCATCTAGGTGGTGGAAGAATCGTAAGAGAAAGGATTCACTAGCCATGGCACAACCAATAAAGAAAGTGACTTTTGATCCCATAGCAATGGAGAAGCACACGGTGACCATGATTCCTCGGGTTCAAAAACCTCAAAGAGAAATGACATCTAGTGACTATTCATACCAAGCTATCACTGAGGACCTCACAAAGAAGCATCCAATTGAGCACATGGGCACCATACAAGAGGCATCAAGTTCCATGTATCTGCAAGTAGAACATTACAAGGATCTTCTCATTCAGGCTGAAGAGAAAATCAAAAAGCTCGAGGAAGCCTTAGAGGAACAACAAGCTAAATTTGATGCAACACAATTTGAATCTCAACAGTGGCAACAATAGGTGATGCATTTGGAAAGTGACATAGCGGAGAGCAAGTAGATAGCTACACAGTTTTAGGCAGCCGAGCAGGAAGCACAACTAAAAATTCAAGCTCTGCAGGATCAGCTTCAGAACTTGCAGAATCAATTGGTAGCAAAATCAATGCACTCTGTGTCCCTCACCAAGGACAAGATTAAGGAAGCTCACGGTCAGATGTTGACTAATTGTAAGAAAATGGCGACCAAGGCTACATTAGTGCTCTTGTTCCTTCAGGATGTTCAGGCAACTGTTTCATATGGTGGACCTATAATAGACAACATGGAGCAAGATTTAGAGCCAAAATTGGAAATGGCCATGAAGATCCAAGCAATGACTCAAATAAATCTCAAGATGCGTCCAATGAGTGATATAGCCCATGCTTGGGTGAGTGCTAAAATCACATTACGCAGTTATTTCTCCAAGATGAATCTGATTAAAGAAGCTCGTCAATTGCAAGAGACCTTTGAGCATGAAAGACGTATTTCATTGGTTTATTTTGAAACACTTGCAGATAATGGTTTTCCTAGTTTTGTTGATGATCAAGGAAATATTCTGGCAAAGAAAGACCTGGATACATTATGGGCTGTTTTCATGATGGATACTTCAGATATTGATAATTTGGAGGAGCCCATCACCGAAGAGCATGTGTTACCATTAATGAGAAAGTTCATTCGCATTGAATCTGGATTATTGGAGCTCAATCAAAGGGCCAAACATCTTGATATAGAAAAGGTTGAGACTTTTCGATATCTTGTGGGTACTCTCAAAGCTCGGGAGGTGATTACCATAGATGGATGGGCTGAAGCAGTTGCGATATATGAATCCACCGCAACACATCTCAAAAAGCAAGACGAAGCTGATACAAGTAGCTAACCATCAGATGCAGCTGCAAGTGGGAACTCTGTACCCAATGAATAAAGGCCTAGAATCGATTACATTCAGGTGAGCTGAATACCCCGTGAGCCGCCAGAAATGTTGGCATTTTTGCCACATTGGAATTTTGTTGTAGTGTGCCACATTGACATTTCGTTGTAATCATTGGTGCCACATTGAAAAGTGTTTTTTTTTTTTTAAGTGTTTTCACACATTGAACACTTTTTCCTATGGATGTAATTTTGGGTGAAGTTTGGTGCAAATCTTCCTTGAAAAGAGATTAATATTGATAAAGATAATTCTTGAGGTGATATGATCACTGAAGCTACCAAGTTTAAGCATGTGCTCTTGATTCCAGTGCAATATTGTTCATTTTCGAGGCATCGACCACTTCGTGGGCATGCATTTCCAAGGCGCCACCATGGAGATTGAAACTGGACCGATGATTTGTGCTGAAGCTTGATATGCCATGTGATAAAATCATCAGTTATTTTATTTGGCATTTGCTCATTGGTTCATTGTTGTGGTCGAGGAGAAAGTTGTTGCTATTGGTGGCTGAGTGGCCGACACTTTGCCTCCACATGTATTTAATGAAAGAGGCGAAAACCTCTATAAATACTAATCAAATTCTTATTGTAAAGGGAGGTTAGATATTTTGCAAGAAAACTCTCTAAGTTCTCTGCATCAATAGAAGAGACTTGGCTTCTAAAATTTGCAAGCATTCTTATGTGTGTGATTTCCTTTTTTTTTTTAAATCATTTATGTTTATGCTCATGCTCTTGTTGTTAAGTTTTGAATTCTGCATTCTGAATTCAAACATTGTTGGTTAGTGAGTAGATTTTGAAATGCGATCCGGGGGTTATCTCTACAAAGGTGTGAGTTAAATTCTGTTGCTTTCCTTTTATTATATGTTGTTATAAAACTTGGTGGAATTTTTGTTGTTAGTCTGCCCCAAATTCTACACTTCGGCCTCGTGGCTATATTTCCCTTTCTTTCAGTTATTTTTCAATTTCTTTCCTGCATCCCTAGTCTTCAAACAATGTAGAATTTAGTAAGGGAGCCAACCCTCTCTGGAGATCGGTTCGAAGGAATTTTCTTTTTCCCTCGGCCTTTCAATGTTGGCCGAGTCTAGGGCGCACAAGTGATGAAATCTTGTACTTAGGCAGATTTGTGACCAACCATTGTTGTTATACATAACTACTATTGAACACACTGTTGGATCCTTATTAGATCAGTATGATGATCAACATCGAGAAAGGACCATCTATTATATAAGTAAAACTTTGGTGAGTTATGAAACTCATTACACACCATTGAAAAATCTACGTCTATCAGTAATTTTATCATCTCTCAAATTAATACATTATATGCTTATCCAAAAAACTTACATCATAGTAAGGGTAGATCCCCTACGATATCTCATGTCAAAACCTTACCTATTGGGAAGGACTACCAAATGTGTCATAGCCCTTGGTGAATTTGACCTTGAATTCATTAATAAAAATTACTAAAAAGACAAGTTATAGCTGATCAACTTGTCATTGAACCCCTAGAATCAAAACAACCCATAAACATATCCCTAATTGATTATATAATTTTGGCTATAGAATACCAAGATCCTAAACCTTGGACATTGTTTTTTTATGGAGCTAAATGTGTTAAAATTATAGGGACAATAATTATTCTAGTCACACCACAACATCAACTTATATAATTGTCCTTTAAACTTTGTTTCTCATGTACAAATAACACATTAAAATATGAAGCATTAATTTTAGGTCTCAGAGCCACATTGAAGCTCAAGATAAAAAAATTAAGTGTATGGTGAGTCAAAATTGGTGATCAACCAATTCAGTGGTGTTTACCAAACAAAATATGATAAACCAAAACTTTAAAAAGACATCATAGATAGTCTTATGGTTTATTTTGACCAAACCCATATAGAAGCCTTACTACAATCTAGTAATAGCCATGTTGATGCCATGGTCACAACAACATCCGTTATTCCTTTAGAATTAGAATATGAGGAAGCGTCCATTAGAAAAATATCATTAAGAGAGTCTCCACAATAAAATCATACCTACAACCCTTAAATGTTGCAACATTGAATTAATTTCACCCCAAGAACCTTGGTACCGAGATATCCTTAGATTCTTAAGGGAATAAAAATTCCCTAAAGGATCCAATTCTAAAAAAATAAATATAATTTAGATTAAAAGCTGGCAAATATGTTATCATTAGAGATATCCTATATCAACACTCTTTCAAGGGCATACTTCTTAGATGCATAATACAGGAAGCCTAAACAATTAACAAAGAATCCTGCAATGGATCATGTGGTAGATATTTTAATGGACTAGCCATAGCTAGAAAAATCCTTAGAATGGATAATTATTGGCCATATATGGAAAATTACACCTATGACTATGTTACAAGATGTGACAAGTGTCAATGGAATGATAACCTTGTCAATGCTCCTTCCCAAGAATTGCAACCAATCACATAACCTTGGCCTTTCTCCTCTTGGTAATTGAACATTATAGGTAAAATCATCCCCCAATAATCTAACGACTATAAATTCATTATTACAAACATAGAATACTTCATCCACTACAATAGGAATAAAAGTATCCAAATTCATGCTTAACCAAATCATTAGGTGCTATAGGATACCTTCTACCATAATTGCAAATAATGGTAGACCTTTCAAAAATAAATAATTCACCAAGATGTGTTCCAAATACAAGATTCAACATAAATGTTCAACACCATATTACCCACAAGGAAACAGACAGACATAATCATCCAACAAGACATTAATCAAAATTCTCAAAAATTTGGTGAACAAGAATGGTCAAGATTGGCATTTATAATTTCACCATGTCTTATGAGTATATCATACTAGTGTACAAACTCCTATAGGAGTGACACCCTATGCTCTATTTTATGGAATAGAAGTCATCTTCCCTTTTGAACTTGAAATACCCTCTCTAAGGGTCTGATTGCAAGATTGTTTGATATGGGATGAGTACCACCTAGGTCCCCTACAATAATTAGAATTTTTAGAATAAAAACATGTCAATGCCTTAGAACACCTAAGAATATATCACAATAGACTTAGGTATGCATATAATAATAAAGTATGCCCAAGATCCTTTGATATTGGGGACATAGTCCTCAAAGAAAACCAAAATAATACCAATTCCAAAGATAAAGGAATTTTTGAACCTATTAGAATAAATAATTATTCTCTTAAGTTCTACTAGGATAAACTTACTTGAGTTACCATTCTTCCATGAGTCAGGTGAACTCTCAGTTTAGACTAGTTCACATTTGATGAGTTGTTGTAATCCAACAACTCTCAATGATCAACTTTGCTATTTATACAAAGTTGATCCATGGAATAAATCAATAAGTTCTACTCTTCTCTTCATATTTCGTGTAATTATCCGTATTTCTATTTTTGGTAAATTCTAACATGGTACCATAGCAGGATAGATTTTGCTAGCATTCTCTATTGAAGGTTCTAGGAGCTAGTTCATTGTATCTCTTGTAGACTTCTCACTGCATTTGTTCAAGTCTACAATAAGTTTTAATATATAGTTTTTTTTCTAACTATATATTTTTTTAGATATATATAAATGGGTTAATTCTGATTGATAGTGTCTTCTTCAAATATCTATAGAAAAAAGGGGAAATTCACTACTATTTTAGTGAAAATCAATTTTTTTTTGGCCAAAAATTGCTATCGCAATCTTGGCCTTGAAATTTTTTTTACTTTTTTCTCTCTACATTTTTCAGAATTCTCATGCCATTTTTTGTAGCAAAGGTGCCCACCATCATTTTAACTCTCCTTTGTTGATACTTCCAAGGTGCACTCCTAGTACTACTTCATGGCACATGTCAACATTTGTTTTGGTGCTATTCTCTCATTGTTGGTCTTGGTGCTCTCCTTCCACGTGCATTGGAAAATGAACATTGGAAAATGGACGTTGGTTTTGGTGCTCTTACTCTCTTGGTGCTGTCAAAGACATTATTCCTTCAAGAGCTTCCTTAGAAAGTGGACAACAAATCAATTGGGTGCTCCCTTTCTACGTAAAGGATCCAAAATGCATCTTCTAAAATATTTTGGCACTCTGGAGAATCAATGTCAATTTGGCACCTGAGACCCATCTCCAAGTGAACACACACTTAGCATTGGACATTTTGAGTACCTAAGCTAAAAGTTGTCATTGATGTCAAAAGAACCTATGTAAGTAAGCACTATGATTTTTCTCCACAAAGAGCTTCATGAGAAGCAAAGGTTTTGATAAAAGCTTCAAGAAGGGATGCATGGAATTTGGTTCCAAAAGGAGATTCAGGGGAAGCTTAGCAAAAGGTTTTTATGAAAACCAAGGAAGGCAAGGAAAGGTTTTATTTAAAACCATGGATGGTATATTTGAAATGGGTTTTTCTTAAAACCCAATTTGGTTTTTTTTTCATCGAAAAATTTTCCCTAGTGATGGAGAAATTTAATTTTAAAGGTTCAGTTTAAATTTTAAAATTAAATAAGAGTTTTCCCACCATGTACGTTGACATCATATATTTTATCATGCAAAGGTTTAAATATTTAAAGGGGTTGATTTTATCAACCAATAAGGTGACAAGAAATATTTCTGCATTCGATTATCCCCTCCTTCACAATCATCGATCCCCCCATTCTGATTTTGTTTACACACTTCACGTGGAACAAGGGAGCAAGTTTCAAGGCATAGGTGGAGAGGACAAAAATACAAGTCTTAAAGTCTCCATGTGGTAGGCCTAGCCCACAATGTGGGTAGAGAATAAACTAAGTCACACGATGAGGAGAAATGTGGGGTTGAAACCACCCAAAGCCATTTTGCAAGGTATGCCATAATTCGATCATCAAAATTTTTGGGTGCATGAAATATTTTGAATTTGCTAAGGTTGTGTTAAGCGTCGATTTTCACGGAGAGTATAGTGGATTTAATTTTTGCATATGGCTAAAGTTTGATATTTTATTAATTTGGGATATTGCCTAATAAGGCTTTGTGATTTTTTTTTTAAGTGCATAAGTGTTGAAAGGAAGGATATAAAATATTTGAGTTATTTTATGGTATAAGTGGTTTTTGGAGTGACAAGTTTATGTGATGTTTTGATTTATTTTATTTTATGGTACACGTGGTTTTAGGAGTGATAAGGAAGTTGTGCATCAATTCTTAAGAAGATTTTTTAATTAAAAGCCTTGGTGAATATTATTGTGAAGTGGAGTAATGTTGATTATTTTGTGATCTTCTAACCCTTGTGAGGATTGGCAAAAGAATATTATGATTGTGGCAGATTTCAAAAGAGTCTTCTTCATCTTCATAAAATGTATGGGCATATTCTCCTATTGATTGATTATGGTGGTTTATTATAAAATACCTTTGGAGTGAAAAGGATTGATTGTGGTTTCCTTTTTGAAAGTGATTTGTTTAATGCTTCAAGGTTTTCTAGATTGAGAGTTGTGATTAAACCTTGTTTTATAAACATTGTTGTTGAAGCCAAATGGTTGTGCAAAGAACTTGAACTTGAGCTAGAAAATAACATGAGCTAGAAAAGAACATGAGTATCATTGTTATATGAGATTTTTGGTTGAGCATTTTTGAAAACATTTTGAGTTGGTTGATACATGCTTGGACTAGGGTTTATGAGAAAGGGTTGTTCTTTGAGGTGATTGATTGAGAAGAGTTGTTTAAGCCTATTCAAGTGGATGCATGTGGTTGTTCAAGTTCCATAAAACAAACTATTCTATATTCTGGATTTGAGTTGAGATTGAGATTTGAGAATAGAACATATTGAGTCTCTAACAATTCTCTTTATTCTTCTGTGAGATTGATTTGAGTTGAGACTAGGATTTGAGCATAGAACATATTGAGTCTCTAACAATTCTCTTTATGATTCTATGAGATTGATTTGAGTTGATATTGGGATTTGAGTATAGAATATATTGAGTCATTAACAATTTTCTTTATGATTCTATGATATTGAATTTAGATATTGATTGAGCATTAAGTATAGAACATATTGAGTCTCTAAAAATTCTCTTTATAATTCTATGAGATTAGACAAGTTTCGTGTGAGCTTGTTAATCATATTTGAGACAAGTCTTTGAGAAGGCTTGTGGACTAATTTTGAGTAAGCTTTTGTGGAAGCTTGCTATGCAGATTTGAGCAAGTCTTAGAGAGGACTTATTGAGCAGATTTAGATAAGTTATGAGTGAGATTGTTGAGCATATTTGAACAAGTTCTGAGTGAGATTTTTGAGCAGATATGGACAAGTTCTGAGTGAGCTTGTTGAGTAGATTTGAGCAGGTTTTGTGTGGACCTATTGAGAAGATTTGAGAAGGTTCTATGTGGACCTATTGAGCAGATTTGAGTAGGTTCTATGTGGACCTATTGAGTATATTTGAGTAGGTTATTTGTGTACCTATTGATCAGATTTGAGTATGTTTTATGTGGACCTATTGAGAAAATTTGAGGGGTTCTATGTGGACCTATTGAGCAGAATTGTACTAGACCAAATGTATTGTGTTTAGTGCAAGAGATTGAGCAGAGTTGTGCTAGACCCATCTGGACTATGTTTAGTACAATATTGAGACAGATCTTTGGAGGTGACATAGTACAAAGGATAGAGTCTCAGTTGATAGATATCCAACAACTAGGATAAGTGAAGACAAATATGAGTGAGGAGTCTTCAAGTGGAGAGAGATCCACAAATCAGTGCAGCAGAGAGACATAGTCTTCTAGAAGATCACTAGCTAGAGCAAAAGGAGAAAGAGTTCTCCTGTGGAAGATATCCATGAACTTGATATTAGAGGATCAATATCTCCTTTGGACAGAGGTCCATAAATATTGTAATTGGGAAGGATTCCCAAAAGATATTGATTGAGAAAATTTACTAAAATATTTTCTCTGTCGAGTAGCCCACATTGGGTGAACCACGTAAATTATGGTGTCTCTATTGTATATGGTGTTTTGTGTATTGCTTTGATTACTGCTATTGATACTACTATCTATACACTACATAATATTGAATTGAAAGAAAAAGTAAAAAGTGGTCTTATATTGTTCACCCCCCTCTCAGTATAAGCTTGTGTTCTTCACTTAGGCTATCAATGCCTCATGATGTGTCGGCGAGGGAAGTCTCAACTCAAGTTCTCTCCTAACGTGGAAGCATACCCTTTGGTGACTATTGATTTTCACTCTCAAAGCATATTGGACACTTGTCCTCTATAACATTCCACTAACGCTCATAGTCTCCATCTCACGCATCTATAAAAATCCCTCCTCTTCCTATATTGGTATAAAATATTTTTGCAGAGTTTTGATGACCCATTCTCATTCTGCTACGGGAGGCACTTTTTTTTATGCAGGTTCTTTTTCATGATTGAGGTGAAGTCGATGTCATATCATCATCATCTAAGAGCCTGAGCAATCCCTTTTCATGTACACCACTGTAAAACGCTGAAGGATGAACGTAATTTTTTTTTCCATTGCTAGGCTAAAGCGTTTCAAGACTAGTGCTCATCTTTGGCTCTGCATAGATAGTGAGGAGGTCAAAGGAATTCACTTGGTGCATCAGAAAGATGAGCAACACCATACATTGGATAAGTATTGACTGCTATGGACCCAAGGATATGAAGCATGCCAAAGAGGTATTTTTCAATGTGAGCTCCAACGTTTGATAGAGATACCGGTTGTGGGCAGCTTGTTCTTCGTTGTGGGAAGCTTGTTTTTCACTTTGGGCAGCTTGGTCTTCCCTATGGGCATCCAAATTCCATTGATATGAAATATTTTAATACCTTTCTAATGCACCAACTTTCAAATTTATTTTGGTGTTAAAAAAAGGCCACATCCTCCTTTTTTCATCTCTTTCCCTTCCATCTATTTCTCTTCAAGACAAATAGTTTGTAATCTTATTATTCCTTTTTGTCTCCACATTATTCTCATCACCTATTTCAAAGAGGTTGTCAAAGAGAATAGACATATTGTAATATCAAGTAATAAAATATTTTTGGAGGGGGGTTATGGTGTTGATTCTTGCACCTATTGTTTTGTTGGATTCTTTAAGGGGGGAAGTTGTCTTCTTGTGTCAAAATTGATTGGCAGTCTCTAGTGCACTCCTTTTTATGTGGCACATTCTTGCCCACTTCATGCGTGTTGCTTCTTCTCCTTCCTTCAGCTTATTCTGCATTTTGGCCAGCTTTTGCATTAAGGAGTTTCTCAAAAAACAAGCACTCACATTCTATTAAGCACTTTGACAAAAGATTTCAAATAGCCAAAAACATTTTCTATAAAATATTTGCCTATGTTCCAAGTATCAATATCCTCACAAAACTTATAGTTTCCCTCACGTAAGGGCAGGTTTTTTTGAGATAATTGGTATAGAGGTCTGGCATATTATTTTTGGTTTCAAATTGCCTATGTTCCACGTATCAATCTCTTCAAAACTTATAGTTTCCCTCACGTAAGGGCGGGTTTTTGAGAGGCTTGGTATAGAGGTCTGGCTTTTGATACCATTCATATAAAAGGTTTCTAGTAGTGTTGCCTATTGCTTCAAAATACTAGCAGTTAAAGGGGGGAATATTGGTTCACTGTAGTTTTTTTGCAAAATGAATACAATTGATCCACTCACCCCTCATAACTATCACACATGGAAACCAAAAATATTAAATCTCATTTCTCAAAAAGGGCTCACTCACTTGCTAGAAGAGAAGCAACCTGAATTTGAAAAAGAATATGAAATATTTGTTCATAAAGGGAAAATGTATGAAACCATGGGTATTATAAGCACAAATGTAAATGAAAGCTTATGGTTTCATATTTCAGAATGTAAAACTCCATATGAAAGTTGGTAGAAACTAAAGAACTTGTTTGGGAAAGTAGATCAAATAAGGTCAATGTAGTAATTAACAACATTATCTCCTGAAGACTTCAACAATATTGTTGACTTTCTCACCAAATTTAAAGAAGTCCTTACTCAATTCAAAGGTAGTGGCAAGAATAAAATAGAAGAAGAATGCATCTATCTAATTCTTTCTAAATTAAATGGTGTATTTCAAATTTTTGCAACCACCTTCCTGTCTACAAAAGATGCTCTTGGTGCAAATTTTAAAATGCCCTCTTTAGAGGAATTCTGTGATAGGCTAACTAGAGAGGAAACAAAACTTGCAAAGTATGAGATCTCTCCCTCTTCCTCAAAATCCTTAGTAGCATCAACCTCTACTAAAGAAAAATTCAAAAAGAAAGAAATAAGTCCCATAACTTGTACTCACTACAAAAATAATGGTCATTCTATGAACAAATGTTGGAAAAGACTACAACTAGAGGTAGCAATGAAGGATCACAAGATAGACACTAAGAAGCAGATAGGAAAAGCCTTAAATGTTCAAGGTAGAGCTATAAAAACTTCATCAAAATATTGGGTTCTAGATTCAGGAGCAACTCATCACATGACTTCCTCAGATGAGTCATTCACTTCAATCTCCTCAAGTTCAACATGTAGCATAGAAGTTGGTGACTCATCCTTCATCCCAGTCAAAGTAAAAGGTGACATATCCATTGATGGTGGTTATATCAAAAATGTTCTCTATGTCCCAAACATAGCTACAAATCTCCTCTTCATCTATCATATTTGTACTTCTAAAAAAGGCAAAACAATTCTCTTCTCACCAACTGGAGTTGAGATAAGAGACTTTCAAGAACCAAACACTCTCATAGAAAAAGGAGATATTGATCACAACACTCACCTATTTCACTTCAAAGGATTCAAAAATTTAGAAGGGGCCTCCTGTTTTTTTGCACATGGAGATCTTGAAAGCAAAATTTGGCATGAAAGGTTTGGACATCTCAGTTATAACTACCTAAAGGAATTGAACACCCATGAAATGGTAACAGGGTTGCCAAAAGTCTCTTCCATTGATGGAGTATGTCTTGGTTGTGCTCTTGGAAAGCAACATCAAGATCCTTTCCACCCAAGTGGTTCTCAAAGAGCCTCATCCCCTCTAGAGTTAATCCATAGTGACTTGATGGTCTTCCCAGAACCTTCTTTCAAAGGAGAAAAATATGCTTTAACCTTCATTGATGATTTTTCTAGAAGAACTTGGGTCTACTTTCTAAAATACAAAAGTGATGTTCTATCCCACTTCAAAATCTTCAAGGCCTTAGTTGAAAATCAAGCCACTTGCAAAATCAAGCAAATTCGTATAGATAATGGGGGGAATACTTTAGTAATGAGTTCTCAATTTTCCTCTCAAGTCATGGCATAATTCATCAGCACTCAGTCTCCCATAATCCACAGCAAAATGGTATTGCAGAAAGGAAAAATAGAACTTTAAAGGAAATGGCAAACTGTATGCTTCACTCAAGAGATCTTCCAACAATTTTTTGGGCTGAGGCAATTAACTGTGCAAACTATATTCAAAACCACACACCTCACAAAGCTCTTGACCATTTGACTCTCAAGGAAGCATGGACTGGATCAAAACCTGATGTCTCTTTCTTCAAAAAATTTGGGTGTACTTCTTGGGCACATATCCCAAAGAAGAAAAGGAAGGCTCTAGATAAGAAAAGCAAACAACTCATCTTTGTTGGTTATTGTGAGGAAATGAAAGCATACAGGCTTCTTGATCCCACAACTCATGAGGTATTTTTTCATAGAAATGTTCAATTTGATGAAACATTCCCTAATAAATATCCTCAACCATCCTCTTCCAACATTATTTCTCTTGAGCCATCTCCAATATTAGAGCCTCAATATAATGAAGATCCCATTTTGGAGATAAATGATCAAAATGACCAAAATGAGGATCCTATACTCCAAACTCCAACTCAAAATCCTGCCACTCCAATTACTCCTTCCACAATGCCAAAATGGGCCTGCACCATAGTTGAAGAAGCCACTCCTTACATCCAAAATCTTCCATCATCTAGATTAGGCAACACCATAGGTTCTGGTCTTGTGTGTCAGTCCATCTCCACAGATCCTCAAACCTTCAAGGAAGCAAATGGAATAAAAGAATGGGATGATGCCATGGAGAATGAATTCTCTTCCTTAATAAAAAACAACACTTGGGATTTAGTTCCTCTACCTAAGGGAAGGAAGTTAGTTCACTGTAAATGGATTTATAGAACTAAGTATGGACCTGATGGAGAAATTGACAAACACAAAGCTTGCTTGGTAGCTAAAGGTTTCTCACAAATTGAAGGCATTGATTATTCTGAAACCTTTGCACCAGTTGCCAAAATGGATTCTGTTAGGCTGGTACTTGCACTAGTTGCTTCCCAAAAATGGCCTGTTTTTTAGATGGATGTTAAAAGTGCTTTCTTACATGGGGACTTAAAAGAGGAGATATTCATGGAACAACCTATTGGATTCACTCAAGACTCCTCCCTTGTTTGTAGACTAAGGAAATCTCTCTATGGCCTCAAACAAGCTCCTAGAGCTTGGTATGAAAAAATGGACTCCTTCCTTCTTTCCTCAGGTTTTTCTCATTGTGAGTCTGATGCCACAATCTACATTTGGAGAGATGAAGAAAAAATCACCTTACTTGTTCTCTATGTTGATGATCTACTACTCATTGGTAGTGACATTTCTCACATTCAGACTATCAAAGACTCCCTTTCTAAAAAATTTGAAATGGTTGATCTGGGTTTAGCTCATTACTTCCTTGGGATTCAAATAAATCAAACAGATGTAGGAATTTCATTGTGTCAATAGAAATACACTCTAGACCTTCTTCAACGGTTTAATATGACTGATTGTAAGCCCTCTTCTACACCTTTTTAGTCTGGAGTCACTCTAAGTACTTCCTGCACATCCCCTCTATGTGATGCTACTCTATACCGACAGCTTGTAGGGAGTCTGTTATACCTCACTCATACTCACCCAGATATTTCATATGTTGTTGGCTTGATATCTAGATTCTCACATCAACCTCATTTCAGCCATTGGCAAGCAACAAAAAGAATCCTACGCTACTTGCAAGGAACTACTCAATTTGGGCTCTTATATGAAGGAAAATCCATGGATATCATTGGTTACACATATTTTGATTGGGAAGGTTCAGTAGAAGATAGATGTTCAACTTCTGGCTATGTATTTTGTCTTGGTTCTTCACCAATTGCTTGGTCATGCAAAAAACAACAAGAAGTAGCATTATCATCTACAGAGGCGTAATACAAGGCAACAATTTTGGCAAGTCAGGAAGCTCTTTGGCTTCATCAGATACTAAGAGAATTTGGTTTTTTCCATGACAAACCTATTACTCTTTGGTGTGATAATCAGAGCACAATTCATATTTCCCGCAATCTAGTTGAGCATCAACGTACCAAGCACATTGAAATTCACATGCACTTCATTCGACAGCATATTTAGAGAGGGGAAATACACTTGGACTATATTCCCATAGAAAATCAAATTGCAGACATCTTCACCAAATCCTTTCCTTCTCCGTGTTACATTTAGTTGCGAGAGAAACTTGGGGTAAGGAAGATGCATTAGAAGGTACAAAAGAGGTTTTCACCTCTCCTTTCTTCTTATTGTTTCTTTTCTTTGGAAGATGGTTTTTTCCCATGTGGTTTTTTCACCATCTCTCCTATATGTAAAAACATTGTACATGAGTACCTCATCAGGCCCAGTTGTTGGGACTCATTTCTTTTTTGTTCAATGAGGACAATCTTCACCATCCGAAGACATGCCTCTTCTTTTTTCTTTTTGATAGATGGTTTTTTCCCATGTGGTTTTTACCATCTCTTCAATAAGAATCATTGTACATGAGTACCTCATCAGGCCCTGTTGTTGGGACTCATTTGTTACATTCACCCCTAGTATCACTTAAGGGGGGTGTTAGAATAAATAATTATTCTCTTAAGTTCTACTAGGATAGACTTACTTGAGTTACCACTCTTCCATGAGTCAGGTGAACTCTCCATTTAGACTAGTTCAGATTTGATGAGTTGTTGTAATCCAACGACTCTCAATGATAAACTTTGCTATTTATACAAAGTTGATCCATGGAATAAATCAATCAGTTCTACTCTTCTCTTCATATTTTGTGTAATGCTTTGCATGTCTATTTTTGGGAAATTCTAACAGAACCCAACTAGATATAACCCTTCATAATCACTACAAAATTTGTTTTCACTACAAAATTTGTTTTAGGAGCCTACAACATAGCTACATTAGATAACAAAGAACATAAAAAAACCAATCAACATTATGCACATCAAAATATACTATTCATAAAACACTATATTGACTACATGTTCTTGTTATTGAATGCATGATTTTCCAGATAAACATTACACCAAAACAACACACATCCAAAGCACTATGCCTCTTGCATGATTTCTTGGTTTTCTTGATCATACCATGGAGTTAGGAGGACTATCACAATGACACAAAAAATAATAATCCCCTTTATAAAACTAACTTGCATTGCATCCACATAGGAAGCCCTCATGTTAAGCAATCCTCCTAATACAAAAACTTCTTTGATTTTCTCCACTTTCTTCTACTTTCCTTTTCTTTCCCATCATATTTATTCTATTATTCTCTCTCTTGGGTTAAGTGATGTATGACATGACCATCCATGGCCTTTATGACCTAGCCTTTCCCATTTATTTTTTCCTAACTTTGGACACCCAACTATCAACAATCAATTACATCTACTCTTCTACTCTCCCCTCTTTCTTATCTATCACTTTTCCTCTTTTATTCCCCCTCTCTTTTGTTAAGTGATGTATTATGTGATCATACATAGCCTTTATGACCCATCCTTATCCCTTTCTTCTATCCCATAAGTTCACATAATGCTTTCAACACTTCATATCAACACTATTTTCAACAAATAGCCTTTTACTCTAATTCTCATGATTATTTGATAGGGCCTTCTAGGGCACTGCTTTTTCTCCTATGATGTACTGCAATATTATAATTCTTTGTAATAATTTCATGCAACATAGGAGTATTTTAGCACCTCAAAATGGCCTATCAAATCTATCATGGTGTCCAATTATCCATTTCATCAAGCATAGCTTTCCTAGTGAATCACTCAAGCTAAGAATCCTTATTTATCCAATATCTTGTGGGCCTATAATTATTTGTAAGCCTCACTAGGCTTTGAACAAATAAATTCATCTTTCCTACTTTATTTATCATCTAATATCTCAATCACACCTAAATCAAAATCTCATTAAATACCTACCAATTTAAGAAGCCATACAAGATGCAAGGTTTTATAAATCCAATATCTCATAGACCTACAATTATTTGTAAGCCTTACTAGACACTATATTTATAGATATTTGTTCCCCATTTAGTTTTATTAAGCAAACAATCAAACACAAATAAAAATCTCATGAGCTACTTAACCACTCATATTGAGGAGCTCTATCAATCCAATATCTTGTAGGATTACAATTATTTGTAAGACTCACTAGGAATTGGATTGATGGTGTATTATTTTTTGCCTAGTTTACTACATCAACATGCAATCAAAAAATCTAGTTATCTTCACAAAATACCTATCTAAAAAATCATTCAAGCTGTAAGGTTGTAAAAATCCAGTGTCTTGTATATTTATAATTACTTATAAGCCTCACTAGATAATGGATTGGCAAAGCTATGATAGCTTGATTAGTTTCTTACACAAGTATATAATAAAAGCAAATTTTAAACAATCTACAAGATAGAAAACAAATAGCTTCAAAATGTCTATTAAGACAAGTAGATATTCTCTATAAATTTGTACAAATATTTAGATATCATTAAATGGATAAAGAACTTCTTTTACATTGTTTTCTATCATAACCAGTCTCATTTTCCTCATATATTAGTATTTCCTTCGGTTGTTCACATCGAATGCATCATGTACATATAATTTTTGCATGTACGTTATATGGGCATGGCTTGTGATGACTACAAATATATCAAGTAATTTAGAACATCATCACATCAAATTTCTTCTCAAATTACAAAATTATCTAACATATTGGAATCAAGTCCCTCGTTTCAACACCTCACATATATACAAGGCCTTTGTATAAATACTAGGCAATGAAACCATGGGTGTTGAATCCATCTATTGATATGCTAGACAACTCAATTTTAAATCAACATATTTCAAATATCTTTTTCTCCTATCAAAATATGCTTTAAAAATCCAAAGAACAATTCAATCAATCAAGTTTCATCAACATAAAAATATCTTTGTTAATTTGTAGGCCCTTAGGAAACATTGGGACGTGTTAATCAACACTTTGCATACCCATAATGATTTATGATCATGCAAAGCAATATATTATCAAATATGTATGCTTCTTAAAAGTATATAAACTAATGGACATATTATATTCGCACACATAGCAAATATTTAGACTAGGGGCCATGGTATCATATGGACCTCTACAGAAAGGCAATTCATTTTTTCCATGTCTTGCACATATATAATTCTTTGTATATGCATCAAGTAAAGGATAAGGGATTCCTCTTCTCTTAGATTATCCATATGGGATCATTACCCTCATTCTATAAAATTTGTTGTTATACAAATTTTCAAATATTTCAATGCATCAAATGTGCTCTCGGGTCCTAGATCCATTCCTCACATATTTATAAATATTTTTACATTCATTAGGCAAAGGACCTATGATATAAAAGTCCCATTGGTACAAAATTTACCTTTGGTTATGTTTACACCCAAGACTTTGCCAACATTTGAAATATCGGGTGTAAAACAGAGTTTACCCAGTATAATCTCCATAAAAAGTTGGTTCCTTGCTTTATTTTAGAAAGTGGAGGGGAGAGTAAAGTGCATAAAGAGAGGGAAATATAGATATTTCTAGGAATGATTAGATGGTGCAGATTAGATAACAACAAAGAAAAATCTACAACATTTTATAGCAAAGCATACTTTGAACCATAAAACTTAGAACAACTAGTCCTTTGATACAAATTTAAATAAGCCTAAACCTATTATAATTGTTAATTTTAGAGTTAGTAAAACTTTAAACGTAAAAATTCAGAATAAGAATTAAGGTGATTTATATTCAATGTAGCTTATATAGAAATAAAAAATCCATACATACTTGATCAAAGCACCAGTGAGCCAGAAACCAAAACGAGTAGTCTTTATTTTACTTTTAAATGTCTATGTACATTGCCTTGTAAAAATCTAAGAGCTGACCTATTATTTTGGGTTTCTCATCCTATATATAGATCTTTTACATAACAAAAAATTGAGTAAATAGGTAGTTAAGAGATTATGGGATCTTCAACTGCATATGGTTGAGATATTCTTGTTACAACATATCTACTTCTATCTTCTTGGAGACGTTGTGGCCCAGTTGTTTTCCACTTATTTTCTTTTGGTTCATCGATTAGCGAAATCATGGCATGTCGTGAAATCATGATGTTTTTCATGGAGGTGGTCTTTATCATGATATCACGATGTTTTCCTTTACTTGGCCTATGAGCTCCAAAATATTGCTATATAATGATGTTTTTCCTTTACTTGACCTGTGAGATCTAAAATATCATGATATCACGATGTTTTTCCTTTAATTGGCCTATGAGCTCCAAATTATCATGATATCATGACATTTTCCCTGAATTTTCCTATGAGATCCAAAATATCATGATATCATGATGTTTTTCCTTGAATTTACCTGTGAGATCCAAAATATTACAAGATCATGATGTTTTTTCTTGACTTGGCCTATGAGCTGCAAAATATCGCAAGATCATGATGTTTTTTCCTGACTTAGTCTATGACCTCCAAAATATCATGATATCACAATGTTTTTTCCTGACTTAGCCTATGAGCTCTAAAATATCATGAGATCATGTCATTTTCCCGAACTAAGCCTGTGAGCTCCAAAATGTCATGATATCATGATATTTTTTCCTGAATTAGCCTCTAGACTTCAAAATATCGTGATATCGCAATGTTTTTCCTTGACTTAGCCTATAAGCTCCAAAATTTTGTGATATCACAATGTTTTTACTTGACATAGCCTATGACCTGTAAAATATCATGAGATCACGATGTTTTCCCTCACTTGGACTGTGAGCTCCAAAATGTCATGAGATTGTGACATTTTTTCCTGACTTAGCTTGTGACCGCCAAAATATCATGAGATCGCAATGTTTTCCATGACTTGTTATGATCTCCAAAACGTCATGATATCATGACGTTTTTTCCTAAATTAGCCTTTGGGCTTCAAAATATCATAAGATCATGATGTTTTTCCCTGACTTAGCCTTTGATATTAAAAATATCATGAGATCACGATGTTTCTTCTACACTTACAAAAATTTCAAGAAGACATCTCCTTACTCCCCTTGATGTAGTCATTTTGACCTACATTATTGGTGCCTCCTAGGGAAATTCTATCAACTGAATGTTAGAATCTAGAGCCTTTATCCATTGGGGAACGAAGTAAAAAGAAAAAAAGAGAGATAAAGAGGAGTGATATTGAGAAACATTGTGTTTCTTGATCGATGTTATCATTTATTATGAGTGTCTTCCGTAGTTGATTTATGTGTGTCTTCTTCCCCTGATGTTGTTGTATTGATTGTTGAAGCTTTTTTAGATTTTTCATGTTTTTCAGTATCTTAAACAACTTCATTATAAGCGGCATAGGCCCTTTTCCAAGTCTCTTCATCTGGGTTAGAAGTCTCCATGAAAGTTAGGTATAAATACTCTAACTCTTCCACTTTGTCATAGGACATGACTTTCAACCTCATGTACAACTCATGCATATAGGAATTGATATGGGTAAGATTTTGAGCCATACTAAATATTTGATCTTCTTGGACTAGCTCTTCCTAGATTTCTATCTCTAATTCATCTTCTATGAAAGCTTTCCAAGAATATTTCATTTCATATTCCTCCAAGAACTTTGAATTTTGATCCTAGAAGCTCGACATGCCATAGTTCTCTGCTATGCTCACATGTTTTAAAATTCCCTTAGCTTTTGCTTTGAGTTCTTGCATTATTTTAACACTTTCTATCACTAGATTGTGCCTTTTGAAGAAACTCTTGGTAGCTATTTTGGATTGAGATCATTTTTTGTCTTGGGCTTTGTATCCAAAATATCCATGTTTACTATAACTTGGATCATTGTCGTTGTAGATAGCCTTGCTTTTAGGAATTTGATAGATGAAGTGAAATCATCTTCCACTCGACCCAATTTTTCCTTAATTTTGTCCAAGTATAATAACGTAGGCCTTACTTTTAAGCCCACCTTTTGGATGTCATTGAATATTGCTTTCCTGACTACCTTGGCCCTTTCTTTAGATAGCCCCTTGGTCTTGCCAATGTCATCTTGGATTTTCTTTTGGAGGTCTTCTACCTATTTATTTAATACATGTATTTGTTCAATGACCTTCTTTGCTTCTTCCTTATATGGTGTTGCTTCATTGAACATCTGCTCCCACTTATTTTCCTCATTTTTCAAGGTATTTTCAATTGTCTTTTGCTCATTTAAGGCCTCTTCCAAATGTTTCCTTACATTTTTAGCTTTGAGGTATTTATTATTTTAATACTTAGCATTTAAGTATATAGTCCCCATGTGAGCTTGGGTTTTTATCCATTCATCTTCCATAGGCAACTGAGTGATATCTTTTGTGATTATCTTAGCTTTGTAATCCTCCAAGGTCATTTCCCCTTCTGGCTTCTAAACCAAAGGTGTCATCTTCATAGTCAAACACTACATGTTGATAGCATCCAAAGTTATTCCTTCTCTGATACGAGCTATGCTCTTGGAATTTTGAGCATTGTAAGACTTCAACCAGTCTGAAGCATTAAGGGTTTCTTTCTTCAATTTTTTTAGCTTGGCAATGGTAGGGTGAATTTCAAAAGAGGAGGTGGGAATGGATTAGAAGTTAGGGATATTGGCAGTATAATGGAAAGGAATGGTGGCTATTGAGGCATTCAAATTTGGTAGTCATGTGATTGTATTTGGTGGAGCAACTGATGATGCTTTTGGGTAAGGTTGGATTGATGATGGTGATGTTGGGGGTTTTTTATTAGAAGGAGAAGAAGCATCACCTTGACTTACAAAATGGGAGGGGGAATTTCTCTAGGGATGAGAAGAAGAATATGATATACTAAGATTGATAAGAGATATACCTAATACCTTTTATGGGCTCATGCCTCTAGTACCTAGTGCATATTTAGCAGGGTCTAGGTCTTCAATAGGGATTTTTGCTATATTTTGTGGGCTCGTGCCTCTAGTATCTTTAGCAAGGGCTTATTTTTAAATAGGGTTTCCTTAGTAGAAATAGAATCTTTAGTCACTTTATTTAACTCTTGGTTGTTGGCATCCTACTGTAAAGAGAGTTGTTCCACATTTTCCTCTACATTTTCTTATTTATCCCCTATCTTAGGATTAATATGTATTTCTTCTTGCATTATTTTATTCTACTTCCCTGCATTTACCAACTCTATTTTCCTCTTTCTCTGGATGAGATAAATATTATCATCAGATTTTGTGTCTGATGCAGAGGGGGGAATGGATTTGTGAGTAACATTTTTTGGGATTTATGTTTGTTCAACAACAATTTCTTTTCCTTTACCTCAACTAGTTTCCCCATTTTTTGGGTTTAGTGAAACTGATATGTCGTTGATACTTGGTGGGAGTTTGTATTCTAGAGTCTCAAACCATGTGGTGTGATATTTTTCATATTTATTGATAAATTAATTATCATCTTTTATTTGCCATCTCGAGTTCATTTCAATTTGGTACCTCATATTCCACCAAGCTAGGATTTTTGCATGCATCCATTATTTTCCATTTTTCTTCATTATTTTAATAACATTTTCATATAATTTTTGTCTTAGATCAACTTTGGGATTCCAATATGTCATATGCTTGTAGAAGTCATGTCATGGGGCCAATGGTTGCATTATTTCAACATGCCATTCTAGTGCTTCATCTTTGTAGTAATTCTACTAACTTCAGTATTTTGAGAGCTCAAGTGATTCACTCATGGTCCCCATTTTTGCTACAAAACCTCCAAATTGGAATGGCATAAGGCATGTACCAGTTCTACCAATCCCTGTGCCAAATTTATAGTTGTTGTATTCAGTCTACCTTACATACTCTATGGTGAAAAATCGCTCAGTGACATAGTATGGGAGTAAGAAAGGCTTCACTATGAATCCGTATAGTCTGATGACTACTCCCTACATTAAAATGAACCAATATCCTTCTTTTGCATGAGGGTGTTGTAGAGTATCTCATATTTTTTGAGGAATTCTCTATTTTTTTCCATACATAATTCTCAAGGTGGGACCTAGGAATTCCATTTTAAATTAGTAGTATGACTCTACTTTTGAGAGCATTTTTGTCCATTCACATATAGAAAAAAGCTTTCCTTCTTTATTTTTCTAGGTTATAGAAATAAACTCAAGATTATTCAATTGAAAGAAGAAGAAAATCCATATTAGATAAGAAGAATACCTAAAATATTCTTGAGAATCCCTCTATATTTTTAACAAGCCTACATGTATCTGTTGAGCCAGATATGTTGGCCAATCAAATAAAATTGTCACTATGCTCTTATCTATGCATGAAGTATCATATAATTTAGGGTTTCACATGCATTGTGCTATCAGAATTTACCATACATATACTTGTGCATCTGATTCTAACCTTGCCACCATAGCTAGCATGGAGAAAAGTTTCTTATTTTAAATTTGGTAGAGGAATTGGTGATTCTAGTAGGGTTCCATCGAAAGGGGGTTTTGACATATATTGTTACAAGAACAACTTGATATTGAGATTAGGGCTATAATATTTAACATATGTAATTGGATAAAATGCTATGGAGTTTATAGCAGGCCTCCTATAACAACTAAAGATGACCCTAATTACATTAGTGTCTAGGGTAAAAATAATATCACCCTTGGAATTCCTGACAATTCTATATTTTACATCATAAAATATCACCATATCTCTAACTAATTCAGGACATGGATGAACAGGGGTGAATATATGCCAAGAAAGTAGAGAGTGATAAGAGAATGTACTTGGAGTCGATGGGTGACGCCTTTCACTACCCTGACTTCTACATCTCTTCGAATATTCTTTGGATTTTCCATATTATGATGTTATCAATGATGTGGGAATATGGATCTATGAAACCACCCTTGCTTTTCTCAGTCCTATGTTTTTCCTTAGAATTTGGAGGAGATGTTTTCATGACTACTTAATATGATTCTTCTACATGAAAAACCTTGAAAAAAACTCAAAGAAGCTGAGAGAGCTTGGGAGAATTTGGTGAATGTTGTATGCAGAGGAAAATTTTAGAGAACAGATAGGTGAGAAAAAATATTTTATGGTATAAGTAGATGCACATGCATGTGTTAGGGTGCCATGCATTAATTAATATTGGTGGTGCACATTCTATGAATAATTTTTAATATTGTTGGATTATTTGTTTCATGTGCCACCTTCTAAAAACCAACCACCATGCATCATCATTTCTTTTGGATCAATAAATTCATGTCACCTCTTCTTTGGGTTAATTACATCACATAACCTCTTGTCTAGGCCAATAAATTTGTATGATGGTACTTTGAGAGGTGCACATTTAAAATTTCAAGAAAATTGATTTTCCTACCAAAAGTTTGACTTTGACCGTTGGACACTTAAAATGTCATAAAATCATGACAAATTTCCTTTGAAGTGATCTTTGAGTGGAAAAATATCATGAAATCATGACAATTTCCTTTGAAGTGGTCTCTAAGTGCTAAAATATCATGAAATCATGACAATTTCCCTTGAAGTGGTCTCTGAGTGCCAAAATGTTGTGAAATCTTGACAATTTTGCTTTAAGTGGCCTCTGAGTACCAAAATGTTACGAAATCTCAATAATTTCCCTTGAAGTGGCCTCTGAGTGGTAAAATGTTGCAAAACATCAATAATTTCCCCTAAAGTGGCCTCTGAGTGTCAAAATGTCATGAAATCTTGAATATTTCCCTTGAAGTGGCCTCTGAGTGCCCAAATGTCATGAAATCTTGATAATTTTCTTTGAAGTGGCCTCTGAGTGCCGAAATGTCATGAAATCATGATAATTTTCTTTGAAGTGGCCTCTGAGTGTTGAAATATCATGAAATTGTGACAATTTGCTTTGAAGTGACCTCTGAGTGTCAAAATGTCACAAAATCATGATAATTTCCTTTGTAATGGATTTTAGAAAAAGAAACAACATATTTACATATAGTACATGTGAAATGAAGAAAATCATCTTACTTAATGTACAACTTCAGATGGAATTCATTGATAAGGATGGGCTAAACTTGATCCTGTTCATTTTTCAATTAGAAATAATTTTATTGTTTTTCTTAAATTACTTCAAAGGGTCCTTCCTAGAGTGCATCAAATTTTTTATGGTTTCTAGGTTTTGCTTTCTTTTTGTTCCACCTTAGATCCAAGTCTCCTACCTTGAAATTCATGAGAGTAGTATTTTTGTCAAACCATTTCTTCATGTCTCCCATATATTTTTTATAATGGTTGTAGGATTGTTCTTTATGTTCTTCTAACTGTAGGAGTTGTATCAACCTATTCTACATCAGTTATGCTTCTTCTATGTCAATAAAGCAGATATTTTTATATGTATCGAAAGGACTTCTTCCTTACCATAGACTAATTAGTAGGGAGAGGTGTTTATGGATTTATTGATAGTGATCCTATCGACCTATAATTCTTGGTTTATCAAAGAGTACCTACTTCTCTTTTTATCTTTCAAAGTCTATTTCAAGATTCAAAGTAATTTTTTATTCATTGATTCAACCAATCCATTCCCTTGTAGATAGTAATTTGAAGACATCTTCAAATAGATCCCATATCTACTAGTAAAATTAATCATTTTAGAACCTATGAAATATGTGTCATTATATGTGACCAATGCATCTGGGATGCCGAATCTTGTAATAAAACTCTCAATAAATTCCATCACAACTTCTTGATCCGATTTCTTAGTGGGCACTTCTTTAGCCCACTTAGTGAAATAATCTATAGTTAGAATATATTTATGTCTAGTAGATGAGTTGGGTTATATTATCCCAATGAAATATAAACCACATTGTTGAAAAGGTTCTTCAACCTGAATAGATTTCAGATGCATTAAAGTATTTATATTTCTCCCAATGTACCTTTAGCACTTCTCACATTTTTTGGTCACTCTAAAAGTATCTAAGAAAATGGTTGGCCAATAGCACCCAGTTCTGATAATTTTTAAAGTAGTGGTCCTCCCTAACTAATTTCCTACTGATAGACCTCCATGGAAATCATTTAAGATATTTTTATTTTTATCATATTTTATGCATCGAAGCAATACCCCATCCATATTTTTTTGTACAAAAGTGTACTTCAATGCATGGATCCGATATATCCTCCTCTATGAAGCATTAAAATTTACTAAACATTTTTCATTCTAGAAATATCTGGTCAATTCATCAGCCCAATTAGTACTTTCTAGGGGTTGATCATGCCCTAGGGTTGTTTCTTGCATTTGGCAGGCCACATCTTCTGATGAGTCTTGTTTGGAAAGTTCTTGATACAATGTTCTACCCCTCACTAGCTTGGTCAGGTGGATATCGACATCGTACTCTTGTATATTTGATACCCAACAATTTTTTTTTTACCAAGTTCCCCTTGTATGATGAAATTTCTAACATCATGGTGGGCCACATACACAATGGTCCTACTCCATGAAAGAAAATGCCTAAAATTTTTAATGATTTTGCTTTTCAATGAAGTTGTACTTTTCTTCATTTTCATGCATGGTCAAAATTAGGAATGCTATGGGCCTCTCTTCATTGTAAGATCCTTTATGAGTAAGTACTGTAGTGTAACACTCTTGCTCACCTATAGCATACAAAATGAAACCTCTGGAATAGTCTAGATTTACTAATACGGGTGTTTGGGATATTTGTTCTTTTATATATTTGAAAGCCTTCTTTCGTAAGTCCATCCACTTGAATTCAATATCATTTTTTAACAATTTGATCTTAGGTTTGATGATTTGTGCAAAATATACTATGAATTTACATACAAAGTTGATTTGCTCAAAAAAATATTGCAAACCCTTTTTTTTTTAGAGGTAACAAAATTTCTAGTAATGATTTCACTCTATTAGGATCTATAGCTATCTCAACCTTAGAAATGATATGATCTAGTAAAATTCCTTCTTCCACAATTAATATGGACTTATTTGGGTTCAAAGAGATACCAAAATTCCTACACTTCTCAAAAACTCTTTTGACGTGGTCAATGTGATCTTATTTGTGATGATAGAACACTTTCATATAATCTAAGTATATTACTATGATATTATTGATGAGTTCTCCAAAAGCCACATCCATTGACCTTTGAAAATTTGCTCCAGCATTGGATAATCCAAAAGGTATTCTATGATAAGTGAATGTTCCCCACTTGGTGGTGAATGCAGTTTTGAATTGATCTTCGTATTTGAACCACACCTATTTATATCTAGAACAGCCATCCAAGAATGAGAATATTTTTACTCCTGCTACAGTATGAAAAGTCTAGTCAATTTGCAAGAGAGGACAATGGTCTTTTAGTGAATATTTTTTTAGGTTTCAAAATTTGACACACAATCTAATGTCTCCATTATTTTTCCTAACTGGAACCAAGTTAGCTACCCAAGTAGAATGTTTGATAGGGTAGACAATATTGGATTCAAGCAACTTCAATAGTTATTGCTTCATCAGAGCTTCAATTTTTGGGTTCACCAATGTTTGCTTTTATCAGAAGGATTTTGCACCTTCTTCAAGCTCGATGGTATGTTGTATGGTCTCTTTAGAGTAGACTTTAAGATCACCATAAGTCCATGCTATGATGTTGGGGAATTCTTTGCATAACCCTCAAATTTGGTCCAATTATTTGTTTGTAGTGTTCAATCCTACTTTAATAGATTTATCTAATTCCATTTGGACCTCCTTGTATCTATGTTTGTCAACTTTCATCTTATGGCCAGTCGACCTATCATTATTATCAAACAAGCTTTTGAGAGTGATCAATCCTTTTGGGATATGGTTATTTTTCAATTGGATCATGTCTACATCTTCCTGATATTTAGATACTCTATCATTTGAATAGTTTATCTCATAGACCAAGAAGTCCACTATCTGTTCATCATTTTCTATTACCTACCAAAAGGTATCTCTATCTGGCACATAAGGCCTGTAGATAAATCTAATTGTTTTAAACTTCTGTATGACATTGTTGATGGGGCAAAAATTTGTACCCACTGATGCCAATAGATCAATATTAGTGTTATTTTATCTCGGGATTGCCTTGATGTTTAGAGCTTCAAAAGTTTCTAGCAAATCCTAGACCTTATTTCTATAATATTTTAGGTAGTGTTGCTTACTCAAACATTTCTTAGTGACTTGATTCACTATCAATTTAGAATATCCAAAAATTTGAAGTTGTTTAATACCCAGCTTCTTAGCTTTCTTAATACCTAGGTAGAGTGCTTCATATTATATTATATTATCATTATATCTCTAGGTTAACCGATAATAAAAAACTTTTCTTTGCCTATTGGTGAGATTAAAATCTGCTCCGATGTTGTTTCTACATCTGGAACCATCGAAGAAGAGTTTCCATAGTTTGTTGGTATAGTTGTCTACCTAGTGGATAGGAGTGGGGTTGCTCTTCTTGGGTTTTACAATCGAGTAGCTTCCAAGATCGATTTCAATCACAACATTGAAGTATTGGAGAGAAAACTGGTCTTCTTCTTACAGTATGTTTATAGCTTCCTACATTAAGTTCAAGTCTTCCAATTCCTTGGTCATCATATTTAATGTAGTAGCCTATTTCCCTTCCTCTTCAATTTTTTCAATATGAAAGGTTGAATGTTTATCATTGATTATTTTAAATCTCTTGCCCTTGAATGGAATTTCCAAGTGCAAGTAATCCAATTATAAATATCCTCCTATTTTGGCAATGAATTTTTTGGAGAGACACATACCAAAATAAGGTTCTAAATCCACTACCACTACCTCTTGTATAACTCTAAATTGAGGCAATTTTTGTAGAACTATTGGGATGTATTTAATTACCCCTATGGTTTTAATAGGGGTTTCATATAGTTGCTAGACACCAGGGCTACTCCTTGTATATTCCATCCCCATGATGTCACATACAGCTTTGGGGATCATAGTGGTTGTAGCTTTTGAGTCTATCATGCAGTTATGTACCACCCATACTTCCATATGAAGAGATATATAGAAGGGAGGAGGTTTATTTTTTCCTGTAGTGGATGTTAGACTATCTTGCACAAAATTCAAATGAGCAAGGGTTCCATTCCAATTTTTATAAATCTCAAGGATTCTTGTAATATGTCAATTTGTCCTAGTAACTACAATGCATCATACATAGTTGCTTTAGAGGGAGTCTTCTTCATTTCCTCAACTATGTTGAAGGGGAGAAGTTTGACACTCTTCTCTTTTTATTTTATAATAGTGTCATATTTATTTCTATACCCCTAAGTAGCATATATTCTTTGACACTTATTCAATGAGGGGTATCTCAATTTATCTCTTGCATTTTTTTGTATTTCAACTTCTCTCTATAGAGGATCTTCCTTGCATGGCTCCACTTCATGCTGACTTAGGTTTTGTTGTACTTTATCAAAGGGAACTCTCTTCTCAACCAAATTCTTCATAGGTGAAGGTACCTTAAAGGGATTAAATTCCTAGGAATTTACTAACAAAATATTTTTTTCCTGATTAGGTTAGAATGACTACATGCTCTATGGAAGGCATCATGAGATTTTGATTTTCTTCCCTGATAATTTTTATCTATCCTTTGAGAGTCTTATTTGCCTTCTCAATAGATATATTCCAGACATAATGTTGATGAATCATACACAAGTTTTCACCATGCAGATCATTACATGTTGAACACCAGAAGTTTGACTTTGTTGAAGTATTAGTGGGTTCACTATCTTCATTGGCGTAAACCACATTTGATTTATCTTGATTTCTACCACTCATGGAAGATTGGTCTCTTGTCACCTATGGAAAACTCCTTGGCTAGAAATTTCTTTCTGCTTATCTTCTTTCCATTGATGTCATCTTATTTTTCAGAGTCTTCATGGTTGATTATAGATATAATAGAGTTGTAAGTTGAGGATATAGAGTTGGTGAAACTCCTGCCACATAAATTGTAGGGATGATAGGTAGTATTGAAGGAGTGATGGGTGTCATGACCCACCTTGGAGGAACTTTATTAATATGCTATTTTCATTATGATAGCTGATTTTTAATGCTTGATGTATTTGCATTATATTAGTTTCTATCAAAAGAAAATGATGTTGCATGCATGGATTGATTGTAGGAACATGTATTCTCTTAAGTGGAATACTGACCACCAAATATGGAAAAAGGGAAATGATGACAAAGATAACTCATCAGGTAAAGCTCTTATCTCAACCATCACTAGTTACCTCCTTGAGAATGGTGTACTTGAGTCTAACTCTAAAACTTCTTGTCCAATCAAATGAAAAATGGTGATGGGAGATATTGAGCACATTCATAGAGTGCTTGTATGCCATGTATGTGAAATATAGTTGGTTGCATAACTAATTTGCATAAAGAAACTCTACCTTGGAAATACATATTTATTTATGGTTGACATTTTAATATTTTGAAATATATTATATGCATATAATTTGAGCATTTGCTAAAGTAGATATTTATTTATTTGAACATAATTATTTAATCTGATTGACCCCATTTTTGAAAAAAAATTAGGTGGTTTGTCTTTTATGAACCTTTCCAAATATTATTGGACCAAAATATGAAAAGACTACCTTATAAATTAAAATATTACAACTTTCCTACACATGGCAACTTTGGGATGGTGGTACTAAGGGATGAGACTCTCCTCTTATATTTAATAGTTCCAAATATGAGCACCCATGCTCTCAATAGTATTAGTGCTCTTAGGTTGGGGGACATAGGACATGTAACCAGCCTATACCTTATCTCTAGGGAATCCCTATTTGCATTAAAATATTATATTCTGAATAAACTTGCATGTGAAGAGAAAAGAAAGAAAAATAATAAAATAATGTGGAACATCTTCCTTTGGAGGAAAGAAAATATTATTAAAAGCCATGGAGGGTTGAAAGAAGCGGGCATGCTATATCTTGTGAAGTTTAGAGGAAGGCTAGCTCGGGAGGGGAAGAAAGTCCTTCAATTTCATTGGCTTTGTGGCTTTACGTAATTTCCAGGTGTGAGAGTTTCCACCTTACTCCTATTGTATTTACTCTGTATGCTCCTTATTTTTTAAAATAATACGTTTTATGGATATTGTGTGAATTTTAGTTTAGTATGTCATGCTCCTTTGTAATAGGCTAAGACCATATTCTTTTTCATTTTTATGAATACTAATATGTGCCATATTAAGATTAGATATTATGTCGCAAGGGGGATAGATACTCGATGTTGTGTCAAGATATAATCATTTAATACATCTTTGTCATTCTTTTAGAACAAATAAGGGAATAAACATAGTATGATAATTATATATCAATATTACCCACCGTTGCTATTGTAATTTTTTATGGCCTCATGGGGAGAATCACCTTACAATTTGTTTCAATCCTTGGTATCAATGTATATATATATATGAGCTTTCCATCCTTATACTTATTGTGATAAGTTTGGTTGACGCCGAAAGCTTCCAGAAGTAGCAAGATATCACTAAAAAGTTCTGTCTACAAGTAGAGCTCCATTGATGCTAATCAAAGTGAATGTTAGTGTGCACTGTAGTATTACCTTCACTGGTCATATCATAATTTTAGCCATCCATTTATATGATGATCAAACTTATGAATTTATATTGTTACTTTATGTTTTACCACTATTCATTGAGAGGTACAATAATTTTAAATCTTTTCAATCCTATTCCTTTGAATTAGTTCATATTTTAATAATCCAGTGGATTGCTTGTTTTGTTGTATTTGGATCCAAGAAAGTATGGATAGCCCTTGAACAACTAGGATCATCTAGAGATTGTTAAGCTATGCCTCTATCATCCTACAATGTAATCCCAAGCATATGCCAAATTGTGATAACTCATAGTGTAACTGGTCATGATCACAATTATTATATTCAGTGATAAATAATTAAGAACTCCCGAAGACACCATGTATACTTGTGGTAAGTGTATGGTATGGATGATAGATCACCGCTGGTTAGTAGCTTGTCTATAGAGGGTTAGCACATAGTTATAACCTTTTAGATGCTTAATTTTATGGTATGCTCTCATATAGAGTTTGGCTAAAGTATTTAGGTGTAGAATGGACTTAATTATATTAGATGAAATACTCTAAGTCTCGGTGGAATACTTGTACAATATTTATAAGTGTTGGCTTATTTTTGACATTCAAGTGAAGTTGTAGTGATTCAAAGCGTGTAGTATACTATGGTTAATAAAATTTTACATCTAGTTAAATGATATATCTGATAACCTTAAAGCGTATTATAGTAGCTGAAACATAGGAAAAGGACCTAGTGGTAATAAATATTAGAGTAGATTTTATATGTTTAGATATAACTTAATGGTTTTGCATTCCTTTAGAAAAGTAGAATGATTTGACTATGCATTGATACAAGTACCGAATAGATGGATTTCATTGAATGGTCCACTTTAAGATAAACAATATTGTGCATGAAGATTATTGATTTGCAATATTTGGTAATCCAGTGAGAATTTATGTTTAGTATTCATTTTTTGAAAATTATGTAATAAATGAGTTAATGGAATATAACTTTTAGTATTGAAAGGATTGGATTGGTGTCCTTTCCTTTGGGAAGAGGTATGAGACTCTTTCTATGTTTGGAGATGAACCAAAAAAATAATGATTTGGATTATGTAATAATCCTTGCTATGCATAGAATTAAAGGTGTTTATTTTGTTGCTAATAATGTTCTTTAACATGCATTATGCATATGACAACTATATTATGCATGTTTACATGGTTTGCTTGTGTTGTAGTGGCATATAATGCATTCGAGTTGTCCCGATCCCTAAAAAACTCTATATCACATCATGAAGATGCAATAAGATCATAGGAGATCCAGTAAAACTTGAAGATAAATTCACTATTGTTCATTTTATATAAAAACAAGTTTTGAGACATACTCATTGAAATTTTGTATGGCCGAAATGTATAAGCCAAGCTTGTAATATTTGATGTATTCCTTTTACTGGTTTTGTATATTGTAAGGACATTTTTTTCAAAGGATGTAATTATTCATTCAGATTGTAGATAAAGGTAGATTTTGGAAATATGATCAAATAAAAATAATTTGTGCTAAGCTAGTTAGCAATTGTACTAGAATGAAATTGTTCATAATTGTTAATGGAGAATACTTGCATTACTACTTATTTCACATTTTGATTAATAGGTGCAAGTCATGTGATGATATTTTGTTGCTTAGTAGCATCATTATTTATGGATTGTAATAGTAAAGAAATATTCTATACAATTACACAACCAAACCAAAAACACAAAACATAAGGAAATAAAACCACCACCATAAAAACCGCCAACACCTCAAGGATCAGTAATTTATAATAACGCTTAAGCTGATTAACCTAAATTGAATGTAAGTGCCCTTAATGGGCAATATATTAATATATCCTCATAAGGCACTAACATTTTTGGTAGTATAGAGAAATGGAGGGATATATCTCTTTGGTGAGGAAAATATACTCCTAAATGGTTGGTTCAACCATTTTGATGTCCTCTCATCATTTGGAAAATGCAATATGAGGACATAGCCATTGCACTTGTTATTCATCCACAATTATGGGATGATGATATGGTGTTGTATGGTTTGGTACTCTTACTTACAATTGGCTTAAAAAGGATTGTAGAAGTTGGTGCTTCTATTGGATTAGTCTATTGCAAATTCAGATTACTTCTTGATGGGAAGATCTTGTCTTAGATAATTATTATAACTTTATCTTATCACAAGGTGGACATAGATGAACTTAGATTAAAAAAAATTAGTAGACGTGTAGTTACAACCAAGGGGTTGTTACATTTGGTATCGGAGCCCAGGCTAGTTGATATATTTTAGTGAAATCTAGGTTAGAAAAATATTTGGGGCATGGATCAAAACATGAGTTCCCTAACTGTTGATGAAACATACTTGGTAAGGACTAGGTCTATCTTGAGATCATTGGTGTCTAAGTTCCTTTCTCCCATGAATAGATCCACAATCTTCCGAAAGTGGAAGAGCTAAGCGAAACCTCCTATATGTGTTTTAAGTAGTGTACCTTATACTCTTTTGGGAAACTGCTCAACATCTATGTCTTATGAATTACTTACTCCTTATTTCAAGTGTGTATGATTTTCAACCAAAGTTAGAGTAAGAAACTAGGGAATAGACCTAGCAGTAATAAGTTAGTTGGAAAACTATAGTTATCTAGTATTTTAACTTGGAAAGAGCAAATATTAATACAACTCTTTACACTAGGTTAATATGGCAACAAGAATGAGAGATAAGAATAAAATAACCTTGCAACAAGCTAGTTCTAATACTCCTGAAGCCAGATAGATGGGAGAAATTTTTGGAAACTTGAATAAAGAAGTAGAGAACCTTGATGCTACCATTTTTGTTATACAAGATCAAATTCAATAGATTTTGCAAGCCATAAGTTCTCAGCATAACCCCAACAACAACCAGGAGAAAAAAATCCAGATTATGAGGATAGGGAGGATGAATATCCTAAAGAGTGTGCAAACAAGATCCGTAAGAAGAAGGAAATTGAAAATTATTTGAAGTATATTAAAGTGACTAAGTTCACTAGAAAAGGTGGATAAAATACGGCTAAAGCATGGATAGAAGAACTGGAACTTCATTTCTCCATAAGGTACTATTCCTCTACAACTAAAACAACATTCACTCTTTCTCATATGGGAGAAAGAGGAGTTGATTTATGGAATGCTTATAGTAAATAACTTAACATTTCACCAAATAAGTTGAAGTGGGAGGTTTTTGTGGAAGATTTCAAGGATAGGTTCCTTACAAAGAAATTCTATCTAAATAGGTATAAGGAGTTTTTTGAACTTCAACAAGGTTTACTCTTTGTTGAAGAATATTATGAACAATTTGTGAAAATCCTTATGTACCATCTCATATGTAGAACAATGATATGAAAATAGAAAATATTTTCCACAGACTAAAGCCCTAGATTAGAGATAGAGTAAATGTGCATGTTCAAAAAACTATGCAACAAGCTTACAATATGGATCACAGAACATAGGCTACTTAAGATTCTAATGAAACTCACAACAATTCCACAAAATGGTTAAACAAGGAACATAAATTTTATAAAAAATAAAAAATGGGATAATGGATAAAATTAGAAAAACAAAGGAAATCCGAGGTTCAGGAAACATAACAATGGTGACAAGAAGGATTTCAAGAAAGAATTCCACCACAGAAATAATAACCACTCCAAAAAAAATAATAGAGACTTCCAAAATCCTAAACAACCACCTCCACTACGAGTAGTGGATACCAGGAAGTAGGTTCAGGATGGAAACTCAAATCCAAAGATAAGATGCTTTTATTGTGGAGGTCCACATTATGCTGTTAATTTCCCAAAATATGCTAGCACTAGCATAGATAGGCTGAATCACAAAATCTATGCAATGACAATAATTCAAGACTTGGGTGGTCAGGTTACTCCTCTACTTCTAAATGGTAAATTTTTTGACCAAAATGTTAAAATTGTAATTGATAGTGGTGCTACAAATAGTTTTATTTCAAGTAACCTATTAAGGGATATAACCAAAAATCCAGGATCCTTAGCACAAGGGTGGAAAGTTGAGTATGGATCAATACAGAATTATCATGTCAACCAATATTTTACCTCAACTCAAATTACCTTACCTGATAGCTTTACTAGGTGGCATCTATATGTAGCACCCCTACATGCATTTGACATCATCTTGGGAATAGATTGGTTGAAGGCTCATGAAGCCTTGGTAAATTTCCAATAAATGTGGATTGAGTTTACTAATGAAAACAAGGCAAGACAAAGGATATATAGTGAAGCAATGGAATTTCAACCTATGTTGATCTTCGCTATGTAGTTGAAGAAGACAATTAGAAAAGGAGGAATGGTTTATGCTGTGAAAATCAAATAAAATGAGGAGATTCCAAGGGAAGAAATTATTAACAATTTTCTACTTTTGCAAGAATATCAGGATGTTTTTGTTGATGAGATACTTGGTTTACCACCCAAATGTAAATTTTATTTCACCATAGAACTATTGCTAGGAACAAAGCCTATCCATAGAGCTCCTTATAGAATGAATCTCATCGAGATGCAAGAATTGAAGGTGCAACTTCAAGAGATGCTTGATAAGGGATTAATAAAATCAAGTGCATCACCTTGGGGAGCACCCATATTATTTGTTAAGAATAAATATTGTTCATTGAGGCTATGCATATATTATAAAATGTTGAACAAGGCAACAGTCAAAAATAGATATCCATTACCAAGGATTGAAGATCTATTTGATCAATTGAAAATTGCTTCAATTTTTACCAAAATTGATTTGAAGTCAGGATATCATCAACTAAGAATCCGAGATGAATACACACACAAAACCACGTTCAAGACTAGAAATGGTCACTATGAATTTGTAGTCTTACCATTCGGCTTGACCAATGCACTAGCAACTTTCATGAATCTTATGAACAGTGTGTTTAGGAATCAGTTGTATTAGTTTGTGTTGATATTATTGGATGATATTTTGGTTTATTCTTATAATCGAGAAGAGCATGAAAAGAATTTAAGGATAGTTTTAGAGTTATTAAGGAAAAATCAACTCTATAGGAACTTGTCTAAATGTGATTTTTATGTTTCTCAAGTGCATTATTTAGGACACATAATATCAACAAATGGTATTATTGTAGATCAAAATAAAATAGAAGCTATTTTGAATTGACCACCTCTAACAAATGTGATAGAATTTAGAAGCTTTATGGGATTATCAAGTTATTACAGGAGATTTGTGAAAGATTACTCCAAAATTAATTATCCTGTAACCAACCTTCAAAATAAGGGGAAGGAGTTTAAGTGGAGTGATAAACGTGAAGCAACATTTAATTTACTTAAATATAAGCTCACCACAACTCCTATTCTGAAGATACAAGATCCATATAGAATTTTTTTAGTTTGCACTGATGCTTCATTAGAATGAATTGGAGGAGTCTTATCTCAAGATAACTTCATAGTAGCATATGAGTCTAGGAATCTTAAAAAGCATGAGGTTAATTATGCTAATCATGATTTAGAACTTACTGCAGTGGTTCATGCTTTGAATATTTGGTGACATTACCTGGTGGGTAGACCATTTGAGTTGAGAATCGATCACTAGAGTTTAAGATATATTTTCACTCAACCATTGTTAAATTCTACACAAAGAGGATGGATATAATTTTTATCCAAATATGACTTTGGTATTAAGTATATCAAATGGAAGGAGAATAAGGTCACTAATGCTTTAAGTAGGAGAAGACATATAGCAACATTGACCTGTAGTCATGTGGATCTAATGGATCGAGTCAGGAAAATGTAGTGCCCAAATCCAGGATGTAGAGAAATTCGGATCAAAATAGAACAAAATTTGAATGAGAATTTGAATTATAACATAAAGGATGGAATTTTATACTTTAAGGAACATATGGTCATCTCTAAATGGGGTTATCTAAGGAGATTTATTATGCAAGAATATCATAACTTGCCTTACTCCACTCATTATGGAGGAGCTAAAATGAGATAAAATATGAAGACCTTTTATAGGTCTGGAATGAAGAAAGATATCACCAATTTTGTGGCTCGATGTTTACAATGTCAGAAGGTGAAATATGAACACCAGCATCCAGTAGTAAAATTGTTTCTCATCACATTTCCACTCAAAAATGGTAGGTTGTTTTGATGGATTTTATTGTCGGTTTGCCTAAAACAAAATATTAGCATGATGCAATTTTTGTGATAGTAGATAAACTTACTAAGGTTGCACACTTTATAGCAGGTAGTACTATAGATGATGATGTAGTTTTTGCCAAAAGATTTTCTAAATAAATGTTTAGGCTATATGGATTTCCTGAGATGATAATCTCAGATAGGAAATCTAGGTTTACTTTTGAGTTTTGGTAGTCTCTCCATCATGTAGTTTGCACTACTTTGAATATTATTTATTTGTATCATCCAAAAACATATGGATAGACGGAAAGGGTAAACTAAGTTCTAGAAGATATGTTATGCATGTATTGCATGGACCAAAAGCCTCATTGGGAAGACTATTTGTATTTGGTTGAGTTTGCTTATAATAATAGCTATCATTCTTCTTTAAAAATAGCCCCTTTTGAAGCCTTGTATGGTATATGATGCAGAACACCATTATCATGGGATAATCCTGAGGATCATGTTTTCATTGGACCAAAAATGGTTAAAATAATGGAGGATCAGCTAACATTGATCCAACAAAGGCTCAAGAAAGCCTTAGATAGATAAAAGAGTTACATAGATTTGAAAAGAACTCCTAGAGAATTATCTATGGGTGACAGGGTGTTTTTGAGAGTGAAATCTAAAAAGAGTTGAATTAAATAAACCAAATTGGATCCTAGGTTTGTAGGACCATTTGAGATTGTGGAAAAGATAAGTCATGTAGCCTATCGGCTTGAATTACTACCTAACCTATCAAACATCCATAACACTTTTCATGTATCTCTTCTTAGGAGATATATTACTGATCCTGATCATGTGTTAGATGTTTCTAACTTGCAGATGGTAGATGCAACAACCTTTGAGGTGAAACTAGTGAAGATCTTGGAATTTCATTCCAAGACAATGAGGAAAATAAATATTGAGTAGTGCAAGATCTAGTGGGACCAATATTCTAATAAGAATTCCACTTGGGAAAAATTGGAGGATATAAAAAGATATTTTCCTTATTTATTTGATGATGTTATTGATGATGTTATGTAATAATATAGGTTGAATCATTTACCACTTATAAAAGTGGAAAACTATGCAATCCTTATGATGTAATGACCGTTATGTAGTATTGCAGGAAACATAGAGGACTATATTTATTCTAAGGGGGGAGTATGTCATGACACACCTTGGCGGAACTTTATTAATATGCTATTTTCATTATGATAGTTGATTTTTAATGCTTGATGTATTTTCATTATATTGGTTTCTATCAAAATAAAATGTTGTTGCATGCATGGATTGATTGTAGGAGTAGGTATTCTCTTAAGTGGGATACTGACCACCAGAGATTGAAAAAGGAAAATTATGACAAAGACAACTCATCAGGTAAAGCTCTTATCTCAACCATCACTAGTTACCTCCCTGAGGGTAGTGTACTTGAGTCTAACTCTGAAAATTCCCACCCAATCAAAGAAAAAATGGTGATGGGAGATATTGAGCACATTCATAGAGTGCTTGTATGCCATTTATGTGAAATGTAGTTGGTTGCATAACTAATTATCATAAAGTAACTCTACCTTGGAAATGCATATTTATTGATGATTGACATTTTAATATTTTGAAATATATGTTTTATACATATAATTTGAGCATTCCCTAGAGTAGATATTAATTGATTTGAGCATAATTATTTAATTTTATTGACCCCATTTTTGAAAAAAAATAAGGTGGTTTGTCTTTTATGAACCCATCCAAATATTATTGGACCAAAATATGAAAATACTACCTTATTAAAATATTACAACTTTTCTACACATGGCAACTTTGGGATGGTTGTACTAAGGTATGAGACTCTCCTCTTATCTTTAATAGTTCCAAATATGAGCACCCATGCTCTCAATAGTATTAGTGCTCTTAGGTTGGGGGACACATGACATATAACCAACCTATACCTTATCTCTAGGGAATCCCTCTTTGCATTAAAATATTATATTCTGAAGAAACTTGCATGTGAAGAGAAAAGAAAGAAAAATAATAAAATAATGTGAAACATCTTCCTGTGGAAGAAAGAAAATATTATAAATAGCCAAATCATTGCACTAATACAAGAGCACTGTGAAGTCTCCTATAGATTTTAGCAGTGAAAAAGAAGAGGGAGAATATCAAATGCTGAGCATCAAAAAATTAAAATTGATAATGAAATTGCCAATGGAAAATAGAGAACCTTGTTTCAACAGGTTATTTCAGGTTCTGAAGACAACAAATTAGGAAAACCCCTCAAAGGAGGGGGAGAGGAAGAAATTCCAAACAATCTAAATGAAGTTCCTATCATGGAACATGAGAGGCCTTAATGGCCTACCCAAACACAGGGAAGTCAGTGTAATAAGAAATCAAGTGAATCCAACTATTATCATATTGCAAGAAACAAAAACTAATGAGATTCAGTCAAAAAAAGTAGCAAAAAAATATTGAATGAATGGGAGATGGTTTGCAAATCAGCCAGAGAAGCGTCTAGAGACCTTATGACTTTGTGGGATCCTCGGATAGTAGAAGGCACCATTATTTAGAAATATGATAGAATTCTTAGTGTTTTATTTAAGGAAATAAATAACAACAGGTCATGGATCCTTTCAAATATTTATGCCCCAAATTCAATTCAAGGGAGATCTCTACTGTGGGAGTACTTAGGCAATCTGAGTGAAATCTTCCATAATGTCCCCTGGATTTTGGCTGGGGATTTTAACACTCCTCTTTACCCTTCAAAAAAAATGGGTGGAAATGGACCACCTATCAGGAGAATGGATGATTTCAATGACTTTGTGAACTCCAACATGTTTATGGATGTAAAACTTAGAGGAATGAATTATACCTGGAGCAATTGGCGAATAGGGTGTCATCTCATTCAAGAAAAGCTTGACAGGTTTTTTCTATCAAAGGAGGCTACAACTCTGTTCAATGATTCTACCCTGCAAGCCCTTCCTAAAATTGCCTCTGATCATAATCCCATTTTTTGGAGATCCCTAACTCTTTGTACTTCAAGAAACCTTTCATATTTCAATCTATGTGGATCAAACATTCCAGTTTCAGAGATAACTTAATTCAGTGGTGGCAGCAGCCTGTCAGGGGTAGTGCAACTTTTAAACTTGCTGGCAAATTAAAGTTTGTTAAGGAAAAGCTTCAAAATTGGAACAAAGAGGTATTTGGGAATATATTTGAAAATAAAAAATAGGTTGATGAAAGTTTGAAGATAATTGATCAAAGGATTCAACATGGTGATGCTGATAAAACTACTAGGCAGGAGGAACAGATAAAACTAGCAGAGTTTCATAACATTTTGGCTTGTGAAGAAATATATTGGAGGAAAAAATCAAGGGCTCTTTGGTTGAAATATGGATATTCAAATTCCAAGTTTTTTCACGTCACCACTCTTAGAAACAGAAGCAATAACAAGATAATTTTTTTTTAAAAAGCAGATAGTTCTATTACTCGGGACTTAACAAAAATCAGAAAGGAGGCAATAACTTATATCAATTCTATCATTGGTCAGGAATCGCAGTGCAATGAGGAGGAAAAAATATTCTCTTGCAATCCATTCCTAGCATAATAAATGAGGATATAAACCTTAAGCTTCTAGCTCCATTTTCTAATGAGGAAATTAAGGAAGCCTTATTTAGCATGGAGCCAGACAAAGCCTCAAGACCCGATGGCTTTCCCCCTCATTTCTATCAAGATTTTTGGGACATCATAAGTGAGGATGTAATTTTTGTTGTTAGAGAATTCCAAGCAAGCAATAATATCCCAAAAGGTCTCAAATCTACTTTTATTTCTCTAATTCCTAAGAAGCAAACCCCTGAATCTATGGCTAACTTCAGGCCAATCAGTCTGTGCAATGTTTCTTACAAGATCCTAACTAAAGCCATTGCAAATATAATGAGATATGTTCTACCCCACATCATAGATCCATTCTAGGGAAGCTTTTTCTAGGGTAGGTCAATCTTGAATGGAGTTATCATAGTTCATGAAGCTTTGCACTTTGCTCATAAGACTAATAGGTCTATTTTTGCCCTCAAGCTTGATATGAACAAAGCATTTGATAGGCTAAATTGGGACTTTCTAATTGTTGTCCTCCTTAAGTTTGGTTTTCACCACCAATGGGTTAATTTGATCAAATAATGCATTTCTAAAGCATGGTTCTCAATTATGGTTAATGGAACAACTACTGGTTACTTTCAAAGTCACAGAGGAATTTGACAGGGGGACCCTATCAACCCCATGTTATTCATAATTGTGGTAGAATATTTAGGTAGAACCATAAAAAATGCTTGCATTTCAAGGCTAATATCAGGAATCAAGGCAACATATCTCACTAGGGCTATTTCTCACCAACAATTCATCGATTATACCGTTCTATTGACTAAGGCATCGGTGGTTGAGGCCAAACGAATTAAATACATCTTGCAACTCTACGAGGACGATGCTGGTCCAAAAGTTAATTTTAGTAAAAGAAAGTTATATTTCTTGAACACCCCCATTCAGAGGCAAGGAAGTATTTCAGAAATTTTAGGGTGTGATATAGCAAACCTCCCCACTTCGTATATTGGTCTCCCTCTTTTCATTGGTTCTCCGAGGGATTCAATGTGGGACAGGGTTATTGAAAGAATTAAAAAAAAACTTGCTGAATGGAAAGGTCATCTTCTATCTCAAGCAGGAAAATTGACCCTCACTAAGGCCTCTCTTTAGAGAATTCCATTCTATTTTCTCTTCGTTTTCAAAGCCCTTGTGAAGGTTTTTTAGAAAATTGAGAAACTCCAAAAAAAAAATTTGTGGACTGGATCAGAGGAGAAAAAAAGGATACACCTTGTAGGATGGACCAAAGTGTGCAGACCCAGGGAAAATGGGGGCTTAGGTTTGAGGAGAATTACTCATATAAATTTAGCTTTACTAGCTAAGCAGGCGTGGCGCCTCATTTTTGGTGAATAAAATGAATGGAAAGCTATCATCAAATGAAACTATCTTCAAAATATGGAATTTCTAAGTGACTCAATTCCAATCAGAGGTTATGCTTTTTGGAAAGCAATTCTCAATTGTAAGAAAATCATCAAAAAAGGTTTAAGATGGGTTTTAGGCAATGGTGAGAGGATAAATTATTGGAATGATAGGTGGGCTAAGGATGAACCACTAACACAATATCCTAACTTAGCCCAAATCAGAGATATCACGAAAGAACTCATTGGCAAAAAAGTCTTTGATTATATGGTTGAGGATAGAGGCATAATGAAGTGGAAATAAATAAGGATTAAGGGATTTCAAGTAGAATCAAATGATCTTTGTAACATTACCAGGAAACAATTTATCCTCATGAGACCCAAGGAAGATCAAGTGACCTGGGCTCCTACGAAAAATGAGTAGTTCACTGTTAAATCAACTTACAAGCTTCTGCTTGATGATGAGGAATTTTTCCTCCAAAAGGACTTAGTTTGGATAAAAAAATTAATTCCAAAAATTGCAGTCTTTTCATGGCTGGTTATCCAAGGAAGAATTCTAACCATTGATAATATGATGCGTAAAGGTATTTATATCACTAATCACTGTTATCTGTGTAGGGCTAATTGGGAGGCCATTTATCACATTTTCCTTGAGTGCCCTTTTTCCTTGACTGTCCTAAGTGGGTTTTTTTAGGCCTTCAATATTTCCTGGGTTAAACCAGCCACTATACTTGATTTATTCATCCAGTGGCCTTATCCCTTTTCAATACAAAGACTTAGATACATGTATAAAATTTGTCTCAATCACTATCTTTGGTAGGTGTGGTTAGAAAGGAACCATAGAGTATTTAATGAGTCTATCCATGATCATAAAACTATCATTGCTAGGATCCTATCCTTTGCCAATGAGAATGTGAACCTTATCCCTTTTTATAGCCATAAACCTCATCTATAGGAGACCATGATTGATCAATATTTAAGATTAACCTTGTTAGATGAGTTTGTGCCTAGGGTAGTCAACCCTAGAGCCAATGTTAAGTGGTCCCCACCTCCTATGGGTTGGTTTAAGCTTAATTTTGATGGAGTTGCTAAGGACAATCCTAGTAGAGTAGGCGTTGGTGGTATTGTACAAGATCATAATGGAAATATAATGCTTGCATTTTTGAATATTTGGGAACAAGGACGAACAATGAAGTTGAAGCTATAGTTATGTGGAGAGGCCTTCAAATGACTCAAGAATTAGACGACAATTTGATCATAGAAGGAGACTATATGCATGTTATAAATCTCCTCAATAATTGGAAAAAACCTCCTTGGAGGATTAAAACAATTTTTGAAGAGGCTAGGATCCTTTTCTAGGGAAGACAGGACAGAAAAGCCCAACACGTCTTTCGGGAATCTAACAAAGTTGCTGATAAGCTGGCCAATTTGAGTGTTGATGGTGAAAAAATTTTCAAATGGGAACACAATGTCCCAAGTGAAGTAGAGGAGCTTATTCAACAAGAATGTCAAGAATGATAGTCAAATTTACCAACAGGGAAGGCACTGTAAGTTTGAAGGCTATGAGTATTCCCATATCTTTTTTGAAATAGACTCACAATAAAAATTATCTGAGCTATCAGTCTTGGTGGATGTTGCTTAGAAATACCATAAAGACTAATGGGGATAGTCACATGTTAGATAACATGGCTCCTAGTCATCTTAGTAATTTGAGGTTGGTTGATAATCATACGGTAGGAAAGAAACGACAATATAAGACTTCGAACCAGATCCACGTTGACCACCAGATAGCCACCACCATAAATCTAGCCAGCAGGTTCACTTCTCCAAGGCTGATTGGCTAAGATGGGATGTGTTCCCAAAGCATGTCGTATACGTAAGAAAACAATTACCAAAGAATTATTAAGAGTAACTATCAATACAAAGCTTGTGGAAGTTTTTTTTAGTACTCTGCTATGTGTGTCTGTAGCTTTTTGTTTCTCCACTGTTTCAAGGAAGGGATCTGTGTTTGTTTCTTTTTTTGTAATTATGATGCAGGTGTTTTTTCTCGAGATATACCCAAAATATTGCATGGGAAGTTTTTTTTTGATAACAGGCTATGTGCCTTACCGGATGTAATGGCTTTGGCGGCATGTAGATTTTACATATATAAGATCCTTAGTAAGGACATGTTCATCAATAGCCCTGGGCTGATTTTTGTAAAAGGTTTTGGGTCAACCTGTAAAACCCGGTATTAATGCTATAGTATCTTATCTACCAAAAAAAATAAAGGATTGGATTGGTGTCCTTTCCTTTGGGAAGAGGTATGGGAATCTTCCTATGTTTGGAGATGAACCAAACAAATAATGATTTGGATTATGTAATAATCATTTTTATGCATATAATTAAAGGTGGTTATTTTGTTACTAATAATGCTCTTTAACATGGATTATGCATATGACAACTATATGATGCATATTTGCATGGTTTTCTTGCGTTGCAATGATATATAATGCATTCGAGTTGTCCTGATCCCTTACAAACTCTCTCTCACATCATGAAGATGCAAGAAGATCATAGGATATCTAGTGAAACTAAAAGATGAATGCACTATTGTTCATTTTATATAAAAATAATTTTTGAGACATACTCATTGAAATTTTGGCTGAAATGTATAAGCCAAGCTTTGTAATATTTGATGTATTCCTTTTACTTGTTTTGTATATTGTAAGGAAGTTTTTCAAATGATGTAATTATTCATTCAGATGGTAGATAAAGGTAGATTTTGGAAATATGATCAAATGAAAATATTTTGTGCTAAGCTAGTTAGCAATTGTACTAGAATAATTTTTTTTCATAATTGTCAATGGAGAATACTAGCATTACTACTTATTTCACATTTTGGTTAATAGATGTAATTCATGTGATGATATTTGGTTGCTTAGTAGCATCATTATTTATGGATTGTAATAGTAAAGAAATATTCTATGCAATTACACAACCAAACAAAAAACACAAAACATAAGGAAATAAAACCACCACCATCAAAACTACCAACACCTCAAGGATCAGTAATTTTATAATAACACTTAAGATGATTAACCCAAATTGAATGTAATTTCCCTTAATGGGCAATACATTAATGGATTCTCCTAAGGTACTAAATTTTGTTGGTAGTATGGAGAAATGGAGGGAGATATTCCTTTGGTGAGGAAATTGTACTCCTAAATGGTTGGTTCAACCATTTTGATGTCCTCTCATTATTTGGTGAATGCAATATGAGGACATAGCTATTGCACTTGTTATTATTAAACCATTATGGGATGATGAGATGGTGTTTTAGGGGTTGGTGCTATTACTTGCAACTAGTTTTAAAAGGATTGTAGAAGTTGGTGCTTCTATTGGATTAGTCTATTGCAAATTTAGATTACTTCTTGATGGGAATATCTTGTCTTAGATCATTATTATAATTGTATCTTATCACAAGGTGGACATAGATGAACTTAGATAAAAAAAAATAGTAGACATGTAGTGACAACTAGGGGGTTGTTACAAGGGGTGCCTGTATCACTAGGATAGTAGGTTGTCCGGTCTATTTGGGGATACTTGTTTTAGAAATGAAAGTAGGACTTGGAAAAGTAGTATTGGATGCTTGTGGTAAATCCAAGAAGATAAGAATTATCATATTTGCAGGGAACCTTCTGATAGAAATTAGATCCCTTTATAATTTTTTAGCTTCTTGGAATATCTTTAGGTAGGTGAATACTTTGGATTTCTTGATGGCCATGATCATGTCCGAGTTAAAAGATCTTAGGTAGTAATACTTTGATTATTCACTTGTTGGCCTTAATCCATTAGGTATTTTTTACCAAGTTTGACTGAATCTAATATTAAAGTAGACTATTTCCTCCTAAGGGTGCTTCTAAATGATGGTGAACTAGTTTAGCAGAGAAAATGGGTCAGCATGTTCATTAAATTCTTCTACTAACTTACCAGTAAGCTCAACCTAGGTGGATATGGTTTGATTGGCAATGGCTCTATACTAGTAGAGCATTTTCCATTTTAAGGAAATGAGTAATAGTCTTATAATGACATCCTACTTAGTGATTTTATGTATTGGTGCAAGTGCAGATACATATTGACAGTGTTAATAAGTTGTCTTCCTAGTACCATCATACTGGGGTAATGTCTTTAAGGCTTTTGGTGGGATAGGGTACTGAGTTGCTATATTCAGGGGGCCTGTATGGTTCCATGAAGGGTAAGGTATATTTGGTTGATTCATGTCCATTGTAGCTATAGCTCTAACTGATATTATAGGAATATGGATAGCTCAAGTTTACATCCCACTAGTAGTAGTACTAGGGAGAGCTATAGGGGAAACATTTGTATATCCTGTAGTGATGGTAGAAGAATTTTTCCTAGAAAATAATACAATATTAGCTCTGAGACTACCAAGGTGTAACTCAAAGAACTCAATGGATTATTCAGAATTTTTGCCTTATATGTGGTTTTCATAAAAAATTGTACTCAACCAAAAATAGATAAGGATTTTCTTAGGGTTCCTCTCTTGGATGAAGTCACCAGGTGATTCATAAAAAATGAACAGGACAAATATAATCATCGAAACTTTGGTCTATATATTGTGGGATTGGGTCCCATCGAGCGTGCTAAAAACTATTGGTACAAAATTTGCCTTTGGTTACATTTTCCTATAGGTCAAGTTAAGGAAAAATGTTGCGATCTCGTGACACTTTGGAGCTCAAAGGTCAATTTAAGGAAAAACATTGCAATATCGTGATATTTTGGATCTCACAGGTTAAGTCAGGTAAAATTTTATGATCTCGCAATATTTTGGAGCTCATAGGCTAAGTAAATGAAAACATCATGATATTTTGGAGCTCACAAGACAAACGATCGTGATATTTTGGTGCCTACAAACCACCTCCATGAAAAACATCATGATTTCATGACATGTGATTTCGCTAGTCGATGAACCAAAAGTAAAGAAGTGGAAAATAGTTGGGCCACGACATCTCCAAGAAGATAGAAGTGGATATGCTTTAACAAGAAGATCTCAACCATATGCAGTTGAAGATCCCATACTCTCTTAACTACCTATTTACCATAATGAGCCTACGGGCATATTGTTGTAATAACTTTTAGTTTTTATGTTATGTAAAAGATATATATATATATATATATATATATATATATATATAGGATGAGTTAACCAAAATAAGAGGTCAGCTCTTAGATGTTTACAAGGCAATGTAAAAGTAAAATAAATACTACTCATTCTGGTTTCTAGCTCACTGGTGCTTTGATCAAGTATGTATGGATTGTTGATTACTATATAAGTTACATTGAATAGAAATCACCTTAATTATTATTCTAAATTTTTGCATTTAAAGTTTCACTGGCTCTAAAATTAATAGTTCTAATAGGTTTAAGCTTGTTTAAATATGTACCATAGGATTGGTTATTCTAAGTTTGATGGTTTTAAAGCATGCTTTTCTATAAAAGGCTATAGATGTTTCTTTGTTGTTATCTAATCTACACTATTTAATAATTTCTATAAATAGCTATATTTCCCTCTCTTTATGCACTTTAATCTCTTCCCACTTTCTAAAAGAAATCAAGGAACCAACCTTCTCTGGATATTGTACCATGTAAACTCTGTTTTACACCTAGTCTTTCAATTTTGGTAAAGTCTTGGGCGTAAACATAACCAAAGGCAGATTTTGTATCAAAAAGTCCTATATTATGCATTCAAAGGTTCAATAAATCAACATCTAACAATTTCTCATATTCATAAAGCATAACCTAATATAACTTTCAAACAAACATGTTTATCATATCCACTTAAACCACATATTCATGATTATATTGTGAACATAATGGTTGGGGGTATATGATTTCAAAGCAACCTTTACTGGAACCTCCAATAATGCACTTTCATTCAAATATTAATTTCTTCATACATAAAAGGGGGTGACGAGTATTAAGTCCAATCCCTCATGTACATGTAAATATTTGCATGTGTTAGGTAATATACTTATATACCCTTGTTACCCTCTCTCATATATCAAGAAATCTAAGACACTATATCACATTTCAAAAAATGTGTTTCTTTAACGAAGGGGTAACCTACTTCTAAAAATATAATAATTTTAGACTATCTATACTCATTATACATATACAATATTTGAAAGCATTCTATATCTATCATTGTATATACACATGCATCTTACTTCCTACTTAGGAAACACCTACTAGAATAAAGCATACAATTACTCACTCTCTTCTATATTTATATAAAATACTTTAGGTACATGTCTCAAAGAGTGCATAAAATCCTTTGGGTATGCATCTCAAAGTGTGCATAAAATCCTTCAAATACACCTCTTAAAGCATGCATAAAATCCTTTAGGCACACCTCTCAAAGCATGCATTACTAACTACTACTAACAATATTATATATATCTTGTACATATTACATATACCTCATCATGTCTTAAGTTCTTGTCTTATATGTGGCATCTTAGGCCACCATTTGAACATCATGATATTATATTTCCATTTTATGGATATGTACAAGTATTATCTCGGCTCAAATGATAATACTTGACATAAAAGTCACTATTAGAAATTTTCCTTTATCAGGTCTAGAGACCACTGCTTATACAAGCAATATGTATATGAGTGCTTATCTATTAGAAGACCCTTAGGTCACCACTTAGCAAAATTATTATTATTATTAACATTTATTCATTATCTAACTCATTAGATCATCGTTAAAACATAACTTAGACATTCAAATGCCTAATTTTAATCATCAATATTTGCAAAATTAATAAATAAAATCAACACAACACTATATCATCAAAATAACATCATTACAAATATACAATTATGATATAAAAAACTCAACACAAAGTATAATTTCATAACTATGTAATGCCTCAATATCATACATACCTCTAACAAAGGTGTATCATAAGGAAAAAATTAATACACTCATCCCATATACCTAAAAGAGAGGGTGTACCATATTTTAAAATTAGCATGCTCACTCCAAAATGCCTAAAAACTAGACCTTGCATCCCCTCCCCTGGTTATTGGTTGAGTAGGAGGGGCATGCAAGCCAACTTATCACTATGAATAATGGCTTGTAATTTGTGTTCTCAATCGATTGCATGAAGGTGATGGTTATTACAACTTTGGAGGTATGATAGTATGATAAATATGTTGGTAGTGTGTAGACCTATTCCTCTTCCTATTTGCATCCACCTTCACAAACCATAGCTCCTTCTATGATCTATCCAAATCTACCCTAATCTTATCTAGGTTACCCTTGGCCCTATCCAAGTCCTCCCTCATCTTCTATAATTGTCACTCCAATGGATCCATCATCACATCCATCATACTAACATCTACCCCTTAATATATCCTCAAAATAACATCATCTCTCTCTTGAGTCACTTGCTCTAAATCTTCATGTAGGTAAGTTATGGTCTTCTTATCAACCAACCTCTCCTCTATCAATCAAGCTATCTCTTCTCGAGACCTATTTACATCCTTCTCTTGCATAACCTTGAATGCTACCAACTACCCCATCACCTCCTAGAAACTCTAAAGTAGGACCTCCAACTCAACTTATGTTGCCTTTGTTACTGACCTACTAGTACTTTTTGCACAAAATACTATCAACACCATAAAAACCATTGCTAAAGGAGACACATCTAAAGGAGCATCTTCAATTTCCTACCTCTCTATTCTCCCCCTACATTGATCACCACCTCTATGTGCATGTATTACATCCATCATGTCACTCCACTCTCTCCCTAGCCACTATTGTATCCCTCAAAGAATACTAGTCATCTCCTCCATGACTACATCCTTTTAACAATCCACCAAAACCAACCTAAGAGAGATATATTTTTTTAAAACAAGTAGGTTGACAAAGATATCCCAATATTATTTCTTAGAATTCATAAGGCTTCATCATATTTGAGTTCAATGTCACTACATATGACACTCAAGTGGATAGGTATGGCCAAAATACTATATTTTTAGTATTCACCTTACTAAACCTCACCATGTAGAAGGGTGATAGAGTGGTTCCCCCATATTTCCTATACCCTCATCGATATAGGATAATTTGACCATATATTAGAGATTATACTTTAAGACCCATAACACTTAATGGTAAATACATATTCCCTAACCTAACCATAAGTCCTTTTATGTAGGTTATTTGGTGTAAATCCTTGGTGCTTAGTTACCACATCTCTGTGGGCTAACTAAGGTCATTACCACTCACCTGATAATGAACATGGTTATGTCAACCTCACTATTCAAGGTACCACCACTACTATTTTATGAATGGTTCCTTAGTTAGGAAACATCCAATCCTCATCATTAAAGATGTATCAATTACAAATATCTGGTTATTGCATCACTACAACTCCTTCCAGATTCATGAGTAACTGGATATTGCATCATCACAATTCCTTCTAAAATTGACAACTACCTAGTTATTGCATCACCATAACTCCTCCTAGGATTGGGTTGTCTCATGACTTAAGGTTCCTAATAAGGTTCTAGATCCATACCCAAGAACCCCATCAAATCCAATATTTGTATAAAAGTAGTCTAACATTCATCCATGAAAATTATTTAAGTGTTATAATGGAAATAACATGTCTAGCTATAAAACGATGCTAGATTCTTGGATTTAAATATAACATATCAACCCATATTTAAACAATACATAATTTCCAACATCATACTAGTATTAAAGGAACATCTATCTATGAAATAAATAATGATCGAATTAATCATAAAACTAATATCTAAAAAATAAGCTAGGATAAAGCATCTAATTAAAGGTAGAAAAGCAAGCTTAAATAAGAACATAATGCTAACTTACAAAATATTTCTCTTTCCTTTCAAAATGAGAAGCATCTTCAAAATATATCATTTCTAAATCATTATATTATTTTCTCAAAACCAAATATTCAATACATTTACATGGATACTTCCAAGCCTTCTACTAAAAATAATCAAGTTTCTACATAACAAAATTTCCATTTACATAACATATTTTCATTCCCAAGTACACTAAGGCAAGTTTGTTCAAGTGGCCTCTGCACCACTTTATTTTCACAATCCACTTCATGAAAGGAATCTTCCACAAACTTTAAGAGATTTTAGGGATTAGGATAGCTCTTGTTTCAATGCAACTTAACATGCTTTATGTATAAATGCAAGCAACCATGCAAAATATATTTCATACAAACAATGAGAGAATCTCATACTTCTCTCTATAATGGTTTCCTTACCTACTCAAGTCTCAAGAAACCATTATAATTATTTATCAAAACCAAATATTTTCTCTTCCTTTACAAGAAAAAACCCATCCCTAATACCAAATCAAACAACTAAATAGATGTTCACAAAATTTCTTCAAAATAACATCATAGCATGATAAAGAACTATCTTTTCCTTGGAAAATCAAAACATTATCTTCTAATTAAAAGAGCTCATTAACTTCTAATTAAAATAAATCCTAAATTATTAACTTCTAAAAGAAATTTGTAACATATTAAATCTTTCTCAAACCATTAACATAACTCATTAACTTTTATCTTCCTTAAATGTTAATGATAGAAGCCTAAATAGTTCTTCCAAAACCTTTAGATCTTTCCACAAAATAAGAAAATAGAAAGCATACCATAAAATAACTATAATATCACTTAATTTTCTTTAAAAGAAGTTTTATAAGCCTAAGCTTATTAATCCAACAATATTTTTAAAAGAAACTAACTTCCTCTATAACTTTCAAAACACAAACTAGTTAAGCAATTCAAACATAAAAAGGTTCAAAGCTACCTTGGCAAGATAGCATATCATTACATAAACTAGCAACACTAAAATGAGGGAACTAGAAGAAGGTCAAAAGGGTACTTAGACCAACACCTAAATTCACACACAAAATCCATCAATGACCAACTAGTAACATTAAGAATGTTCAACACAAAGCAACCTTATTTGAAACGTACTTGGATGAAAACATAATAATAAGCTAGTGGTAAGGTGGTATATAGTGGGGAATCTACAACACTAATAGGATCTGAACAAGCTTGAATAAGTGGCCAAATATGGTTTCCTTATAGAATAATTGAGGCAAAATACTAACACAACTCAATAAGGAGGACCTAAGGTATCCTAAATAATTCCACATATAGCAATCATATGAACACTCTAAGGTAATGTAACATAAATACTAGCTACTTATATTAAGATCACAAAACACATATAAAGAAACTAGATTAAATTAGAAATACAAGATCTTAAAAGTAAATCAAACAAATAGCAAGGTGTAGGGAAGGTTAAACCAGATCAATTTAAAAAATAAATAGAGATGCCAAATAGTTAACCCACCTCTTCACTCCTTAGTTGGATCTTGATCTTACTCCAAAGGATACTCCAATATTTCCCTTGATTCTAGTTCTCTCCTCTACTATTGAAATTTCCAATCCCCAAATATCGTATTACTATACTATAAATGTGCACCTTACCTTTGCATGCATCAATGTAATGTATCAAAATTGTGTTACATGATATTTTTCTTTGCTAATGTTTCCTACTTACACAATGTTAACAAAGGTTACCCCTTTTAAATTCCAAGTTGATGGAATCCAAGAACTATTTATGGTTATTTCTCCATGACAAGGCATAGAGAAGAACTATTTATCTAACTAAAACATTAATATCAACAATTTCAATACAAAGTAATTAAATAAATCAATTACTTTTCTAATTCAATAATTAGACTCTAATTTCAAAAACCACTCAAGTATTTATTAATCAATGCATTTTAAAAAATAATTTGTATACATCAACATAAGCATAAATGCATTCCAAAGGAATAAAAAATACACCACATTATTTTAAGTAGGTGGCTCTTTAAGATAACCAACATTATCACCTACCTACTAAGGAAGGCTTCCTTGTAATATCAACTTCCTTGCCCAATGGGTGTATTCAAACAATAAGCATGTATAAAATGCATCTATATGAAGGGTACACTTTTACCATTGAGATTTTAATGAACAAGTCATCCATAATTTCCCAATTTTTATCTCAACTTGACTAGTTTTCCCTTGTGCCAATCTATCAATGAGTGTACCTCGTCCTAAAATCACAAATTCCTCAACAATACCATATTCTAAAAAGTATAAATTGTAATTACCAATTAATAATGGTAACACAAAATGATATTATGCATTAGATATCCATATATCAATACATAAATCAAATGTCATAATAAGTCCTACCAAAAAGGGATTTTACAATCTTGCTCCCTTAGTGACTCTAGATATGATAACTTAATAGATCACAATTAGTCATACCAATCAGTGTAGTCCTCTTCCACCCAACCTCATCCAATGTAGGATCATGTACCTTATGGTCATCTATATCTACCTCTATGAAGGAGAAGAGATATGTAGGCTCCCACCATATCTCCCATGTAACCATTTATATCGACATATCTCGTATCCTTGGTATCCTATACACCTCTTAAAACTAACAAAATACCCAATCATACTAGTACAACTCATAATATTTACCCCCATCCACTAACCAATGAATCCTCATCACCCAAGATAACTCCTTCCTATCATAAGACCATCTAAATTGGCCTCTCCAATATTTCCAACTAATCTACCCAACCCTAAACTCATCAATAAAAAATTGAGCCTACTCTATGTGTAATAGTTGGGTCATATAAAATTTACCCATAAATAAACTATAGCCTCTCTACCCTAGGATTCCTACCATCTATAATGTATTTTTGAACTTCCATGTGCTCCAAAGCCTACACCTACAAAATAGTGCAACATTCTAGGCTCTTACCATATCGATATACCACTCAATATAATATTTGATATAGCTTAGCTAAGATAACTAGTCCCTAAGCATACACTATATAGCAATACCACAACCCTACAATAATAAATACCCATACCCAAGGTATATACCTCCTACTTGTATCTTCCATCAAAATACCTAACAAGATGGAGGATAGCAGGATCATCAATTGATCTATATGTATCTAGGAGCACATTATTAATGTGAAACCCTTATCTATTTTGGAAATCCTCTTATTTCCTATCAAAAATGTCTTTCTAATGCCATCATCCTTCATAATGTGGATTAGATCACCCTAAATAGGAACCCCTAGTATGTGCCAAATATCCTCTAGCATCACTCTCATCTCTCCTATCAATAATCTGATGGTGTTGGTAGAAGGGTACAATATCTACGCCAAGGCTATCAAGAGTGGTTGATCAAACTCTAACTTGGGCATGAATACCACATGCTCAAGTATTGTCATAACCAACACATCTAGCTCATAGTCATTCAGTTTGTGCAATAAAATATTATTCATTACCTTTGGAAAATGCTCTCAACTCACCAAGACCCTCATCCCCTACCAAAATCCACATCCAAAAATAGAATCAATAGCTTTTTCAAAGGTATTTTTTGTATGTGGTAAATTCATCACTAGTGGCATAAATACCATTAGCAAATTCACCACCAACAGTAAAAATACCATTGGCAAATTTACTACTATTTCTAAAAATGCAAAAAAATGACCTTTAAAAGAAACATTTGACAATGATTCTCAAACATTTTTGTACTATATGTTTTGATGCCCATACTATTCCTTGAACCACATCAACATGATGAGCTAATATCCTTCTATCTTCCATTGATCCATAATACCTTCTCACATAGCTCTCCACACTTTCCAACTTGGTTGTGCAAAAATAAAAATTATTTTCAGCACCTTTCTTCTTTTAACCCACCCAACCTACCTTTCATGCCCTTTTTTGATGCTACATTTTTTCTCAAAATACAACCAATTGAGAATTATCTCCACATACAATATGGAAAAAAATCTTGAGGAGGCACCCATGGTCATATAGGCATATGAGGCACAACCTTTTTCAGATACTAACAAGGTATACATGAAACAATGGTATTAAGAAATCAAAACAATTAATATCACAACCATTACTTCAACACTATTAGAGAATATATTACATTATTGGGTATAGATAAATGTACCACCTTTAGTTTACTTTAGAGTAAAATTAAGGAGTTACTTCAACATGTAATCAATGCAAAAGTGTTATAAGGTGTAATAATGTAAATGTGCATATAGTCCACATGTACATAAGTCATAGGATAGAGTTAAAGCTAGAGTAAGTTCCAAGGAACCTATCTTCCTATATAAAGGCCTTATAGTGAGTGAAATGAGAAGGTAGATAATATAGAGAGTACATAGTATAGATTAGTAGTGTGGTACAATGTAGTTCCTTTAAAATAGTTTATGGAGTTTTCATGCCCTCCATTATACTACATTGTACTATTTTCATGAGCTTTCATTAATGGCATATTTATAATTTATTGTAGAAATTTATCTCTTTATTTTCCTACATATTATAGTGTCATTATCATATAGATATCATAGCTTGCTTATCTTGCATATTGTGGTTGCATTTCCTATATCATATAATCATCAAAAGCTAACAGTGGTATCAGAGCACACAGTAGATCAATAGAAAATAGAGAGAGCCACAAGTGAGATTGAGAGAAATCCAAAAATCTCATTTCCAAAAATTTTGAGATTGCATTTAGCTAGAGTCTTTCCACAAGGTTACAAAAAACTTGTGAAGACTAGGAATCAGGGTGGATTCCACTAGATTGAGAAATCAACTAGTGAAGATTCATCATCTCTAGATTAATAATTTCTTTTGTTACAGTCCTAATACTTTGTTGTAGGAAAAAGGAGATTTAAAGTGAGTTGGGAATCTTCCTACAAAATATATAGGAAGAATATCTTATTTAGAATCAATCCAGCACCAAAAAAAACAATAAAATATTTAGAGGTCTGAATAAAAGGTCCCATTACTAGAGATTGTATACCTGTAGAGTGCAAAAGGAGAAAATACCATAAAAGCCTTGTTACAGGTTTGTGGGATATATTAAGACTCTAGTGAAGAGTCCTAATGAAGATAGGATATTGGTGATATCTATTGCATATTAAAGACTTCACCTTAAATAAGTTGAAGAAACCCTTAGAAGGTCTAGTTAAATAACTCCCAATTCTATAAGATTGGAAGTTGGTGATCTTAATTGAATATTGAAACCTATAGATTGTAGAAGAAAATTCCATAGCAGCCTTATAGTAGAATACATGAAGAAGAGACTCTAGAGAAAATTTTTAGGATAATATTGAAGATAGAATACTGAAGAAGGACAAACAAAAAGTCCCATTCCATATTCCAACAATAAATTTTAGATATCCAATAAGGAGATCTCATTGGCGACACTTCCAAAATAGAATTTTGAAGGAAAGGTCTCATTGGGAAGACCAAATAAGCTACAAGAGTGAAGACCCTAGAGAAGAGTTCTCAAGGAGAAATAAGAAGGCTTGGTGAGCCTCATTAAAAGAGATTTGGAGAAGGACATTAAAGGAGTTCCTAGGAGAACTCATTGAAGAAATTTACCATCAAGGATAAGTTTCTAATAAAGGAAGAACTTGGGACAATTATTTCTATCTGAAAACAAGCCCAAGGGACAAGGATGGCAAGAAGTTTACCAAATTTTGAAGGATATTGGTGAAGACCTTAAGACTTCTATATTACTGAGAAGAAGTCCTTGATTGAAGTCAAATTTTGACAAGGATTTGGAAGGATAAAGGAGCCAAACATTACTACCAAACCTAAAAGGTTTGAATATTACCTTTGAATTCTATAAGGCTCATTCAAAGATAGGTGTTTGTTGAATATACAACATAATATTGAAGGGTTCTTGAAGGAAAACTTAGTTGTGATTTGGGGTAATTCCCTACCAAATTTTTTAGTTTCAAGGATAGCATTTCAGTGTAGAAATTGACTATGAAAGGGCAGAAATTAAGACAACATTACTATCTACAAAAATTCAAATCTACAAAGAGCATCTTGAAGGAGAATTAAAACCACCACACTACAATTTCAAGCAGTAATATAGAGGAGTTACTAAGCTATAAATTGGTGAGTTTAGGAGTTTTTTAGGAAAACCAAGAATATCTACAAGTTCATCTATTTAAAGGCAGCAATAAGGTGAATCTAATCACCTTACAATCCTTCATCTACAGAGTTTGTTAAGATAAGAAACTTGGGTGCAAATAGGTTCATTAGTTGAAATTTAAATTAATTCGTTATCAAGTTCCATTAAGCACCATATTATATTGTTAAGAAGTTTCAAAGATAAGGTTACATATTATAGTCTTCAAGGGAGTGTAGAAGATAGTTTCTTTTAAGGTTTATACCTACACATTAAAATAGGAGTTAGATATATTTTGACAAAAATAAAAATATCATCTTCCTATTATCTAGTTATAACAAAGAAGACTACATTAAGTTATAGATATTATAGTGCATTTAGGATCAATTACTAGTGCATGATTTAAGGTTCATTTGAAGGAGTAATAAGGTGAGATCAATATTACACTATACTAGTTGTTCTTAAATAGTTTTAAGGTGCACTAAGTATTTTAAATTGCAGTGAAAATTAGGTGCATATTTCAAATTACTTTGAGGGTTCATTTACAAGAGAAATAAGGTAAAATTACTATTTTTCTTAAGTGTATTGAGTTAGATATATTACTGGTATATTAAGGATTTATTGCACTATTCTAGTTATTCATTAAACTAGTTACTCTCAAAGGATTATTATGTGCATTGATTATTAAGTTAAGGTTAAGATCAAGAGCACAAAACTTACATACTATCAAAGTTTTTAGAGACACTATTCGATGCACAAAACCAATAACTTATTATGGCCTAGAGAAGCCACCTTATAGGGTTATATTCCTCCAAGGAGTGGAGAAGAAAAGCTGCCATAAAAACTAGGAAAAGGAGCTACAAAACAAGACTAGGAGAGTCTCACATTACAAGTGCAATACAGAAGCCATCACAAGTTTATTATAGGGTTATACAAGCACCAAGTTTGTCTCTATTATTACATCAAGATGAGATAAAAACAAAGTGTCTTATGTAGGATAATTCCACCACTGGGAATTTTCCCCCCCCCCCCGCGGGGGGGATTTATTTGCGGGGGAGGGGAAGGGCCCCTCCCTTACCCCCCATATTTTACTCCGGGGGGGGGACGTTTATTATTTTCGTTTTTATTTTAATATAAAAAGAACGGGGGGGGGGGGGAAGGGGGGGGGGGGGGGGGGGGGGGGGTTGGGGGGGGGGGGGGGGGGAGGGGGGGGGGGGGGAGTGCGGGGGTTGGATACCAAATAATTAATAATTAATTAAAATTAAATATAATAAATTATTTTTTGTTGTTAGATGAGATCTCGGAGCGCCCCCGGCCCCGGGGCGGGGGGGGGGGGGCCCGGGGGGGGGGGGGGGGGGCCGCCCGGGGGGGGCGGGGGCCCCCGCCCCCCGGGGAATGGGAGGTGGGGGGGGCGTCGTGGGTAATTTTTTTTATTTTTTATTTTTTTTTATTTTTCCTCCCGCGGGGGGGGGGGGGGGGGGGGGGGGGGGGGAGGGCCCCCCCCCCCCCCCGCCCCCGGGGGGCGCCCCGCCCCCCCCGCCCCCCCCGCGGCCCGCCCCCGGGGGGCCTCCACCGGGGGGGGGGGGAGGGGGGGGGGGCCGGGGGGGGGGCCCCCCCCAGCACCCCCCCCCCGCCCGGGGGGGGGGGGGGGGGGGGGGGCCCGGGGGCGGGGGGCCCCCGGGGGGCGGGGGCGGGCCGGGCGCGCGGCCCGGCGGGCCCGAACCGAACCCACACACCCCCGGCAGCCGACAGACGGCGGGGGGACGGGGGGGGGGGGGGGGGGGGGGCGGGGGGGGGGGGGGGGGGGGGGGGGGGGGGGGGGGGGGGGGGGGGGGGGGGGGGGGGGGGGGGGGGGGGGGGGGGGGGGGGGGGGGGGGGGGGGGGGGGGGGGGGGGGGAGGGGGGGGGGGGGGGGGGGGGGGGGGGGGGGGGGGGGGGGGGGGGGGGGGGGGGAGGGGAGGGGGGGGGGGGGGGGCGGCGGTGCGGGCCGGCGGGCGCGGGGGGGGGGGGGGGGGGCCGCCCGGCCGGGGGGGGGGGCGGGCGGGGCGCGGGGCGAGGCGGGGGCGGCCCCGGCACGCCGGCGGGGGGCGCGGCGGCGGGCGCCGGGGCGGGGGGGGGGGGGGCGCGCGCGGGGGGCGGGGCGGGGCGGACCCCGGGGCTCTGGGGCGGGATGTGTTTTTTTTTTTTTTTTTTTTTTTTATTTTTTTAATTTTTTTTTTTTATTTATTTATTTATTATTTATTTTATTATATTATTAATTTTTTATTATTATTTTAATTAATTATAATATATTAATAATATATTATATATTATAATTTTTATTATTATTTTTTTAATTTATTATATTTTAATATAAATTATTTATATATATTTTTTTTTTTTATAAATATTTATTTATTTTTTCTAAAATTTCTTCTTTTATTGTCTACTCATATTTTATAATTGGCATTATTGGCGGGGGGGGAAGAGAGGGAAGTAGGGGGGGGGGAGGCGAGGAGTGGGGCGAGTCGGGGAGGTGGGGGGGGGGGGGGGGGGGCGCGGAGGGGGGGGTCGGGGGGGGGGGGGGGGGGGGGGGGGGGGGGGGGGGTGGATGGGTAGGGGGGGGAGGAGGGGGAGGAGATAATATAATGAAGAAAAAAAATAGGAGATAAAAAAAAAGTGAAATAAAATAGGCGGAATAAATAGTGCCGAGGCACGGTCCAAGAAGTGGAGATTAAGGAGGGAGAGGCCTGGCGGGTAGCATACGACGTAGTTTTTATTAGGCGGCCCATATAATATAATTCTACTTCACAATAAATCAAAGTCAAAAAAAAACACACATCTACAAAAATCACAAATAAAAAATAACACATAAAAAAAAATATAAAATCACATAATCTCTCCAAATAAAATAAATTCACTCTGACTCACACTTCTATCATCGGCCTATCTCCTCCGTGTGTGTGACGGGTGGGGGCGGGGGTGGGTTGTATTATTGAGAGGTAGAGGACATTAGGGATGTTATGGTCGGGGAGAACTCCCGACCGCCGCGAGAGCGCGCGCGACGGGAGGAGGGCCAGAGAGACATGAAAGCTATCGCGGGGGGGGTGAGAGGTCGGGGAAAATGAAGGAGAGAAAATAAATAGGCGAAGAGGGGGAGGGGAGGCGGAGAGGGAGACGGGGGGGGGGGGGGAGGGGGGGCGGGGGGGGGGGGGGGCGGCTCGGCCCGAGAGCGGCGGCCGCCGCGCGGGGGCCGGACCGAGAGGACGCCGAGTCCGAAAAACGGTCCAGCGGACGCGGCGGCCCGACCCGGGGCGGGAGGCGACCCCGGACCGCTCCGAGGGAGGGCCGCACGGGACAGGGAGGGCCCGCGGCCCACAATCCCATGGCAGACCCACTCACCCCCTCTAACCGCCGACGACCCGAGACCAACCGACCAAACCGACCGGGGCGCGAGGGGGCGGCGGTCCGCTGCATAGGGGGGCGAGGGGAGGGGAGGCCATAGAGGGCGGGGCCCACGAGACCAGCCGCTATACTGAGCATCAACCAGTCACCCCATCAAAAAATCTACAAGACTCACACCCCTCTCAAGTTACAATAACACAGACCAGACAGAGGGAGAAGAGAAATCATCGAAAACGCAGAACGGAGCAAGAACAAGAGGGAAGGAGGAGCAAGGCGAGAGAGAGGGAGGGAAAGGGGAGGGAAGAAGAAGGGGGGGGGGAGGGGGGGGGAGGAGAGGGGAGGGCGCTAAAGAGAGGGCGAGATCGGCAAGAGAGGAGAGGCGAGAAAGAACAAGGAAGAGGGGTAACTAGGAGAGGAGAATGCGGAGAGGAGGAGAGGGGTGGAGCGGGGGGGGCGAGTGGGGGCCGCGGAGGAGGGCGGGGGGCGATAGGGGGCTCTCAGACGGGGGGGACCTCGTAGACGTCCGGCCTCTAGGCCTCTAATAAGAGGTGGATAAGATGCGATTCTAGACCAAAAGGGGGAAATACCTACATAAGTCGGCTTAAAAAGGACGGTATAGTGGGGTGGGAGTTATTAGGGGCGAGGGGCGTTATGTCGGAGTAGTGAGGGGGGAGGTTGCAAGGCGGCGGGGCGGAGGAGAGGGGATCAACATCTATAATGAGGGCGGGAGAGGAGGTAGTGGGGGGGAGTGTGGGGGGCGCTGGGCTCTGGTGGTACAGGGGGGAAGACGATAGGGGGGGGGTGGGGGGGCGGGGCGAGGGGGGGGACGGGGGAGGGGGGGGGGAGGGGGGGGCGGGGCGACGCGAAGAGGGGGGGAGGGCGGGGGGGGGTGGGATCGGCTCTACGCGGCGACGCGAGAGTTATACGGAAACGGAGGGCCGTGGGGGTGGGGCGAGGGGCGGGGGGGGAGGGGCCGAGGAGGCGGCGGGGGCGGGGGGGGGGGGGTGGGGGGGGTGGGGGCGGAGAGGGGGGGGGGAGGGGGAGGGGGAGGGGCGGGGGGGGGGAGTGGGGGGGCGGGGGCGGTGTGTACGGAGAAGGGGGGCGAGAGAGGGGCGGAGAGATGACACACGGGAGGGGAGGTATAGATAAATAGGGGTATTGGGGGTTATGATTAGTAGGACGAAAGAGGATATTAGGCGATTAGGAATAAGTGGGTCTACTCGCGTTAGATATACATATCTTCCTATTGTCATAGACTACTCTCACACTGACATATTTATCTTCATCACATACTGACAATAACTTACTAACTTATAAGACTATGATATAGTTTTCGGGGAAGGATGGGAGGTGAGTCGTTGGATGGAGGCTATTTGAGGGTGGAGAGGAGATGCGAGGGGGGCGGGTAAGCGGGGGTGGGGTGGGAGGGGGAGGGTATTACTAACAAAGGACACTCTACATAACCTATCATCCTAACTACAAGCATCCACAATTGGTAGAGGAGAAGCACAACCAAAGTGATCAAAGAGAATCCATCCTAAAGGGCTCAATGTTCGACATCGGCACTACCAAGGTGCTTGAAAGAGTGTTGGCAATTTGAGTTATTTTGTGTTGTCATTGATGTCACATGGATCATTGATGTCAGATGGATCACATTGAGTTTTGGTTGAAAAAGCACTTTATAAATAATAATTTATGATATTTTGGAGAACATGGATGTATACAGGGTTTGGTGGCACAAGAGGCATATAATATTTAATTTTTAATATTATATTAATGGTTTTTATTAAAACCAATGGTAAATATTTTTATTAAAACCAATGGCAAGGATTTTTATTAAAACCAATGATAAAGGTTTTATTTAAACCAATGGAAAGGGTTTTTATTAAAACCGTTGGAAAGGGTTTTTAATTAAAACCACTATGCTAAGACTTCTCCAAATAATGATGGATGAAAAGGTTTTTAAAATAAAACCTAGGTGCAAAAAGTTTCATGGAAAAATTCAAAATAATGAAGGAGATATCCCAATTAAAAGTTAAGAGGTGAATTATTAAATTCTTATTTAATAATTCTAAGGTCTAACATTGAATTTTATTATTCACCAACATGCAATGGTTGGGGGTATTAATAAAATCCACCGATGTCTTTCGAAGGCATGGAGATGCATATAAATAAAAGGTAAACCCTTTGTTTATAAATGATTGGGAATATTGCGCATGAGTGAGAATCATCGAAAGGGGAGCAGCGAAGAAATAAAGAAAAATAAATTTTTTTTGAGAGCAAGGTCAAGGAGACAGTGTGGGAAAGTGACATCACACAAGAGCCTATAGCGCAGTTGGTAGTGCACAAACTTTGCACAAGGTAGGTTCGTTGTTCAAATCCTGCCAGGGGAAAAGTGTTTTGCTAAGGAAGACAATTTGAGTTTTCGGATTTGAGTGCAGGTAAAGTTGGGTGTTTGGGATTAAATTCCAACATGGGTTGATGCCCATGTGGTAAGCGCTTCACAACACTAAGTGAGAGGAACAGATTTTGACTCTCATAAAGTTGTGAAGGTGCACTATTTTTTGCAAGGAATTAATGATTTCGAAGATGGTGAACGTACTTTAATTTTGGCAAAGGCATTTCATAAAAAGGTATTTATCTCTAACGCGTGGTAATATTTGATATTGCCAAAGTTTTGATGCATTGAAAATCATTTCTATTATAAATAGGGAGTTATAAGGTATTTAGTAAAAATAAATGATTATTGTATGTGCTTAGGGAGTTATAAGGTTTGAAGTTAGATATTTGTGATTGTTGTATGTGGAGTTATAAGGTATGGAATTAAAAATAAAAGCATAGGTGTTTGTTGTATGTATTAATAAAAATTAGGGAGTCATAAGGTTGGAAAGTGTTGAACTTGTTATATGTTCTAGTGCATGATTTAATTATGAAATTAAACTAGGAACTTGAGACCTAGTTAATTTCCATATTGATTTAGAAGACATGCACATGATTTAGGGTTTGAAGTTGAAGACAAATTGCTTGATTATGTGCCTTGGATATTAAGAAGAAGTGTATGGATTAGAAAATCAATTTTGTGGAATTGGTGCTTGAGTTCATTATTGCTTTAGTGGAGTTCATTGAGAGTATTGTCATTATTGAGGAGGTTTTTTCTATTGCTTGAGGAGATTATTTTTGGTTACTTTTTTAGTACATTTCCACTATTTGAGACCATTGAAGAGATCATTTGCTAGTCACTTGTGGATACATTTGTATTTCATTTAAGGAGATAATTTTTGGCTACTTGAGAGATCTTTTCTTGAGGGAGTTGTGCTTGTTTCTTGAGAGCTTATTGACATTGCATGAGGAAGGTATTATTGAGAACCTATTGCTATCACTTGTGGAGATTGTCCTTGGTTGGTTGAAGTCCTCATTGTTATTGCTTGGAGAGGTTTTCATTAGAGAACTCATTTGCCATATATTTGAGATTTCGTTGTTGAGCATTGTTATCATCCATTTGAGAGAGTATTTGTCATACATGGTTGAGTTCATTGTTGAGCATTGTTATCATCCATTTGAGAGAGTATTTTTCATACATGGTTAAGTTCATTGTTGAGCATTGTTATCATCCATTTGAGAGAGTAGTTGTCATACATTATTGAGATCATTATTTTCATCCATTGAAGAGTACATTGTCATTCATTGTTGAGTTCATCATTGAGACTTACCTTCATTGATTTATGGATGATATTTGTGTGCTAATTGAGCATGATTGATTAAATATTTGAGAAGGCTTTTGGGACAGAATTTTTGGACATATTTGAGGTAACTTTTGTGCATGATTGAGTGAGCCTTTGAGAAGGCTTTTGGGATAGAATGGACAGATTTGAGGCAGATTTTGTGCATGATTAAGTGAGCCTTTGAGAAGGCTTTTGGGACAGAATTTCTAGAAATGTTTGAGGTAGCTTTTATGCATGATTGAGTGAGCCTTTGAGAAGGTTTTTGGGATAGATTTGTGGACAGATTTGGGACAGCATTTGAGCAGCATTATTTGAGCCTTTTTGTGAAGGCCTTGAGTACATATTTGGGACAACATTTGAGTAGCATTGTTTGAGCCTTTTTATGAAGGCCTTGAGTATAGATTTGGGACAACATTTGAGAAGGATAGTTTGAGCCTTGTGAGAAGGCATTGAGGCAGATTTGTGAGTAGTGAAAGAGATAGAACAAAAATAGAAAAACATACCAACACTAGTTGCCTAGCTGAGTAGATTAGTGGATAGCCTAGCTGAGTAGATCAGTGGAGAGCCCACCTGAGCAAATTAGGATTGCCTAGCTAAGCATATTAGTGGATAGCCTAGTTGAGCAGACTAGTCGATAACCTAGCTGAGCATATTAGTGGATTGCCTAACTAAGCAGATCAATAGATAGCCTAGCTAAGCAGATCAGTGGATAGCCTAGCTGAGCAGATCAGTGGATAGCCTAGCTAAGTAGATCGATGGAGCCCACCTAAGATAATCAAGATAGCCTAGCTTTGATTAGATCAAAGTAATCATTTGTATTGGGATAATGATCCCTATTTATTTGTGAAATATTATAAGGATAATATCTTATGAACTACCCCACATTGGGGGAACCATGTTAAATCTTGTGTGTCAATTGTATGTGGTGATTTGTGCACTTGCTTACTATTTCTATCTATGTCATTAATGCATGCTACTATGTTTGGTTATTGCAATTAAGGACACTAATTGATATTGGTTTTGAAATAAAGTAAAAAGTGGGTGCTATATTGTTCACCCCCCCTCTCAGTATAAGCTTGTGTTATTCAATTGGTATTAGAGTGGGTTCCTTTAGAAAGGCTAACAACTTGAGGGTAGATTCTATAAGAACACATATGGCTTCATAGAATGGATCATCTACAAGTAAGGCTCCACTATTTTATGATAAAAATTATGCTTTCTAGAGAATGATAATGAAGAACTTATTGATATCATAAGGATATGAGGTATGACAGATGGTTACAAAAGAGTATAAGGTTGAAGGTGATCCTGAGATAGATAATACTATCAAGAAATTGGTTGAGATCAATTCAAAGACAACGAATTGCATTCTGAGTGGGCTACATGAGACAGATTTTGCAAAAGTCATGGTATGTAATTCAGCTAATGAGATGTGGACCAAGTTGCAAAATACCTATGAAGGATATTCTAAGGTAAATTTGGCAAAGCTACAAACTCATAGAAAATATTCGAGGAATTGAAAATGGAATATTATGAAGATATTGCAAAGTTTTTACTTCGATTTGATGAGATTGCTAACACCATGAGAGGTATAGGATTTGATATGAAATAATTAGATGTTACTCAAAAGGTTTTGAGATCACTTCCCATGAAGTATGATGTAAATGTTTTAGCAATAGAAGAAACAATGGATATCGACAAGATAACAATGGAAGAACTACAAGGAACTCTCACAACTTATGATATGAGGATAAGTAAGCATCAGGTTCCAATAAAAGAAATTGCATTCAAGGATTCAAATAAAAATAAAGGGAAAATTTTAGAGACAGATAGATATTCAGATAATGATGAGGAAGCTAACTTCATCAAAAGGAAAAAGGACTTAAGAAATTACAGGGATATGAAGAAAGTCAAATGATACAAATGTGGTGATTATGGTCACTATGCAAACAAGTTTCCACATGAAGAAAATAGTGATGATGAAAAATAGGGTCACAAAAAAAAAAAGAATATGGAAAGCATAAGAATGACAAAGATGACAAGTACAAGCAAAGCAAGTATGAGAAGAAGAAAAATTTTCGTAAGACAAAGAAAAATTTCTACATTGAAGAAGCAAGTGATAGCTTAGATCAAAGAGATATAGACAAGTCATATGCTGAAAAGGAAGAACATATATTCCTAGTAATAGAAGGTGAAAGAGAAAAGTGCTTTGTGTGTGGTCAAAGATATCACATATTAGGATATTGCAATGGCTTCAGTGATAGTGAAGATGAGATGACACATCAAGGAAACAGGCATGATCAAAGAAATCATGAGAGTTTGTTTGCTATACAATATTATAATGATCTTAGTGATAGTGAAGATGAATAAGGGTTTTTCTATGGGATAAAATAAGTAGAAGAATAATACTCACTCTAAAAATAAGAAGTTAAACAAGAGAATATTTTAAGAAAGATAGATGTCTTAGTTGATCTAAAATAAGGCTTCAATGATATCCATGAGCAACTACAAGTGGTTAAGGATAATCTAAAATAATTGAGATGTTCTATACTTGAGAATTTTGATCCAACACATGACTCAAAATATCAAGACATTTTCATTGAGAAGGAAACATGTATTTCAGAGACAATAGATATGGATGCCAATTTACTATTTGACACAAATGAAGAGAAATAAGAGGAAGGTTCCAAAGCACCAAAGGTCTCATATTTCAGGTTTTGGGAATCACACTCAAAAGTAAATGAAGTTCTAAAAAATGAAAGTAAGGAAGCACATAATATTCATGAAGAAAGTTCTAAAGTTCCTGTGGCTCCAAACATCCATTTTGGATCTTGTGTTGAGATAGGTGAATCAAGTTCAAAATAAATTCTTGAAAAGGAAAGCAAGGAAGAAATTAAGGAATAAGAGTTAGATACTACAAATAAGGTTCAAGGATACAATGCACAAGTCAAATATGATCACAAGGATAATGGTCAAGAAAGGTATGAGGAACCAATGCATGAACAAAGGGCTTTTCAAGGACATTATTTTTCTTGTAATGGATTTAAACACAAGGTTGTACACTATAGGGTCTATGGATCAAAGAAGTTTGATTTTTCTAGAAGGAAATTCAAAGGAAGAAGGTATGGTTTTCAAAGATATTGCTTCTTATGCAACATTATTGGTCATAGAGCTTCTCAGCGCAAAGAAAATGAGCAACATGGTTTTGGTTTTAGAGCTACACAATTTAGAAGTCATGGTCATAATTATTATGAAAACATAACTTCACAATATAGGGTTCAAGAAAGGAATGGATATGGAAATTATTTCAAGAAATAATTCAAGATATGGAAACCATCCAAAGGCTACAATATCAAGTGTTTTAATTGCAATAATTTTGGACATATTGCAAAATGGTGTAGGACTCAACTCCAAACAGGTTCAAGACACGAAGATCAAGTAACTCATCAAGAAAAGGATATTAGAAATATGTGGAAGGAAGTTGAAAAATAAAAGGAATAATGTAATATGGGAGTAAATGTACTCCCACCCCAAAATTAATCACCTCAATAGAAAATATGGTGGAGGGGCTAAGCTTAAAAGTCATATATTTTAGCCCCATAGGTGTCCCTTTTGCCATTGATGTCAAAGGGGGAGATATTTGAGTAAGGGGGAGAGCATTGAGATAGGGGGAGAAACCTCCAATAGAGTATTGAGTCAAGGGAAGCACTTTATATTATCAGAGATGGTTTTTATAGTGATTGTGGTGATTTGCATTAGAGGTGTTGCCATCAATGACAAAGGGGGAGATTGTTGGCAATTTGAGTCATTTTGTGTTGTCATTGATGTCACATGGATCACATTGAGTTTTGGTGGAAAAAGTACTTCATAAATAATTATTTATGATATTTTGGAGAGCATGGATGTATACAGGATTTTGTGGCACAAGAGGCATATAATATTTAATTTTTAAATATTATATTAATGGTTTTTATTAAAACCAATGGTAAATTTTTTTTTTTTGCTAAGTAAAAGGTTTATATTGCAAAAAAAAAGGTTTTAAGGATCCCTAAACCTATTTACATAAGCATAAGAAAAGTAGTGCCATGCTGGAAGGACGACTGAAGATCCCAGTAGAAGACCAAAAAGTGAAGGTCGTAAAGGAGGACGCAACCTCAACCTTAGACATACTAGAGACAACCCTCTAATACCAAAAGCAAGGATGCAAACTCATACCACAAGCCAGAACAACTACCTGAGCTTAGATATACGAGAAATTCTAAGATAAGAGAATACATAAATGCAGGATAGAAAATAATAAAAAAACTTAAATACCAGTAAACCTTAGGCTCCATGCAGGGAAGCGAAGAGGACTTACAAAATGTAAACAAAAAGGAAAAAAGGGAGCATGGTGAGACAGAGGAAGTCATTCCTCAACATCTACTTTTTCTTCTTCCTTATCATCCTCTTCAACTATTTTCTTAGGTTCATCATCCTTGGGTTCAATATTGATAGTCACTAAGTACGGTTCAACAATAGCAATGTTAGCTTGAGTAATATGATCAATGTAGAATAGCTTGTGGAGACCCTCCATGATGTCCATAATACAATTAATCATTCAGTTCATCATTGTTATAGTAGAGGCAATAATGTAATCCTTAAGATTCTTGTTCTCCTCATTGTCATCACTGATGTCAATCACCTTATTCTTGGTAGTCAGGTTCTAAATCCTTACCAACTTTCTCACTAGTTTTTCACTGCTATCAAAGGTGATGGTTTTCCTCACCTTCAATTTGGAAAGGTCTTTAGTTGCCTTTTTCTTCTTTTCCACTTTGGATAGGTGTTCGATAGGGGAATTATTTTTGGTAGGGCTTCTAGGGTTTGGGTTAGCCTTAAGACTATTGGCAATGATATAAGTGTAAATAACCTTAAACATACCTTGATGTCGGGGAAGTTCATGGTTTTTCTTGCCTTTGCAGGATGAAATAGAGTGGTTCATAGAATTTAGGAAAAATAGAGGGATGCTCAAGGGTTTTAATTATCTGAAATGATTGATGAAGGACAAATGGTAGGTTTTCATGGCTTTGTCAAGGTCATCGATGTAGATGAACTCCATAATGGGTTTCATGACAACATTCTAGGGTATGGATAGGTCACTCCTGAAGAATCTTGGCCCCTTGAATTTCTAAATAATTTTTTCATTTCCCTTGAAGTGTTCCAACTCAACTTCTCAATTGTGCTTTTGGTGATGGATGGATCGACCACATTCATTAAATTGGCCAGTGATGGAAGTAATAAGGTGAACATCGATGATAAAATCCCTCCCTCTAATAGACACAACACCGTTATCCCAAGTTTCAAGGAAAGCCATAGTTATCTCAATCTCATCACCGGATAAGAGGTGAAGGAAAGGGAAAAAATGTGTATCTTGAAGGATTGGGTCAACAAGAGAATCACACACATAGGCATTAGGCTCGATAAAATCACTCAACATTGTGGGGACAATGGGGTGATCGGTAATAGAGTGGGATAGAGATATGTCAACTAAGGGGAGGATGGTGTAGGCGAAGTGGACGAAAGTAAAAATGAGGAGGGGGAGGGGATGGAAATATGAAGTGAAAAAAAGGAAGTGACCATGGCAGAAGTAATGATGGGGGGACAAGAGGAAGAAATAAGGCTCGCACGTATGGATGGATAGCCTAAACAAGGAGGACCAATCACCAAGGTCTAAATAAATTTTTGAAACCGTGCGCAAGGCTAGGAAAACAACATGCAAAGTAGTGGGAGTTCCAAGGTAGAACCGAACTTTCCTATTTTTTCTTGGTCAAATGTCCAGGTGTTTAAGGATTTTGTCATTGATTTGCACACCTAACGCCTTCCACATGTGGATATTTTTGACTTGGAATTTGATATTAGCATGGGCCTTAGACAAAGTTTGAGCATTGGAACAAACACCCCTGCTAACCAAGGAAAGAAGCCTCTAAATCAGCTACCAGTAGGTGATGTAATGGAAAATAATGAAACTTCACGCTATCATCATTGATATCTGCACACCAAGACCTGCACAAGTGTGACAAATAAAAACATTGATTGTCATAATCGTTAGGAAATGTGCCACAAAAATTTTCCCAATGGTATGGACATGGTGGAAGGGTGGTGGTGATGGCAGGGCATTGGTGGATGGACAAGGGGTCAGGAATGGAGGTAGAGTGAGACATGTGGTGCATGGATTAGGAGCCAATGTGAAATAAAAATAGAGGAATGACATGAGAATGCTGACCGAGAATATGGTAAAGGTGGTGATGGTAAAGGTTTTTATTAAAACCAATGGCAAGGGTTTTTATTAAAACCAATGGTAAAGGTTTTTATTTAAACCAATGGAAAGGGTTTTTATTAAAAATATTGGAAAGGATTTTTCATTAAAACCACTATGCTAAGACTTCTCCAAATAATGTTGGATGAAAAAAAATTTCAAATAAAACCTAGGTGCAAAAATTTCCATGGAAAAATTCAAAATAATGAAGGAGATATCCCAATTCAAAGTTAAGAGGTGAATTATTAAATTATTATTTAATAATTCTAAGGTCTAAAGTTGAATTTTATTATTCGCCAATGTGAAATGGTTGGGGAGATTAATAAAATCAGCCTACGTCATTCGAAGGCATGGAGGTGCATATAAATAAAAGGTAAAACCTTTGTTTATAAGTGATTGGGAATATTGCACATGAGTTAGAATAGTCGAAAGGGGAGCAGTGAAGAAATAAATAAAAATAAATATCTTTTGAGAGCAAGGTCAAGGAGATAGTTCGGGAAAGTGACATCATGCAGAAGCCTATAGTGCAATTGGTAGAACATAAACTTTGTACAAGGTAGGTTCAATGTTCGAATCCTTCCAGGGACAAAGTGTTTTGCTAAGGAAGGTAATATGATTTTTCATATTTGAGCACAGGAAAAGTTGGGTGTTTGGGATTAAATCCCAATGTGGGTTGACACCCACATGGTAAGCACTTAACAGTGCTAAGTGAGAGGAACATAGTTCAACTCCTACAAAGGTGTGAAGGCACATTGTTTTTTGCAATGCATTAACAATTTCAAAGATGGTGAAGGTACATTAATTTTGGAAAAGGTATTTTGTAAAAATGTATTTATCTCTAGCGCATGGTAATATTTGATATTGCCAAAGTTTTGATGCATTGAAAATCACTTCTATTATAACTAGGGAGTTATAAGGTATTTAGTAAAAATAAATGATTGTTGTATGTGCTTAGGGAGTTATAAGGTTTGAAGTTAAATATTTGTGATTGTTGTATGTGGAGTTATAAGGTGTGGAATTAAAAATAAAAGCATAGGTGTTTGTTGTATGTATTAATAAAAATTAGGGAGCCATAAGGTTGGAAAGTGTTGAACTTGTTATATGTTCTAGTTCATGATTTAATTATGAAATTAAACTAGGAACTTGAGACCTAGTTAATTGCCACCTTGAGTTAGAAGACATGAACATGAGTTAGGGTTTGAAGTTGAAGACAAATTGCTTGATTATGTGCCTTGGCTGGTAAGAAGAAGTGGATGGATTAGAAAATTAATTTTGTGGATAAAATTGATGCTTGAATTCATTATTGCTTTAGTGGAGTTCATTGAGAGTATTGCCATTATTGAGGAGGTTTTTACCATTGCTTGAGGATATTATTGTTGGTTACTTGTTGAATACATTGCCACTATTTGAGACCATTGAGGAGATCATTTTCTAGTCACTTGTGGATACATTTGTCTTTCATTTGAGGAGATCATTGTTGGCTATTTGAGATCTCTTTGCTTGAGGGAGTTGTGCTTGTTTATTGAGAGCTTATTGACATTGCATGAGGAAGGTATTATTGAGAACCTATTGCTATCACTTGTGGAGATTGTCCTTGGTTGGTTGAAATCATCATTGTTATTGCTTGGAGAGGTTTTCATTAGAGATCTCATTTGTCATATATTTGAGAGTTCATTTTTGAGCATTATTATCATCCATTTGAGAGAGTATTTGTCATACATGGTTGAGTTCATTGTTGAGAATTATTATCATCCATTTGAGAGAGTATTTGTCATACATGGTTAAGTTCATTGTTGAGCATTGTTATCATCCATTTGAGAGAGTAGTTGTCATACATTGTTGAGATCATTGTGGATAATTGTATTCATCCATTGAAGAGTACATTGCCATTCATTGTTGAGTTCATCATTGAGCCTTGCCTTATTTTATTTATGGATGATATTTGAGTGCTACTTGAGCATGATTGATTGAATATTTGAGAAATATTTTGGGATAGAATTTCTAGAGATACTTGAGGCAGCTTTTGTGCATGATTGAATGACCCTTTGAGAAGGCTTTTGGGATAGAATTTCTGGACATATTTGAGGCAGCTTTTGTGCATGATTAAGTGAGCCTTTGAGAAGGCTTTTGGGACATAATTTTTGGACATATTTGAGGAAGCCTTTATGCATTAATGAGTGAGCATTTGAGAAGGTTTTTGGGACAGATTTGTGGAAATATTTGGGACAGTATTTGATCAGAATTATTTGAGCCTTTTTTTGAAGGCCTTGAGTATAGATTTGGAACAAAATTTGAGCAGCATTACTTGAGCATTTTTGTGAAGGCCTTGAGTATATATTTGGGACAATATTTGAGCAAGATTGTTTGATCCTTATGAGAAGGCATTGAGGAATGTTTTTGAGAAGTGAAAGAGATAGAACAGAAATAGAAAAACATACCAACACCAGTTGCCTAGATGAGAAGATTAGTGGATAGCCTAGTTGAGAAGATCAATGGAGAGCCCACTTGAGTAGATCAGGATTGCCTAGCTGAGCAAATCAGTTGATAGCCTAACTTAGAATATTAGTTGATAGTCTATCTGATCAGATCAATGGATTGCCTAACTGAGCAGATCATTAGATAACCTAGCTGAGCATATTAGTGGATAGCCTAGCTAAGAAGATTAGTGGATAGCCTAGCTGAGCAGATCAGTGGAGCCCACCTAAGTAGATCAAGATAGCCTAGCTTTGATTAGATCAAAGTAATCATTTGTATTGGGATAAGTATCCCTATTTCTTTGTAAAATATTATAATGAGATTATCTTGTGGACTACCCCATATTGGGGGAACCACATTAAATCTTGTGTCTCAATTATGTGTGGTTATTTGTGCACTTGCTTATTATTGCTATCTATGTCATTAATGCACACTACTATATTTGGTTATTGCAATTAAGGACACTAATTGATATTGGTTTTGATAGAAAGTAAAAATTGGGTGCTATACTATTCACCCCCCTCTTAGTATAAGCTTGTGTTCTTCCAAGAGAAGCCATCCTAGAGGGGGTAAATATCCATTATTTATAAAGGATGAGCACTAGCAAAATTTATTAAGAAAAGAGCCATTTTAAGGGCTCAATAATCACTGATTGGTGCTTGAGTGAATATCCACTCATAAGGCTTGAAATATAGCTCATCAAGGTGTTAGAGGACACCATCATACAGAACATAAGGTGACAACAACCTGTAGTGTACAAGGACTATGTAAGGACCAATCATCCATAGCATATCTACAACACTAAGGGCCTACATAAGGTAAATATTATCTACATAAATTCATAGTGCTAAGGACAACATATTACAAGGAAAAGAAGCAAGGTATAAGGTAGAAACAAGGTGCATTACCAAGCTCCAATATGGATGAACCACCAACCAAGAGGAAGCACCATAGGACCTCCATTGCAATGCTCTAGAATATTCATAGTTGGATCCAACCTTAGGAGAATTCATCATCCATATTTTCTAGAAAAATGAAGGAGCCATCTCACAAACTGTTGTCACAAAGGAAGCTTGCAATAGTTGGTAAGAATACATTGAGAAGCCTTATGAAAATGGTACATTGAAGGAGAGAGCACATGCAAAGAAGGCTCAAACACTTGTATTAACAAGGAGGGAATATTGTACCACTTGGCACAAAGGTGTAAGATAATATTTATAACACCTACACTCAAGGAAGAAGAGTTTTCAACTAAGTAACACTCTCATCCTCAAACCAATGCTCAAAGAAAATATCTTGAGTTATCACCTGTATTTTCAATTCTCAAGAATTTTTGCACCATGTATCATATCATCTAACAAATCCTTCATCAATGTTGCACCACCTAAGGAGGAGATCAAGTCTTAAGAAATGCTTATGCCACTTGGCACCTGTGTCAAGAATATAGACACATACTTATAGGTGCGTAAATTAGAGCATGGAAGCATATTTTCAGCCATAATTAAGTAAGGGAGGAATTAAGGTATGGTTGAGAGCATATTCAAGGCATAAGGCACAAAGTCAAGGAGTTAAAGGAGCATTAAAAGCACTACCACAGTCAAAATTCCATCATCAAGGAAGTACAACACCAATTTATCAAGGAAATACAACATTATAAGGTAAGGTTCTACATTGATTAACATTTCTTTTATTAAAGGAGTAATAAGGGGTATATCATAAGGTTGAGTCTATTTATAATTTATATTGGAGAAACAATTAAATTTAATACATTTGTAAGAAAATAATAGGAGCTCATATCCATAGTATTTCAAATCCTTTTAGTGGAATATTTTCAATTAAAAACCATAGGAGATATAAGGTTTTCTACTTGAAATATCAACATTATTATTGCAAATATTATTAATTTCCAATATTCCAAAATTAGGGAGTTATAAGGTATACTACATCAAACATTGATTCTTGGAATTTAGAAATATTAAACTATTGGATATTAAGGGAAATAAAAGGAATTTTATTATTTACTTAAAGGAGTTGAAATTATTTACTTTCACTTGCCTCATACTCATACTAAAGGGACAAAAAAAATCCATCCATAGATAACTTCAAATTGATAAGTGCATAGTTCATTAGGAGAGATAAGGTGAAATAGGAGTTTATTATTGTCATTTACAAAACATTACCAAATCAACTCAAAAGGTGAACTATTACCAAGATTAGAATATATTCTAATCACTAGGAATATATAAGGATCCTACAAAACATAATTTTTGGAAAGGCTTTATAAAAGTAGTTCACATACTCAAAACTAGGAAGACATAAGGAAGCCAACTTCAATGGTAATAAAATACATAAACATCAAAAGTTTTATTATTTAAAGTAATATGGAATAAATAATTAAGAATACATTCAATGAAAATAATGAAGTTTTATTTCATGAACTAAGGTTCTATTCACAAAATATGATAGAAAACTTTGATGGATTCAAACTCTTGTCTACATAGTTGAAAGAAATATTCTCCTTATTTTTAAGGAAGCAAAGTAAGAGAAATTTACAACATTAATTGGATATATTCATGAAAATATATTTAGGACTTGGTGGAATACTCAAAATATTATCCTCAGAAGAGTGCTTAATGTTCTATTTTTCGTTAATCACTTTTGATTTCTTTCAAGGAATGAAACAAATGAAAGTAAATACTAGTAATGAATCTATGAATCCAATTTAATTATATTGTGATGATAGAATAACTCATTGTGAAGTAGATATTACTCTAGCAACAATGCAAAAATGAAGAAGAAGAAGGAGGAAGAGAAAACATGGTAGAAGAGAACAAGATAAAAATACTCAATAGGATACAAATAGAGAGTATAATGAAGAAATCACAAAGAATGAATCTAATGCTAAAGCTAAAGAAGAAGAACTGAATCAAGCAAAGGGACATTTGAATATCTAAGATCCATATTGAATACTAAAGTCTTCAATACCCAAATAATATAATACATGGGGGTGTTAGAGAATATATTACATTATTGGATACATATCAATGTACCACCTTTGGTACATTACTAGAGTAGGATTTTACTTTAGAGTAAAGTTAAGTAGTTACTTCAACATGTAATAAATGCACAAGTGTTAGAATGTGCAATGATGTAAATGTGCATGTAGTCCACATGTACATAATTCATAGGATAGATTCAAAGGTAGAGTAAGGGCCAAGGAACCTATCTTAATATATGAAGGTCTTATAGTAAGTGAAATAAGAGGGTAGATAACATAGAGATTACATAGTATAGATTAGTAGTGTGGTACAATATGCTTTCTTTAAAATAGTTTATGGAGTGTTCATGTCCTCCATTATACTACATTATACTATTTTCATGAGCTTTCATTAATGGCATATTTTCAAATTTCCCACTCATTGGAAAATTCACTAGTGGCAAATTTGATCATGCCTAGCAAATTTTCAAAATAGCTATTTTTTAATCCATGCTAGTCAAACTGACCATTGGTCAAATTCACCAATTAGTCTCAAATTCACCACTAGAAAATTTTAACATTAGTGGAAAATTTACAAAATAGCCAGAATATTTTGGCATGAGCCAAGAGCACATGGATTCCTTTGTCCCACTATCTTCTTTGATCCACATCGTCTAGCAATGAAGCAAACCTACAAAATTAAAAAAAAAAAAACTAGGGCCATCCTAACCAATTTTTCCTCTCAATCCCTCCTTCAAAATATATGCAAGAAACCCTTGGGGTAAGCATTCAAAAATTCATTTTTAGCTAACAACACTTTACAAAAATCTACAACACTCTTCATCTTATCAAAAGCATTATTCTTCAAGAATGTGTTGGAGGTAAGTCAAAAAAGGCAAGGAGGGATGTTGGGGGTAAGGAGAGTCTTTTTAGATCATGGAGGAGTTTTTGCTAGGTTGTATCATTCCTAGCTCCTATTTTCTTTCCATGCTCTTGTTCCTTTTCATGCATTACTCTTCTAGTTATTGGACTTGCTAACTTATGTTTTGGTATTTACAATCATAAATTCTTCTTTTGTTGTCCCATTATAGGCTTCTAACACCTTATTTTTAGGTTATTTTGAATTCATTAGTACTTGTCACCTTCATTTACATACATTATTTATTTTGTTGCTAGATTTTACTTATATAGCATACATTCCCATGCCATTTTATCTTATATTTCCTTATTTATGTTTGGAGCTAAAAATGTGACACCAAATAGTGCTAAATAAAATAGAATTCAAGTGAATCAAATATTACACAACAAAATGGAATTTATATTAGTAAAGGGGGGAGTCTAAAAACTCCATTGTTACAATAGTGGATTTAAGTGTACGATCCTACAAGGCATACACCTAATCTAGTAATAATTGAAAATCACACAAATCACATACATAAATTGACAAAATTGAAATAACCAAAGGAAAGGTGTCTTTTATTAAAATTGAATCAATTCATGTTTACAAATTCGTCCCTCTTAGGGATACCCATTGTGATACAATGCTACAATCACAATAAATCCCTCACAAGGGTAGATGTAATCTGTAGGCCTTTCATAATGACACGAACTGCTCAATTATGACCTTCTTCTCTCTTTTAAGATGCATTTGTTGCCTTGAATGCGTTGACTATGGAGTCCTAAAAACCCTGCGTACAAGAAACAAGAAATAATTAAAAGCAAAGGATGCCTCTCTTGATGAGGATTTTAGAGGAATCTTGCATAAAATATATCATAAAATCAAGAAAGATTGTAAATCTATCAATCTATGCAAGAAATGGTGAAATTGTCATAAAGCATGATAAAGAAGTGAATATCTAGCTATGAATTAATCTAATTAGACATTAGAAGTATCAAATACATGGAAATAACAAGGAAACTATTTTAATTACCAAATGCTAAGAAATGAAGGAAATATATCCTAAATATTTCCATACAATTATCTCTAAACATGTAAATCTAACTGAGATCTATCTAAACAAATACAAAGAAAGATGAATCTACTACTAAACAAGGGAAATTAGGGATCAAACCCTAGCCATGTATCTGAGGTGCAACAAGCACTATTAGCTACAACTGAGCTAAAAATGACTTTGATATCCAAATTTGGGCTTGAATCTCCAATTCTTCTTTTTGAATTGATGATCAAGGGTTGCCTCAGTGTCCTTTGATGGATTAATGATGTGAATTATCTGAATCATTGATGTAATTGTCTCAATTACATTTCTTTATTCTCCTATACCTCTAGGACCTTCATGGATTTGAATGCATTCATGATCTTCAATGGGGTAGAAAAAGTGTTCCTCTCAAAGGTGACAAGTGAGTCCATAATTTGATAGGGCTTCATTGCATTTCAACTCGAGATCCTTCCATACTTATACCTAATTTGGAGAAGGATCTTATAGCACTTGAGAAGGCCTTGCCTTGGCTTCATGGAGAAGACAAGATCTAGAACCTACAGTTGGAGCAATTGGAAGGAAAGTTCTAGAAGCTTCCCCACACAAAAATCATTTGGATTCATCGCCTAGGCTATTGTAACCGATTTTGGGTCCAAAACTACTTTGATTCTAGCCATGGCTCTGAGGCACAACTAGTTTTGTTAGCCATGGGTCTCAACCATGGCTAAGGCTGAGCTAAGCAACTCTACCCAAATTGAGTGGTAAAACCACTACTTCACCTTGGAGCTATCTAAGATCATTCATATGGTTTTTTAGCATGTCCCATATGAGTAGTCACCTCGACATGACATATTTTAGGTGTCTATAGATGCCCCTTTTGGGATGCATTGTGATATCGAACAACACTGAGCAAAAATAGACCTCCTAAAATGATGTCGTAGGTTGAATGATGATCATTAGTTGGATAAACATTAGATGCCCAAGTTATGTAAAATAACATGTATACTAGAATCATTTCTTCCAACCGAGGGAAGTCTTAAATTTACAAATCTTTGGCAAGCTCCAGCGACGATTGACTAGCTTCAGTGCTACTATAGGCTTATGTGCCATATAGATCCAAAATAAGGAGAGCTACTAACTTAACTGTCATAGTTGATTTTTTCCCCAATAAATGGTAAGATTATGATAGTCATTGGAAATGATTCATAAGATGAACACAATTTTGACAAGATCAAAGGATCTATGATCAAGGGATATTCTATTAAATTTGATTATGATAATTGATATAATGACTACCCCCTCAAGCAATGAGTCGATGAGAGTAGGACAATTTTATTTAAGTTACGAGTCGCTTGAACACTATGAATGACTTAAAAAATGTAAGGTTTAGCACTTTGATTACTTGGCAAGGCGTAATTCAGCCATGATTGTAACTATTAATAGTAATTGTATATCTCTATCCCACAAAGCGGTCCAGCCATGAAGGCCTTCTTAGGAAATCAATATGATAACAATTCCAATTAGGCATGTGTTGAATCATATTGGTCTATGATCTACTAAAAGATGTCAAAGAAGAATTGAGATGAAAACATCATTCTCATGGATCAACCTGACCATCGAGACCTTCTTAGACATAGAGGTGAATCATATCAATTCTATGATGACTAATTTTCCCTAAACTGCCTTATGGTAATTTACTCTTTGATGTACGTTGTTGGAGCCATAACTTGTGAACTGTACGCTTGTTTACCTAGAAATTTAACAAGTTGTTCTGCATGCATGTTATGCATCAGGCTCATTTTTGATATGTCTAACCCTCTAAAAAATATACTTTCAAGACTTAACTCCATCTAGTGTCCCAAAATTAGCTTTTAGAATAGTTTCCTACGTTTTTTGGTTTTTTTAATCTTAGAAGTTTATTATATTTTGTTATACCTTAAGTTGAGACCTAATATTTTAAATTAAGTTTCATTATTGTAATAGGGATGTGTGCACCGAATTTGGGTGTAATTCGACTCATTTCTATTTTTAGTAGTTTTTAGAAAAAAAAAAATTTAGGGTTTCTTTGGTTTTCGGTGGCTATATGATGGATTGTATTCTTTTGGAGAAGGGGTGTGAATTTAGGAATGAGAAGAATATTGATTTGTAGGTTTCTTCCATTATATTACATTTGTGTTATGTGATTGGAGTCCATTTTGTTGGTCTCTTGTAGCCGAGTTTACACCATTTGGTATCAGAGAGGGTGTGATCTCGCTAGTGAAGGGAAGATGCCACATAGAAGATATACCCATATGAATAGACAAATAAAGGATATGAATGCAAAAATAGCATGGATAACTGGTGTGATTGATATCATGGGAGAGAGACATCCTAGGGTGCATGCAGATCAAATATTTGATGATGAAAATATACTTGAGGAATGTGGATTTCAGGTCCATGTAGAAGCATAACCAGAGGACCTAGAGGAAGAAGGGCACAATTTTCAAAATTGGCTGATACAAGCTCTAGAGGGGCTTAATGAGAATCAATATGGAATTAAGAGTGATGTTACTGAGTATGTTGGTGGGTTGAAACAAAAGGAGTTGATCAATTAGATCAATAGCCTAGAAAAATATTTTGAATGGAGTAACCTTGTTGAAGAGAAGAAGGTTAAGCTCACATGCACAAAGTTGAAGGGACATGCATTGATTTGGTGGGATTATTTATAGACTACACGACAGAGGAATGGAAAGGAAAATATCAAGGATTGGATAAATATGAAGAAGAAGTTATAGGAAAAATTTATACTTGTAGACTACTCCCAAACCCTATTTTGTAGATTTTAGAATCTCCGACAAAAGGATCAAAGAATTAAGGACTATACTAATGAATTATACAAGCTATCCATTTGAGTGGAGCACAATGATATGGAGGACCAAAAGGCTACCAGGTATGTATATGGCCTAATTTTTATTTTCCAAGATGATATGAGCATGCATCGCTCTCTTACAGTGGAGGATGCATATCAAATGGCCCTCAAGGTAGAGGAGAAATTGAAAAGGGTTAATATAAGAGGTAAGAAGGGATTCACACCCTCTTTAGGTCAAGGTAAAATTGGATATAATTTTATCAAGGGAGAATCCTCAATACCTACTAAACAAGAAGAAAATGGGCATAATCTGAGAGGAAGAGGATACCAATGAGGTAGAGGTTACAGTGGTGGAAAAAATGGGAATGATACAAGAAGGTTGATTGTTATGGATGTGGTGAGGAGGGGCACAGAGTATTTGAGTGTCCCCAATGTGATGCCCAATAAAGGGGTCAAGGAGGACAAGGAAGAGTCAATCTAGTTGAGATGGAAGAGCAGGATGAGGATGAAGTTGTTGCTAACATGGGGGAAGTACTTATGATAAGGAGGATACTGATTTTTCCTAATAAAGAGAAGGTGTAGAGCAAAGCGAAGGGGCATATCATAGATGGTGATGATTATAGGATACAAATGAATATCTTTAGAACAAGGTGTACATTAGGAGGGAAGGTATGTAATATTGTCATTGATGGTGGTAGCTATGAGAATATAGTGTCAAATGTCATGGTTGATAAAATGAATCTGGAATGCAAAAACCATCCTTATCCATATCGCATATCATGGGTTAAGAAGGGGAATAAGGTAACAATAGATCAGAGGTGTTTAATTAAATTTTCAATTGGGAGACCTTACAAGGATGAAGTGTGGTGTGATGTGATCCCAATGGATGCATGTCACATTTTTTTGGGAAGACCTTGGCAGTACGATAGGGATACTAACCATAATGGGATAAAGAGTACTTACACATTCTGGAAGAATGGTGTAAAGGTAGTTCTTGTACCTTTGAAGGAGGATGGGCCGAGTGAGAGTTTGTTGACAATGAAGGAGTTTCTTGTAGAGATAAAGGATGCTAGCTTCTGTTATACCTTAACATCTAGGAAGCTAGAAATAAAGGAAGTGGTTATACCTATAGCACCATCCAAGTTGCTAAGTGAATATAAATATGTCACACCAGAGGAGTTACTAGATGGGCTACCACAAAAGAGGGATATCCAGCATCACATGGATTTGATTCTAGGATTAGTGCTCCTAAATAAGATAGCTTATTGGTTGAACCTGACATAGAATGCATAGTTGAGTAGGCAAGTGATAGAGTTGATAAAGAAGGGATTAGTTAGGGAGAGTATGAGTCCATGTGCAACTCTAACATTGCTAAATACAAAGAAATATGGTGACTAGCGTATGTGTGGGATAGTAGAGCCATAAGTAAGATCACAATAAAGTATCGATATCCTATGCCGAGAGTGGATAACATGATGGATGGATTGGTTTGAGCTAAATACTTCAATAAAATTGATCTGCTAAGTGGCTACTACCATATCAGAATTAGATAAGGGGATGAATAGAAGACAAATTTTAAGACAAAATATGGGTTGTACGAGTGGATGGTGATGCCATTTGGGTTTTCTAATGCACCCGGTACATTTATGCGGTTAATGAACAAATTACTACAAGAATATAATGGTAAGTTTGTGGTTGTATATTCTGATGATATATTGATTTATAGTAAAAGTGAAGAAGATAATTTGTTACACCTGAAATTAGTGTTAGACGTGATTAAGAAGGAGAAATTGTATTTCAACTTGAAGAAATATAGATTTCTTCAGGATAGTTTAGTGTTTTTAATATTTGTAATCTCAATATATGGCATGAGTATGGATGACGAGAAAGTGAAGGCAATTCTGGAATGGCCTCTTCCATGAACTATAATAGAAGTAAGGAACTTTCATGGCCTAGCTATCTTTTACATAAAGTTCATCAGGAAATTCAGTAGTATAGCTACCCCTATAACTGAGTGCACGAAGGGGAAAGATTTTGCATGGACTATGGTAGCAACAGAGAGTTTTGAACTCTTGAAGAAGAAGGTTTTGGTTTGTAAGGTGTTTAAGGTTGATTGTGATGCATCATTTTTTGGAATTGGTGGTGTCTTATATCAATAGGGATGACCTGTAGCATTTTTCAGTGATAAGATGAATGACGCAAGGAAGAATTATTCTACATATGATGTGGAATTTTATGCAATTGTGTAAGCATTGCAACATTGGAGGCACTACTTACTCTCAAAGGAGTTTGTGTTGTTTACTGATCATGAAGCATTGAGGTATGTCAAATCTTAGAAAAATTTAAATAGAAGGCATGCCAAATGGGTTTCATTTTTACAATAGTATACATTTTTCCTGAAGCACAATTCGAGCAAACAAAATAAGGTTTTTGATGCATTGAGTAGGAGAGTCTTTTTGTTGACCACTATGGAGAATGAAGTGGTAGGATTTGAGGGGATTAAATATCTATATGAATCTGATGCAAATTTTGGAAATATTGTGCAACAATGTAAAAGTGCAGTAGAGGGTGAGTCATGTAGTATTTTTTAAGAGTAATTTTTACAGAATGGTTACTTGTTTAAGGGTAATCGATTATGCATTACCAATAGCTCTATGAGAGAGAACATCTTGAGGTAATTACATAGTGGGGGTTTGACTAGTCATTTTGGAGTAGCCAAAACTACCACTCTTGTAGAGGAGAAGTACTATTGGATGAAAATGAAGAGAGACATAATCAGGTTTGTCTCTAGATGTAGAGTATGTCAAATGGCTAAGGGCCATGAACAAAATATAGGGTTTTATATGCCACTACTAGTTCGTACAGGACCATGGACTGATATGAGTATGGATTTCATGTTGGGGTTGCCCAAGACATGGAGGAGTAAGGATTCAGTTTTTTTTGTGGTAGATAGATTTTCAAAAATTATGCATTTCATTGCTTGCCAGAAAACTAATGATGCAACTAGGATTGTAGTCTTATTATTTTATGAGATTGTGTAGTTGCATGGTGTTCCAAAGACTATTACTTCTTATTGGGATACTAAGTTCTTGAGTTACTTTTGGAGGATGTTGTGGAAGAAGTTGAACACCAGGCAATAGTTCAGTAGTGCTTACCACCCATAGACCGATGGACAAACAGAGGTAGTGAATAGAATCTTGGAAAACCTCTTACGATGCATAGTTGGAGAAAAACCAAAACAATGGGATTTAGCCTTGTCACAAGCTAAATTTGTATACAATAGTTTAGTGAACAGGTCAATAGGTAAATATCCTTTTCAAATTATTTATCATCAAAATCATAAAGGTGTATTAGATTTGGAGTTACCAATTGGGGAACAAGTTAGTTATGATGCAAAAGCATTTGCTAAGCATATCCAAAAAGTGCAAGAGTCAGTGAGGGAAAAATTGTAGATTAGTAATGCTCACTACAAAGAGTCTGTTGATGTACACAGAATGGTGAAAGTGTTTTAAGAGGGTGATATGGTTATGGTTCATCTTAGGAAAGAAATATTTCCTAAGGGGACGTATAACAAACTGAAACTTAAGAAAATTGGGCCATGTAGGATTTTGAAGAAGATCAATGATAATGCCTATAAAGTGGAGCTACTTGATGAATTTTATATTTTGCCCATTTTTAATGTTTATAATTTATTTTAGTATCCTGGTACTTCCAAGGATGGCAAATTCCAGGAGATAGTAAATTGGGCACAAGAAGTGCCTAAGAAGAAAAAGATAAAGTTGCATAGGTGCTCGATAAGAAGGTGATCACCACTAGACATGGGAGCTACAACAGATACCTAGTTCAGTGGGAAGGATTACCATAGTTGGATAACACTTGGGTTTTGGAATAAAAACTAAATAAATTTGATAACCAAAAGCTATAGGATTTCAATTTAGTTGAACTCACAGGAGCTGAGTTATTTTTGACCAGAGGAGAATGATGCACCTTGTCAGAGCCATAACTTGTGAACCGTACATTCGTTTGCCTTAAAATTTAACAGGTGGTTCCACAAGCATGTTCTCCATTAGGCTCATCACTGATGTTATTTGCCCTTCAAAAAACATACTTTCGAGACCTAACTCCTCCATCTAGTATCCCAAAATTAGCTTTTAGAATAGGTTCCCAAGTTTTTTAGATTTTTTTGAATGTTAGAAGTTTATTATATTTTGTTATACCTTAATTTGAGACTTAATATTTTAAATTAAGGTTTATTATTGTAAGAGAGATGTGTGCACCAAATTTGGGTGCAATCCGACTCATTTCTATTTTTAGTAGTTTTTAGAAAAAAGATGTTTTTAGGGTTTATTTAGGGTTTCTTTGGTTTTTGATGGCTATATGATGGATTGTATTCTTTTGGAGAAGGGGTGTGAATTCATGAATGAGAATAATATCTATTTGCAGGTTTATTTCATTATATTGCATTTGTTTTATATGATTGGAGTCCATTTTGTTGGTCTCTTGTAGCTGAGTTTACACCACTCATCTTGCCAAATTGCATGAATCACAAGTTTCTACAACCACCAAGAGTATAGGGTAAATAAATGGATACAAGGCACATTTGCAATTTTGATTTATCTAAATTTTTTTGTTATTTTGAAAATTTTGAGGGTTTTGGCCCATTAGATATTTTTAATTTTTCATTCTAAAACTCCTCATGGTGAAATTTTGAGGGTATTTGTGTCCATATGCTAGCCACGTGTGCTAGCGATAGCTAGAAATTGCAAATTTCTTAGTCGCGACTCTGATTCGTGGTAGGCAAACCCTAGTTTTGCACCCACATGTGCCAAGCATGATCGAGGACAGATTGGAAAATATAAAAGAAAATATATCATTTTCAAACCATCATTTTCCAATTGCCAAGCTATACACTTGAGAGCTCTAAGAGGAGAAAGTGATGTTTTGATCCGAAACACTATCGAAACGCATACTCACTCTACCCGACATGGCTGACCCGATGGAGGGATCTTCTAGTGGTAGAGCCGACATTGTAAAGGTAACACTGAGAATCTTACATTTGATTTACCGAACTTAAAATTGAACCTCACTAATTAATGAGTTAAATGAACTACACTAAACTCCCAACAAAGAACCTCATTGTAGTTTAGGGTTAGCAGTTAAAAATAAACCTCATTAAGTAATGGGTTAATTGAACCACATTAAATTTTCAGTAATGAACATCACCCTAGCTTAGGATTAGTCTAGGTTAGTGTAGGGGAGGGTTTAATTTTTTATTTATTTAATTTTGTCTCTTTTTTCTTCTTTTTCTTTTTGTCATTTTTTGGGTGGGATGTGACCCCAAAAAGGTCACAGGCCTTAGCCATGGGTGGCAGCTACAGTTCCCAATTGGCAAATTGGGAGCTGCAGATATCAGCCATGGCTAGGTTCAAATTCCAATGGTCATAAATTTGACCGTTGGTGCCGGCCGTGGGTCCCATCCACGGTAAGGCAACTTTAGGAAAAATTTTCCAAAATTTTCAATTTTTTTGATTTTTTATTGGTTTTATTGATTTTTTTTAATGTTTTTGAAATGCAATCTTGATTTTTGAAATGTATTGCATGTATTTATGATTATTTTTATCTCTTTTGAATATTTTAATTTGTTTTATTTTTTAAGTTCATTTTTTGATGTTTTTGGTTGATTTTATGTTTATTATTATGTGCTCTTCTAGATGACCTCAAGAGTGAGGGAATACGAGCTCTATTGGGATCTCCTTCGAGAGATCAATGATATTGATTGATATTGGTTTGGAGTTATAGGGATTGGCTATGTCCTCTACCTCCCTACCATCATGCCTGATCAAGACTACCTGACTACATTGGCCCACCATTGGGATGCATGGACCAATACTTTTCACCTATCAATCGGGGAGATCATGATCACTCTAGAGGATGTCTACCACATCTTTCGCATCCCCATTTATGGTGATGCCATCACCTCTTCATATACTATGGTGAAGACTATAGTTTTTAGAGATATCTTCGATGATCGGAGCGATGCGATGCTCCAAGACATTGACCATGGGGGTGTGCCCATAGAGCGCTGGTATAGGGCACATGTCTTCCCAGAGAGATAGGACATCTTGATGTTCTCATGCATTCACATCCTCCTAACTAGATACATCAAGAATGAGGTTCCCTTGGAACCTCCTCTCTAGGATGTAGGATCTTCTCGGGTGCACTACAAAGGAGTCGATGATTCTATCATGGGGTAGTACCCTCCTAGCCCATCTCTATGATGAGCTATATAATATTACATAGTGGGGCCACATTGGAGTCACTTGTAGCATGCTATTGTAGATATGGGTATGGTAGCATATTACCATCGATCATCTAGGGGGACTTCCATGTTAGATTGATATCATAGTAGAGGCTTCATAGTGCTATGCTGCATGCTAACCCAGAGAGGCTGGGGGATTCTAGAGCAAGACTCATGCATGAGATCTAGAGTACTACATTGATAGGATATTGCAACTACAACCTAGACAGGTACTATGGAGGGCCTACATGGATTGCCCCACATGGCCAGAGGTAGATAGATACTTGAGGTGTACCATATGAAATAGATGGTTGATCGGGCGTAAGGCCGATATGCATGAGTTTTTCTACTTCTCGCATGTCCTGAGGTAGTTTGGTATCCACTAGGATATTCCACTAGTACTTGCTATCTACCATCACCTGAATCTAGAGAGATATCTAGCATGGCCATAGGTCACCCCCTTGGGTGATGAGGATGATGACTGGTAGGACTCTAGGCTAGAAGATGTAGGGACTACTATCGATTATCATGCTTAGTGGGCTCTACTAATCTGGTGAGGCAGCGGCCAACTCGACCAGGGTGATGGATTCATAGGAGTAGAGGAACCTAGGTGCACCTAGAGGTAGTAGATCCTCATGGGTGTAAGGTTCACTAGTGGACTGAGGATGGATGGGGAGAGGGTGCAATTGTTGAGGATGCACCCTAGGTTGAGGAGGAGGAGGAGGAGCCTAATGATGAGGCTGCATAGCTCTAGGTTCAGATAGCCAACCTAAAAATATATGTGGTAACTTTATATATGCAAATCCTATAGAGGGATACCATCATGGCTAATTTATAGGTGTAGTTGAGTGTTGCATAGGGTCAGCTAAGGTAGGGACAAGAGCAATGATGGAGTTATGAGGAGGAGAGGACAACTCTTTAGGCACAGATCACCACCACATACATAGAGATAGGGAAGATCATTGGAAAACATAATCTTCTCCAGGATTGACTAGATTTTGTCACTACAAAGTGATACTTGCTCCAGGTAGTGAGGGGATATCCCTCAACTTCACAGGTTGCCCCTACCATTCTAGCTATACCGAAACTAGGAAGTTTGGATCCAGGCATGGAGATCCACAAATTACATACCCTCATCTAGGAGGGTAATACATAGAAGTTGGTAGATGTGGCTTACATATATATCATGGCATGAGATATCATACTGCTAGGTAGTGAGGTGTTAGAGAAACCCATATCTATAGAGTCTCAACATACCATGACCTAGGAGATTGGGCAGTCCTTAGCTTGGTCCAACCATAAGACACATCAAACAGAGAGATCCTCATGTACCAACTCTAGACGGACTCACAAGGAGGGTGGCACTAGTGGAGGAGCCTCACAGGTAGGAGGCACAGGGCCTACTTAGTACAGATATTGATAGATATTATTGTACCATTTTTTAGTGTAAGGTCGAGGACCTACATAGTTGTAGCCTACGGGAATTTTGGGTATATGCCTAGACACTCTATTTTTGATACACACATATATATGATTAGAATTTTATGAGACTCATTACATGTGTAGATTATTTTTATTTTTTTATGGTATGAGATGCATATGGATGCAATGCTTTGATGTTATATGATGTGATGTATGGATGACATGCACTAGCTAGATGATGGATGTATGATTGGATATTGTGATCCAAATGTATTAGATGGACTAATGTGATGTATGCATATAGATGTAATATTTGATATTAAATGCATGTTTAATTTACTATACTTGTAAACATTTAATTTATGATGTTATAACATGCTTCATGTCATGTGTATACTGCATAATTTTCATGATGATGATGATTTACTGTAAATGGACATGTATGCTTTAATCACTTAAAACATAATGTATGAATGCAATATGAGTTTTAAAATCTAATGGATGACACCATAGAATGTATAACAATCATGAACTATAATTGCTATATCTTATTATAATAATTAATCATTTGGACACCCATATGTAAGATGTGATGATGTATTGTTTCTATTCATAAGCTTTTGTAATTTTAAAAGAATATGTACAACATAGTCAATGGTCATTTAAATATCATTGTTGATATCTATCCAGTATCTAACCTATGTTATGAACCCTTCTAACAAATAAACTCTTATAAGAAGAAATTAATATTTGATGATTGCTTGAAAATTGGTTGTTGCTATTTGGGAATTTTTGAGGTTTTCCATGAAACTCAAACACCCTAGTTGACCTATCAAAAGTTGTATAATGACCATACTAGACTTCTAAAAAATGAATTTTTTGCTATGAAAGACCAAGCTATTCATTACCCTTGTGTGTGCAAATGAATATATTAGATAAGGCATAAGCATACCCCAGTTCCAAGCGAGATTCATTCAGCCCATTACTATATTGGGGATCCTCAAATGTCTATCCAATCCTAGGTTTATATTTAGTTAGACTAGACCACTAGGCAATCCAAGCCACCTAAAGCTAGCTCACTTGTGACTTGCTAGACCTACCCTAATGTCAGGAAGGATTTATTCAACCCATTTTTGTATTGGGGATCACCCCATGGCTTTGAGTATTGAACATTCCAGGGATTCAAGTTCACCCCCTTTTTTTCTTCAATTTATTGGGATACTTGCTCATAGATAGTGACAAAAATCACTGTTTATTTTGTATATATATATATTTTTAAGCAAGGGATATGATTTGACTCTAGGATTTTGCTCTTTTTTATTTAAGCAAGGGATATCTTCGAGTAGGGGGTGAACTTGTCCTTTTGCCAATGACCTCTACTCTAGACCACTGCTCCTCATAGATGAGCAAGTAATAAAACCTTTCACCTAAGGTGACTTGGACCACTTTTGTAGTGCTCATCCTTCCTTACCCTAATTAGGATTATTTAAATGTGTTGATTAGTGATAGGACTCTTATATGCTAAGTGCTATCAAAACTAGACCTCATCTACAAAAGCAAAGCAATCTTTCTACCTAAATCTTGAGAAGACCACTAGGTATAGCTAAATGACTGAAAAACCCTAGTATATTCTTCATAGCAATAGGAGGGGTTGTGTTAAAAAATACAATTACTCACAAGGGTGATGGATGATGATGATAATGCATAGATGCATGATTGAAATATAAATGTGGTGTAGTTTTTAAGATTGCAAACACAACCTATCCTAATGCAAGTGTGATGGATGGAAATTCTTAATGTAATGCAATTAAATGAATGCAAGTGCAAAATGAAATGCGTGATGCAAATGAAATGCAATATTTTTAGATTTTATTGCTTTTTATATTTTTATGGATTTTGATTTTGACCAAGAGAATTAAAATACCTTTGGAGCATTTTGTGAATTGACCAAAGGGCTTATGATGCCTTTGGAGATTTTTGTGAATTGACCAAAGGGCTTATGATGCCTTTGGAGCTTTTTGTGAATTGACCAAAGGGCTTATGATACCTTTGGAGCTTTTTGTGAATTTACCAAAGGGCTTATGATGCCTTTGGAGATTTTTGTGCATTTTTATGAATTTTGAAATTTTCCACATTTTTAGGTTTTTGAATTATTATGTGTGGAATGCCTTAAGATGAAGGATGTTGAGAGGTTCAGGCTCTTCAACTCCGTCAAGCGATGTCAAGTGATACGTTCTAGGCCCAATATACTCTGAGATTATGTAGGGTCCTAACTAGTTAGTCATAAATTTGTCTTGCAAGTGTAGTGGCAAGTTTGAGTTATGTTGGTTCTCTTTCAACACAAGATCACCAACATTAAAGTCTCTCAAGTGGACTTTACTATTGTAAGTTTATTTTAAGTACTCTTGGTAAATATAGAGATGCTTAAGGGCATTCACATGACGTTCATCAAGAAGCGTCAATTGATCTAGGTGAGCTTACTATGCAATGTTCTCATTGATGAACTCTTTCAATGCGACACACAACATTGGAATCTCCAACTCTAGGGGCATAATGGCCTCAACGCCATATACTAGTGAAAATGGAGTTGCCCTAGTGGGCGTCTGAATGCTAGTCCTATAAGCCCATAATGCAAGAGGTAGCTGGATGTGCCAATATTTGTGGTTTTCTTATACCATATTTTTAAAAATAGCTACCACTATCTTGTTTGAAGCCTCAACCTACCCATTTTCCTATGGATAATATGGAGTCGTAAAACTATGTTGTATATTTTACTTAGACATTAAAACCCTCATAGTTTTGTTCTTGGATGATGTTCCATTATCCGAGATTATCTTGGATGGTATCCCAAAATGACTAATGATATTATGAAGTATAAACTCTGTAATACGTGCTCTAGTTATCATTGTTAAGGGAATGGCTTCCACCCACTTTGTAAAATACTTAGTAGCCATTATAATAAATGTATGTCAACCCAATGAAGGGGAGATATCTTTTGATTAGATCCAAACCCCACTGAGAAAGTGGCCAAGCCGCTTGAATGGGCTATAAGTCCTATGATGGCAAGTGCGTAAGATTAGCATGATGTTGATATTTAATGCATTTCTTGACATACGTGGTGCAATACTTCTCCATAGTGGGCCAATAATAACCCATTCAAAGGATGCACTTAATAATGGCCATGCCGATAAAATTGCCACCACATGTACCATCATGAGCTTGCAAAATTACCCAAGCTAACTCTTGGAGCTCAAGACAACAAAGGATAACTCCATCATAAATTTTACGATACAATATATCTCCTAGTAAGACATATTTTATCGCTTTTTATCTAAATATGCATTTTGTAGCATGCAATAATCCTTGAGGGATTAAACCAAGCTTCAAGAAGTCATGTAATTGTGACATCCAATCTTGATAAGCTTTTACCTCAACTATCAAGATGACTTTTTCCTTTGGCGTTCCACTATGCATGAATGTAGACTGGGATACAACCTTGTGGTGAATGGTGGTGCTATTCCTCATAGGACCCTTTGAGATCAAAGACCCCCAGGACACCTTCTTGAGAAATTCTTTGGCTTTATAGAACCATTCATGATTTGGTTCTCTATGAATCATGTTGAACGATTCCTTGTTATCAAAAGCCACACACTACATCGTGGCTTGCGAGAGCATATTTATATGAATGGTAGTAAAGTTGACAGATGGATTCTAAGAGATTAAAAATCCCAAAGATGCCATAGTGTTTGCAAATCTATTCTATGAATGAAGGATTGCCTCGATGTCATACCACTCTAGCTAGGCTAGATATGTGTCAACAAGATCCTTGTAAGATTTCAAGATGGGACACCAACATTGAAAAATTCCCCTCACTTGATTTACTATGAGAAGGGAATCACCAAAGATATTTAACATTTTAATATTCATGGCAATATTAGGGCTTCATATTAAACATTATTATTAGTGCAAGGAAAATCTAGCTTAAATGACAAGGGCATTGGAGCACCTTGTGGTGTAAAAAAGATAATTCCTGCACCACCCCCTTGCTCACACTTTGAACCATCAAAGAACATAGTCATATCAACTTTATTATCTGGTTCTTTGGGTTTGGGTGCTTTTGATAATGCAAAAATACATCATCAAGTAGCTCTATGGTGAGGGGCCTACTATTCTCGAGAGGCACCTCAACCAGTTGATCAACTATGACCTATCCCTTTATGGACTTTTGGTTGATGAATTCTAAATCGAATTCTATCAATAGCATGATCCACTTCATAGTACGTGTATTATGATATGTCTTTCTCATCATATACTGCAAAGGATTTTGTTTGGATATCACGTATGTTCGTATGACTTAACATATAATGATGCAAATTCTTCATTGTGAACACCACTGCTAAACACAGTTTCTCCACATATGCATATCCAATATCATAGCTCACTAAGGTGTGACTAATGTAATATATGGCTTTCTCTTTACCTTGCACATTCTTTTGTGCTAACATGGTTCCCAATGTAAAGTTGATTGTCAATATATATAGAATAAAAGGCACATCTAGTCTTTGTGGAGCTAGCACTGGCAACATCACCAAGTATTGCTTGATCTCAGCAAAGGTTGCTTGATAGTCCACATCCCAATTGAATGGGACCCCTTATGTAGCAATCAATTCATGGGTTGACATTTATCTAATAATTGGGTGATAAATCACTTTATGGATGCTACTTTTCTGATAATTGGGTGATAAATCACTTTATTGATGATAATTCTTCTTAATTCCTTGATATTTGTTGGAGGATGCATCTCTAAAATGGCCTTGACCTTCATTGGATCAACTTTGATGCCTTATTTTGAAATGATGAACCCCAAGAGCTTTCTTGAAGTTACACCAAATATACACTTCTTGGGATTCAACTTGACATTATGCTCTATCAGGCGATCGAAGACCTTCCTTAGGACCTTGGCATGCTCTTCGCATAGCAATGACTTTACCAATAAGTCATCGATATAATCTTCCAATATCTTATGCATGTAGTCATGAAAAATATATATCATGGCTCGTTGATATGTGGCACCAATATTTTTAAGGTCGAATGGCATAACTTTATAGCAAAATATCCCCCATGGTATTGTAAACATGGTTTTGTATTGGTCTTCAAATTTAATCCAAATCTAATTGTAACCAGAAAAACCATCCATCAGGAAGAGCATTTCATGACCCATAGTTGCATCTACAAGAGAATCTATATTGGGCAATAAGAATGAATCCTTTGGTGTTGCCTTGTTGAGGTCTCTAAAATCCATATAGATATGGATCCTTCCATTAGGTTTTTCTATAGGCACCATGTTTGATACCCATTCTGGATAGTCGATGGAGATTATGAACTCTACATCCAGAATATTTTGCACCTCATATTTAACCATTAAAGCAACTATTGGATGTATCTTCCTGAGCTTCTTCTTGATAGGCTTCTTAGCGGGATCTAGCGAAAGGTTATGAGTAACCAATTTTGGATCTAGACTAGGCATATCCTTGTATGTCCAAGTGAAAAGGTTAGGTCTATATTTTAGTAGAGGGATGAGTGTGGCACACTCATCAAGATTCAAACTCTCTCCAAATTTAACCTTCCTTGGATTAGTAGGTGATGGTATATCATTAATAACATTATTAATTCTTAATGAATCTATAAGGCTATCTGCGAAAGGAGTGAATAGGGCTATAATTTAAGGTCAATTGGGATCAGTAAGTCTTTTTGGTGGAACTGATTGTGTGGGGATTTTTAGGTCTCTTCTACCTATAAATTGCATAAATTTAAATTTAATCTAATTGTAAGAATGAATACTAATTACTGATTACAAAAATGAAACCTTAGTTATAGTTGCAAGAATGAAATCTGATTAAATTGCATAATTAAAACCCTAGTTACAGTTGTAGAATTGGAAACATAATTATAGTTGCAAAATGAAAGTCTATTTACTCTTGCAATAATGAAAACTAAAATTAAGTCCTATCAATACTCTGTAATATAAGGTTGTCAATATTTTGTGCAGGGGTTGATAGAAAAAACAATAATGCAGGAAAATTGCAGAAAACTGTAAATTGTTGGAAATAGAAATTTCAATAAATTGGAGAGTTGTTGGAAAGCAAAAAGACTAATAAAATCTACTATTAATCACATCACAAAAGTTTTTTGAACAGAAAATAAATTATTAGGACTGAAATGGATGTTAACTACTATAAAAGAATGAAATTGACAAGTTTCATAACTTATTCTACTACAACAAAATCAGAACAAAACCTGTTTGTTAGTCCTCCTCCTAGGTATGGAAGTGGCCAGACTCCTTTTATAGAAGAAGGTATGAGTTCTTATCTCTTTAAATCTTACTCACACTTAAACATAACATAATGAATAGAAAAACTTGTACTTTATTGATTCAGAACATGATTACAAATCTGCTCCTAAAAACCTGTTATAGAACTGTAACAGTTTTAGTTTTCTCACTTATTCTCTATTTCTCTACTACTATTTCTATTGTCATTATTATTCTTCTTTTTCTCTTCTTAGCTCAACCTGGATGGGAGCTATCTTTTATAGATGCCTAAAATCTAATTACAACATAAAATATACTCTGCAAATAATTCCTATTATTCTGTAGTATTCCCTAGGTTTATCTTGGAAGATGATCTTTTCCATAAATTGTGGCTTGTACGGTAAGAACGGCAAATTTAGATGGGAGATATTTTCCTTTAACCTCCTCATCCTTATTTCCCTTTTTCCACCATCAAAAATTGTTCAACAGGTCAAAAAGTGCTTTCTATTCTCAATTCGGAGCTAAGTGGCTCAATCCGAAGATATTCGCTCAATCCGAAGAGACTGCATTTTATCAATCCGAAGATCTTCGAAATGACCAAATATGTACTCTTCAATTAATTTCAGCTACATTTCTCAAGTGTATTAGTCCTCAAGATTAGATTGCAATAGCCTTCATTCCTCTTCATGTGTGAATTCCATGCCTTGCCATTCATTGGTAGTTGGCTAGAATTTACCTAAGAAAACTAGTTTCTGCTGCATAGTAACAGTTATTTGCACTATTTGATAAATTCAAAGAAATTAATGCTTGAGAAACATCAAAATAAGAATAGTAAAGTGTTGCTATCAGCCTAAGCATATCCCTTATATAAAAGGTCATGGCAAAGTGACATAAAACTACACAAAAACTGTAAAAATCAGCATATAATATTCCAAACACATAAATCATGTAAATAATTAATACAAAACATATTAGATCAACTTAACTAGTATATAAAGTAAATCATAGAGTTTTAGGTAAGTTTTAGTTGTTCAAAAAATGTTATTATGGAGGCATTTCCAGGCCTCATCATTTTCCCCCCAACTTATATTAATGCACGTCCTCATGCATTCTGTTGGGCTATAGAATCATAGATATCCATATTCAAGTTCCATGATCTATAGAACAACTTTTTGCCTATATAGTATCCTCTATTCTCCTGAAGGTTTTTGATCCAATATTCAAACTGCTCATTTGGTTGAGGATCCTCTTAAAAATAGTAGGAAACTGGAGTAATGATGGTTGGAGACCTAAATCTGAGACCTACTCAGTTATACTGCATAATTTCACTAAGTTGTATCACCCCTTCTGCTCTTCTTCTAGACCATTCTAGATTAATGAGGGAGATAGGCTCCATTTTTTGTAAAGACATGGAAATTTATACCCATCTATTTCTGCAATGTGATAATTCTGGAACAAAATTGTCATTACAAAAATTCTAGAATTTAGTTACACAATCCCTCAAATTTCTCAAATACATCCTTTTGATATCGTCCCTGTTCATCATGAGAAAATACTATCTAGTGATAATCGGATGATTTTGCTAAATTTCTCTGACTAACAATTCAACTCTTAATTCAATTTCCTTATTCTGTATTTTTCTTGGTCCTAGTAAAACTCATTTTGTAAGGTAGACATAAAATCTCTCAATTACACATCTCCTATGCAAATCTAGGGGTGGAAATCTACATCCTCTGGAATGAAAAAGTTGTGCAAAAATAACTCACATAGCAATTTTTCTGCTTTGTAGGACTTTTGAAGTAAGCTTCTAAAAACTCTTTAGCTTTTTCCAGTTTATAGGGGAGACCTGAGATAATTCTCATAACCTGCCATCTTAGATATCTATCCTTCAAAATGAGACTGTAAAACCTGGGTGTCTTCTGAATTGTACAAAAAATTCAACAATTTGATATAGGTCGGTTATTTTTTCATTTAATGCACTAATTTTGTGTCCTTTGTCTCCAGTTGTTTTCCTATCAGTTTCAATTTCTCAACCTGTGTGGCAAGCTTTTCATAATTGATCATCCAGTTAGAAATATTTGTATTATACTGCTCTAGGGATACATTATTAGGTGGTATAATTATAGGTTGAAAATTATGCAACAGTTCCACCTATACCCCTTTTTCTACTACTTCTACTGGTTGGACATCTAATAGCAATTCTACATGTATCCCTTTTTCTGCTACTTCCACTAGTTGGACATCTAACAACAATTCTACTTGTATCCCTACTTCTACAAAAATATTATTTAGAGGAGCACTTACTTGATTATTTATATTTTGCTATTCAAAATGCTCCTATTTTGGTGTTTCTTATAGATATAACTATTGTGACTCTCCATAGATATTCTTTTCTAGCCTCCTGATCAGTTCTAGAGCATCTCCGAATTGATAACGTGTTTCTTAGGAATGGAAGGGCACTACTTCGGAATGAGTTCTTGTGTTTTCATCCAAAGATACCTCTATGAAGGGAGAAAAATTATCTGCCCTAGATAATCCAAGAAGTAATTGAGCCAAATATTCCTCATTATCTGTTGTAGTTAACTATTTTTCAAATTGTAATAGTCTGCTCTTTAGTTCCTCCACTTCATGTTGCAACTCTGCAATTCTTTTTTCATGTTTTTTAATGATATTTTTCTTCTCCTCAACCCATCTAGTTTGTTTTTTAATCACACTCTTGGCTGCTCTCAATTGTTCTGTAATGTCCACCTCATCTTCTTCTAATTCAGAATTTGATTTTGAAAAATTATCTGTAGTTTGTTGCTCAACCATTATTTCACTTTCTGTTTCAACTGTTCGGTCCTGTTCAGAAGGCTCCATAAGGTTATCTATGATTGCATCCAAGTTTGCATCAATTTCAAAATTGTCTTGTCCAGACTCTTCCTCAACCAAGTATTCAAGAAATGTTGAAACATCTTCTAAGGTGGTATTTATAGTGGTTGGTTGTATTTCTATGACATTAGGATTGTCTTGGTTTTTTTCCTCTTCAATCATCTATTTTTCTATTTCTTTTAGGTGGAGTCTTGTAGACCTCCTGGTTCCTGGTGTATACTTTCTCTTCTTAGTCTATTTTCTTGTGTCAACAAGGGTTGTAGGAATTGTATCAGGTTCTAGTGGAATTTCCTCTGCTTCCACTTCTGTATCTTCTCCAGTTCTGCTAGGAACTTCACTTCGTTATTCTATCAGATAAAAAATATTCTCAGAAAAATAGACCCTATTTTGTTTTCTTTTTTTGTTGCCAGTTTTAGACCCTCTCTTAGTTTATGAGGTTGAAGTTTCTGCGAAAATGTACTTTGTTGCTTTTGCAAAAATATCTATAGCAGCATCTATTTCCTCCTCTACAGTAGCATCTATTTCCTCCTCTATAGTAGCATCTATTTCCTCCTCTACAGCAGCATCTATGTCTTCTTCTACAACAACATCTGTGTCTTCTTCCTCCTCATCCTCTTTTTCGAAGACTACATCAGTCAGAGTAGAGTAAAACCTATCAAAGCTTCTTAGGTTTCTTCTGAAATGATGCTTGCAGACCAATTTGATAAGACCATGGTGGTGAGGGCTCCATTTTCCCTCATGATAGCGTTTTTCCATGTTTTGCAACTCTTGGTGCAGATATAGGGGAAAATTTACCCTAACCTCAGGCTGTTGCCTACCATGTCTAAGGTGGTTCAAAATTTTAAAATGATGCCCTAATAAAACTACATACTACCTTTCACAGGTTAAAAAATTTATTACCCATGTGGCTACTTCATCCTAGGGTTTTTTCAAGCTGGTCCTCTTTACACCCTTACACATGTTATTTATCAAGTATTCTAGTTCTTTATCATCTTCTTCTAGAAAATGACTAACTATGTTTGCTACAGTATTCTTGCTATTTCTAGAAATTTGAAGACCCTCTAATGAAATTCTAGTAATTTGACTAAGAACTTCAGGGGTTACCTTAATTCTCATGTCATTGATGTGCACCCTTTTGTTTTTGAATGTGCGGGCAAATTCAGTAGCCAAATATTCAGAGCTTCCATTGAATTTGTCTAAAAATGGCATAAAACCTACATATTCAAAAATTTACAACACTTCTAGAATCTCTCAAATAATGGTAGTATCTGTTGGTTCCATTTTTATCTTTCATCCCATTTTTTTGTTCTTGCTATGCTAAAAATACTGCTCACCTTTGTTGCTACAGCTGTCCGCTAGGTCACTAGTTTCTGGTGTCTGTAGAATTATAGGATTTTATCTTTGGATTTGTAATGTTTTGTTCTTCTTCAGAAATAAGTTCTTGTAATCATGTTGCATTAGTTATTACTTCTTCGGAATTAAGAGTGGCACACTTCCTTGTTTCTGACTTGGACACCTATCCATCAATCATTGGACAAGCATTCTTACTGTCAAATATCCTTAGCTCATCCAATCTATACATATTTTTCCCACATGCATGGTTATCAGCAATGAACAATGGTGGCACGTTATTAGTTATTTTCCCCATGATTTTGTACTTCCTCGAGATGAGATAAATCTCACCGTGAACCAGCTGACATGTGTCAATGATCACATGGAGTAAAAAATTTTACTAATCGTGTCTTTTCTCCCTCGGATGCCACGTGGAAACATAACATTAAGTGCTCATTCCAAATATTAAATTTTATTCCGAAGATAAAGGTTCACTCCGAAGAAAAAGCTGGACTTCTCAATCTGAAGACAAAGATGGACTTGTCATTCCCAATCCAAAGACAAGGCTAGACTTTTCATTCCAAAGACAATTTTCAATCCAAAGACAAGGATGGACTTGTCATTCCGAAGAAAATTTTTAATTCGAAGACAAAGCTTCATTCCGAAGATACAATGTAGTAGTCATTACGTAGATACAATGCAACAGTCATTCTGAAGATACAACAGAAACCAACATTCTTCTTTTAAAACATGTTTTGCTTATGCCAACTCTTATGAACACTTTTATACTAATGGTTAATTGTCATATACTATATATCAAATATTTACAAAGAGAAAAGTGCAAGAAACATATACCTGGTTAAAACAAGTTAATACAAGTTTTTGAAAGATGACTGCTTTTGTTGATGATCTGTTGAGGCTTACTGCAATACTTCAAAAAATGGAGTTGGTGAATTTGTACAATGGTGACTCAAAAGTTTTCAAGGTTATGCATGCCAAAAAAGTGGTTTTCATGCATACCAACTTAGTAGCGGCTTAGAAAAAAGTTTTCACTGCTGATTTATTCATTTTTCTCTTATTTTTTTTTTTTTTTTATTTATTTATTTTGATTATACCCATGAAGGAATTCACAACTAGAATTTATTTATCTTTTTATTTTCTGATTTTTTTATTTTTTTTATTTTTCTATTTTCTTGAAATCCATGATTATGCTCAATCTATGGAAATTGTGGTGGAAGAGGGAATCTCTTCTACCTGTTGTGCATCCAAGCTATCAAGTTGTTGTAAGAACTCCTCCTTAGTCAGAGGTGTATGGTACACTCGAAGACAATATCCATTCACTACCAACTTTCTCCATGAATCATCAATGGGAGAGAGGTGAGCTTCTCCATTGTCAAATACTTCTTCAATATGGTATTGTCCAAGCCATCTAGTCCTTAGTTTTCTAGGGAAGTCCACATAGCGAGAATCAGACAACAAAGCCCAATATCCTTGCTAAAATTTTCTCTGTTGTAGGTGGCCATCATGCCACAACTTCCTCTACTCCTGAATTACTTTAGTTTGGTGCAGAGCATCCAAACGAAGTTCATCCAGTGCATTCAGATGCAGAATCCTATTCGCATGTGCCTATGATAATTCAATTCCAATTGCCAATGTTGTGCGTAATGTTAGTAGCTCAAATTCAATAGGTATGAGGGAATTTTTACCAAAAACTAGTTCATAAGGTGTGAATCCAGTAGTGGATTTCCAAGTAGTATTGTAAGCCCAAACTGCTTCAGGTAATTTATCTAACCAGTTTCTCCTATGAACGACTACTATTTTCGTCAAGATTCGTTCCAATTCTCTATTTGTTACCTCAACTTGGTCATTTGCTTATGGGTGGTAAGGTGATGATTTCCTATGTTTGATTTCATACAACTCTGTAAAAGCCTCAATAACTTTATATGCAAATTGGGGTTCTTGGTCTATGGTGATAGACCGTGGAACTCCAAATCTCTAAAATTTTTTGTTAGTGACCTTCTCTTCACAAGCATGTTTGAAAGCATGCACCTCTACCCACTTTGTTAGGTAATCAGTGCATACCAGAATATGCACCTTTCCTTGAGAAGGTGGATTAATAGGTCCCACAAAATCAAGCCCCCACCTCTCAAATGGTTCTAAAACCACTTGAGGCTATAGTGGTATTTCATTTTTGTGAGTGGGTTTCCCCATTATTTGGCATGCATCACAATGCCTGATGTACTTTTTCACATCCTTCTGAAGAGATGGCCAATAATATCCTGTTCCTAAAATTTTCCTAATTGTGCTTTTTATAGAATAGTGTCCACTAGAGGGTTCATCATGACAAGCCCTAAGGATATCATATACCTCATATTTTCGGATGCACCTACATAACACATGGTCAGGACTACTCTTGAAAAGCATACCTTGAATCCATTCAAAAGAAGAGCTCTTTTTGATCAATTGTTTTCTTTGTTTAGAAGTAAAATGTGGGGTAAATTTCCCTGTGACCAAATAGTTGGCTATATCTGCAAACCAAGGTGATTGGACAGATATAGTAAAATAATTTTTCATCAAGAAAAGTATCCTCCACTAATTATCCTTCCTCTGTGTTCTGCAACTTGGACAAAAAATCTACTACAACATTAGCTTTTCCTAGTTTATTGATTATTGTGATATCAAATTCCTATAGCAACAATAACCAATAGATAATCATTGCACTCACCATAGGCTTATTCATTAAATATTTAATGGTTGTGTGATCTATGCGAATGAATATTTGATAAACTATGATGTAATACCTAAATTTATTTATGGCATAAATTACTACCAAGAATTCTTTCTCAATTGTGGTATAATGTTTTTAGCTCTTGTCAAGTTCTTACTAATGTAGTAGATAGCATAGTGTTCACCATTGTCGATTTGTCCCAATGCTGCTCCAATTGTAGTATTGGAAGCATCAGTCTTATGTGGAATGGTAATGTCCAGTTAGGTCCTCTTAACACAGGTGGAGTTACTAATTTTTCTTTCAGAGCTTCAAATGATTCCTGACACTTTGTAGACCAAGAGAATTAAAAATATTTAGTCAATAGGGCAAACATGGGATGGCCTATTGTGCTAAAGTTGGGAATAAACCTATGGTAAAAACCAATGTGTCCTAGGAAGCTTCTGAAATCAGTCTGAGTTTTAGGAGGGAGAAGGTTCTTGATAATTTCCACCTTATTTGGATCAACCTAGATATCTTGAGGAGAGATGTGATGACCAAGAACTATTCCTTCCTCCATCATCATAAACTATTTTTTTGGGTTTAAGGATAACTGGTAGGTTTCATAGCGAGTTAAAAATTTATCAAGGTGTTCTAATGTAAAGTAAAAAGTCTGTCCACATACTATGAAACCATCCATGTATATTTCAACACTGTTGGTAGTCAGATCAGAAAATATGGCTAACACTGCTCACTGAAATGTTGCTGGCTCATTACACAAACCAAAAGGTAAGATCCTATAGGCAAATGTTCCCCATGTATAGGTAAATGTTGTTTTCTCTTGATCTTCAAGTGCAACCTAAATTTGATTATATCCACTAAATCCATTAAGAAAACATAAATATTTCTTTCCAGCAAGAGTATCTAACACCTAATCTAAGAATGGCAATGGAAAATGATCTTTGTATGTTACTGTTGACAATTTTGTCACATTGCATAGAGGGGTAGAAAAATAATAAAAAAAAATTCTCTTTGTAAAGTATTTCTTTTGTTTTTGAAAGTATTTGTAAGTGTTGCAGTAATTTTGGCTTTCAATGCCACCCCCTTGTACATAAAATGAAGAAGAAGAGCTTCGCTTCCGAACAAGCCAAAGAAGATAGCTCTACCGAAGGAAGGAAAAAGTATCCCAATATCGCAACATATTGCATTTTCATGACCGAAAGTGACAAGAGGGGGCTAGAAAGAAAAGTTTCGCGATATTGCGACATGTATTTTCGCGGCCGAAAGCAAGGAGGCAGAGCAAGAAAGAAAAAGTGTTGCGATATCGTGACATATTGAATTTTCACGGTCGAAAGCAAGGAGAAAGCACAAGAAAGAAAAGTGTCACGATATCACGACATGTTGCATTCTTGTGACCAAAATAGGAAAAGTGTCGTGATATCGTGACATGTTGCATTCTCATGACCAAAAGAGGAAAAGTGTCACGATATCGCGATGTGTTGCATTTTCGTGGTCGAAAGCAAGGAGAAGAAGTAAGAAAGAAAAGGTTTCGCGATATCGCGACATGTTGCGTTTTCATGGCTCAAAGCAAGGAGAAAGAGCAAGAAGGAAAAAGTGTCACGATATCACGACATGTTGCATTCTCATGACCAAAGGAGAAAAAGTGTCACGATATCGTGACATGTTGCATTCTCACGACCAAAGGAGGAAAAGTTTCACGATATCATGACATGTTGCATTCTCATGACCAAAGGAGGAAAAACGTCGTGATATCATGACATGTTGCATTCTCACGACCAAAGGAGGAAAAGCATCGCGATATCGCGACATGTTGCATTCTCGCGACCAAAAGAGAAAAAGTGTCACGATATCGCGACATGTTGCATTTTCGGGGCCAAAAGCAAAAAAAAAGGACAAAGACAGAAATGTCATTATTTCGTGACATGTCATATTTTCGCGATGCAAGAAGAAGAACCAAGATGAAGACATAGAAATGTCGTGATATCATGACATGTTGCTTTTTCATGACTCAAAGGGGGCACGCGCTCCAAGCCAGGTATTTTCCCAAGATGATCAAGTGCCTCATAAATGCATTGTTACTTGCTTGATAAGCTCACTGCTCATTTTGGCAATTGGAAGTGAAGTATCAGTCTCTGAAGGAGAGCCTGACAAGCATGGCGGCCACTCGAGCATTGCACCCAAAAACCAAGGACACTTATATGGCTCATCAATGTATATTTTTGTAGTTGACTCGATCACAGTTGCCAGTTCTGGTAATGGATTTGAAAGCTCAGCCACAAGGGTTGTGAGGAGCTGACTTCTCAGATCTTAAGAGTATACTTTGCCATTATGTGTAATAATGACTCAGAGGGTCGGGTCCTCTATAAAAACCTAGGCATTGTAATGTAAAAAGTGGGGGGAACTTTCTACTAGAAAGTTGCTGTAACTTGATGTCCTGCAATTAATACTAAAGAGCTTTGGGCTCAATTTATTTCTTTTATGCTGCCTTCTATGTTTATTTATTTTGTCTTTCTTCATTTGTATACTGAGACTCTGAATCCTAAATCCAGTGTGCGATTAGGGACTATACCCTAAAATTTTCCCGAAGGATACATAGGAAAGGAAAAACGCTATATTGGTTTTTTTTTATGCTACCTGGTGGATTGTGGTTTCTGTTATATTTGCTTGTCCTAATCATCATTACTATGAACCCTAAATTTCAATGAAAGGGAGAAGGAGAATCTTGGATCTCTCCTAGAGGATACATAGGAAGGTTAATGTGGTGTTTCTTTCATTAATTCTTGGTGTTCTTTACTACTATTCAAGTTGTTAGTTAGTGATCGTGCTTCTTGTTCTCTCCCAATTTAAATCAATGATCTCTCTTTCCTTACCCATTTTTATTTCTTCCTCTAACCCTAACTCTTTTTTATCTCTTTCCTGCACCCTTACTCTGTTTATCTCTTTCCTACATCCCTTGTCTCAAAACACCAAATTAGTTTAGAATAGGATCCAGCCTTTCTTCGGAGATTGGCACGAGGGGCATCTCTTCCCTTTGGCCTTTCAATGTTGGTCCAAGTCTAGGGCACATACATTTACCCAAATCCTTTCCTAGGTAGATTTTATGACCAATAGTTTTTGGCATGCCCGGTGGGACCAAGGTCCCATATTTTAAGAATGCAATCTCAAACCCGTCTTCACTGGGGCCAATAGTTCTAACTAGTTCTTGGTGTGAACCGATCAGTCTCACCTGACTAGTGGTAGTGAGAACCAATGCTCTCATTACTAAAATACTCTTAGCATCTGGCGACTCTGTTCAACCCAAAAATATTTAAGTCATAGAGACCGGTACCTAAACCTGTGCCTTCACGCATAGTTTCCATGTTTTAAGGAAGCCCGAGTTGGTGAATCTCTGGCTTGCATTCATCTATAAAAATCACCTGGCGACTCTGATTGAGCTGAAGATCTAGATTTATTGATTGTAGGCACCTTTTAAAGCTGAAAGAATAACATCTCGAAGGAATCAAGGTTTGGTGAGCAGCCTTGACCTCACAAGCAGAGAAAAGAATGTTCACCTGGTGACTTCGACTTAGTGGTGAGAACCGTGATCTCTGTAGGCCACTGCTATAATGGAGAGGGTATGCTATCCCAGCTAGGATGATCGTGGCCCTCTGAATCTTCAAAGCTATCGTGAAATTCCCAAAAGTGCCTTGGAGACATTGACAAAATACAATGGCACTAAGGGAATGGCCCGAGAACACCTTAAAGATGTTGCTGCTTTAACACCCCTACATGACATAGTCCACGAAGATGTCATGATCAAAATTTTGGTTCTATCTTTGGAAGGAAGGGTGCTGCAGTGGTACAGACTACTCGGGAATAAAAGCATCTACTCATGGGATGACTTAGTGGGAGCACTATTCAAAACATTTGATGGCTCTCAGGATCCCTTCCAACTTTTGATGTACCTCTTCACCATCACGAAAGCACCTCTGGAGAGCATCACGGACTTCAATGTCTGATTCTATAGAAGTTGGAAGAGAATTCCAGGGGAGATCCAACCGACACCTGCCCAAGCCTACCTCTTCTATGTTCAAGCATTTCACCCAGACATGAGCCTCATATTACTACAATCAGGTGAACAAAGATTCTGATCGCTCCAAATTTTTCGCATCCCTACCTTCAGGCTATAGGATCCGTGCCCGGAAGGAGGATGGGAAAAGGATGGCACGGTACCTCGGACTGAGAGGCCTTGCGAAGGTCCCGCCTCTCGAGGGAGGTGTATTATGGTGATTTTTTGACGGATGGTGGGTTCACCAGGAAACGTTTTAATGGCGTTTCCATGCCTAGGTTGGGAATGTGTTTTATGTGTTCAGCTTTATCCTTAAACATCCAAGTCCTAGGTTTGGCCAAATGAATCTAAGCTATTCTATATGAAGATGCAGATTAAATGAATACAGAAGAACAAAATTAGACAAAAAACAGAGAAAATAAGCAAGATTAAAAAGCCATACCTGATCCGGATGTCTGATGAAGATTCTGATTCTTGAAGCAGTCAGGATCGCCTCTGATTTGACAGGATCGTCTGCTATCAGACAAGATCGTCTGAGATTCGACGAATTCGTCAAACGAATTCGTCAGAGACCTGCAATCAGAGAAGTAGACACAAAATGCAGAAAATGCAACTATTCTAATAGAGGGCAATGATGTAGAATAATAGCAATAACATTAAAATGATGATAATAAACAAAATACGAATGCACTACAATGATTTGATGACAATTGATGACTTAATTATGCATTTGATCTAGATGGGTGAACTCCAAAATGCAGAATAGCAAAAATAATAAATAAACTAGCTAATTGCAGAATAAAACAACAGATTGAAAAGAGGAAAATGCAAACTCTGGGCACTGATTGCCCCCAATGTGGACTGCAAGGAAATCGTCTCTCGATTCGACAAGATCGCCTCCGATCTGAACAGGATCGTCTGCGATGATGTAAGCTTGCTCCGGCTGAAAAATACTAAGGTACCTCGCAACAAAATTTGGATGGAACAAATGCAGATGGTAATTTAGGATGTCTAGTGTGTGTAGAATTCGAGTTACAAGGAATTTCAGCCAGGGGGATGCTAAGGGGAGGGCCTAGGATTAAATAGGCTTAGGAGGGAGGTTAGGAGGTTGGAGATCATCCCTATTTGGGAGATCTCCAACGGGGAGGGTCTCTAACGACGAGACACGCTTCTGCCCGGATTAGAGACGCCGTTGGAACAAAGACTAATTGTGAAAAATTAGTTTTGGGACAAGATCGTCTGGACGTCCTAGCCCAGACGAAATCGTCCGATCTGAGGCGATATCGTCTGATCGGCGACGATATCGTCAAACGGTCAAAACAAACTCTAAAAATGGCACGGGAAATGAGGAAATGGATTAAGCGGTGGTTTGGGAGCAGTTTTGGAGGTTAAAATTTGAATTTGAATTATTTACTAGAGTAAATGTAATTATTAAGGTTTTATTGCACCAATTTTAGGGTGCTACATTTTGCCCCCTCTTTAGCGAATTTTTTGAAGAAAATGCGTTAAAGATGAGTTCTTCTCGATCTACGAGAAAGCAAAAATTATTCCCATTTTTAGGCGACGATTCTTGGTCGAATCGTACGACAGCTTACTATGGTGCCCCCTCCGTGTTTTTACCCAAATCGAACGTTTGAGGTAAAAACGTGGAAAAGCAAAATTTTAAAATGTTTTTAATTGTGTTTTGAATAAAATTAAGAAAAATAGGGTAAAACCCTAATTCATTTTTACTGTTCATTTTTTCTCGGTTTTTAGAGCTCTGCAAGCAAAAATGGTGGAGACAATGCACAGATCGACAGAGGTCCGACGCAGTGCTATGGGTAAGAGTCTAAACTTAGTTTAGAATGGTTTAAGTTGAATTTACATGCTTTTTAGGTGAATTTTAAATAAATTTTGAGCATCGCGGCCATTTTTGGGCCGTCGACATTGTCGGGACGAAATCGTCTCAAGTTCGCCGATTTCGTCTAAGGGCGAAATCGACGAAAGGGGGACGATTTCATCAAATTAGGGACGATTTCGGCTTGCGAAATCGGAGACGATTTGCTCAAATTTGGGACGATATCGTCCAATAGTGGACGATATCATCATTTGTATAAAATTGAACTGATTTTACTTGCATTATTAATCACTTGAGTTTTTATTAATGATTTTTTTTTATTGTGTTTGTTGTTTATGTTGCAGAGAGGTTTACTAAAGAGCAGAGAATGGAAATACGATGGGTTGAGAGATGACTTGGCCGCTCTATCATAGGCAGAGCGGGATCAGCTGGCTCAAGCCGGCTTACAACATGTGGCAGAGATGCCACAAGTTTCTACAGACATGGGGCTACTGACAGCCCTGGCAGAGAGGTGGTATCCGGGTTCTTCCTGTTTTTGGTTACCCATAGGGGAGATGACTCCCACATTGGAGGATGTATGGAGGATTTCTATGAGGATCCCCGGGCATGTACAAGGGCGGCCAATGTCTGGTTATAACATCGCTACTACAGGTTGCGAAGGCCAGTAGGGCTACCTTTGATAGGGATTGATGGGGAGAGGCCCCGAGTTTTCTACTGGTGGCTCTAGAGAGGGGCACAGTGGCGGATTGATCTGCCGATGTCCTAGAGACTGCTGGATGACCTTGTCCTAGACCAGATCACCTGGAGGCCTTAGAGGGATCATCCAGGGTGGGCCGAGGATGGACAAGAGCTGGCTCACATCAGGCAAGTCTGCTAGCTGAGGATGGAGAGGGGAGAGGTGGAGCTCCACCGCTACGACCGAGTTTTGTGATAGTTCGGTCTACAACAGGGGATCCCATCTCTCAAGGATTACGAGTTTTCTCGATTGTCCGGGATAACACTACAGTTAGTGGGGCTCCAGATATGCAGCGCTTTTGGAGTCAAGACACGGATGATGCCCCCATTCAGCCAGTGGATGGGGACGACACAGGGGTAGCCGACGGCTACGATGCCTGGTACGTAGGCATCCGCCCTCCTCGGATGACGAGGGCTCAGGGTCCGATTCACGTAGTTGTGCATCGGATGGGGAGGCGACGCCAAGTGGCCATTGAGGCAGCCCAGGGTCATGGAGGGAGAGAGCAGAGGAGACCACAGGCATAGGAGAGGCCGCGATAGCGGGAGAGGAGGGAGGAGAGACCCCCTTCTCCACAGAGAGAGAGGCCACCATCGCCCGATAAGGGCAAGGGTGTCGACACTAGGGAGAGCAGCGAGACAATGACTCTCCGAGCGGAGACAGTCCATCTCCAAGCATAGGTGCAGACCCTGCAGGAGGAGGTTGCATGACACCGAGCTGAGGTGACACAGCTCAGAGATGAGATTGCACGCCTCAGAGCATGGGGCGGAGGGGCGAGCACTCGAGAGCTAGCATGGGCTATTGCCCAGATCACTTTTTATCAGACACTATACCACCATATGGTGCCAGAGGAGGAGAGATTACCACTGCTGGCTAACATCGTGGATCCGATCAGGATTGGGTCGTCAAGGACTTCATCCCGATCCACGACTAGGACTCGCAGTACCACTCATACTACGATGGGGCCACCTCGTCCACCTCAGGGTGGGGGAGGAGATGAGGCTGAGAGCTCGAGGGGTTCTCGAGGCTAGACTACTGCACTTGCACTGTACAGATTGAGACATAGTTTTTATTATTTTTGAGAGAGGATTGAGTATGCCGAGGTATAGATTGTGGCATACCGATCCGGTTTTGATATGATGTATATATATTTGTGATATATATAGATGAGATATTTTTTGATCATATGACTTGTCTTATGTATTTTTATGATGCTTTTAATGTTTTGATTGATTGATTTGATTTGATTGAGGATTCATGTAATTATGTCATTGGAAATATTATGGTTTAAATGTCATGCTGTAAGATTTTAAATGAAATAATCTGATGTAACAAATTGGTTGTTTGTGATGTGATGTGATAAAAGATAAAAAGAGACTTCTAACAATAATTTCAAAGGACATTGTCGCTATTATAGACCATTTCATGGAGTCGCCGCTCACTCGGTCGTCAAGCTAATCCCAAGATAGAAATATTGTTAAAAAGTAAAAGAGTGCTTAAGAGACTGCCTTAAGACTTTGGTGCAATGGTGCAAATGATGATGATGATGGTTTGTTTTCAGATTTTCATAAAAATAGTATGCATGAAATAATGTTAAAATGATTTTTGCTAGGCATAAATTCCTAAGTGTGATAAATTTTTTGGATAATTCCCTAGGAATTATACCATCATTGCAAAATTGAAGGTTGACATAATGACATGAAATAGTGATAATGTGCATGCTTTTTGTTTAAAAGCATAATTGTATAACATAATGATTTAAGTCATATGGTTTTCATGATTTTTAAATAAATGGGGAATAAAAATTGGTACAATGGTTTGCGCTAGGCATAGAATATGTAGGTATAGACTTATACCATCATCGCGAAATCCAAAAAGAGATAGTTTTATTGCATGGTTGATTTTTAATAAACAGAAAATATGAAGATGAGGACTTGCGCTAGGCATAAAATTCCAATTTTGGTTTTGGAACTATACCATCGTCGCGAAAGTCGATAATATATATATATATATATGTGTGTGTGTGTGTGTGTGTGTGTGTGTGTGTTTTGATTGTATGGTTTTGAAAGAAATTTTGATCTTTTCTATTATGCATGTAGTTGTCTTTATACTAAACAACTGTACTTTAAAGAAGAAAATGAATTTATTCCAAACAATTTGCAAAAAATATTTCAAAGTATCTTAAAGACAAAAGTTAGATTTATAAGGAATCCCATGTGCATATGTGAGTTCATTTCCAATCTTGATTTATCATAATGATACACAAAATCTCTCAAATACAAAATGTGTGTGCAATTGCTATGTTCATTTACCAGCTTTGAGCAAGATAATATGATACAAGTGATTTGAATGAACCAAATAAGTGTTCATTAACCATGATGTAGATGCATATAACCATACTAGACTACTATGTAAGTCGGATTATCAAGAGCTAGCTAATCCATAAGCAGACATAGGTCTGTACAAAAGAAGGTCGCTAATGTGATAGTACATATCGCCACGCTAGGAGTTACCCAAGGCCAAGCAGATTGGGCACAAACCACCTGTTATGGGGCTTACCTCACAGTTTTCGAATAATTGAGAATTCCAGGGATTCAAGCTCATCAACCCTTCTTTTCTTTTCAAAGGGTAGGGAAAGGGATTTTATTGCTTTTGCTTTTGCTTTTTTTTCTTTTTCTTTGCTTTTGTATTTCTTTTGTATTTTTGCTTGATAATGCTTGGAACATTGTTGTAATGATATAAAATAACATTTTTCTTTTTTCTCTTTTTCTTGAACTTTGCTTTTTCTTTTTGTTCTATGCTAGGGATACTTGCTCGGATTAGCTGTAGAGCAAGGGATTTTTATTCTGGGTAGGGGTGAGCTTGTCCTTTTGCCAATTCTCAAAGATTCTAGACCATGTGCATGATAGGATAGCAGGGGAAACTTTTCGCTCAAGAAACCACTTCTACTATGTAGCAAAGCATGGAAATTACAAATATAATCATTTTATTGTGAAAGGATGTGCTTGGTTTAAGTAAATAACAAGATCAATTCTCTCGTGCTCAAACTTTATTTAATTGAATTTTGTGGACTTTGATATAAGAGAGATTAGTAATCATGCCGTATAAAAATCAAGATATTTATTTTTGTGAGTGTGAAAGTGAGGGATTCCAAATAAATGCTAATTTATCCAAAATAATTTGAAACATATAACTGCAACATTTGTAAGAAGATATATATATAAATACTTTTTGAGAAGTTTTGAGAATGTTGACTCTCTCTTTCTTCTTTATGTTGTTTTGGTTTCGAAAGAGTCAAGAATATTGCTGTTTTTTTATTTTTATTATTATTTTTTTGTTTTTGAAAGAATTAACAAGTGCCATAAATAAATGCAACAAATAGTTTTGAATATTTTGATGATTATGAATGTTTTTGGTGTTTTTGAATTTATAAATTGAAAGAAATACAAGATAGTGATTTTGAAATATTTTAAACAAATATATACAAGGATGAAATGACCAAATTTATACATAGTAACGTTTAAGATGCAAAATGTTCATGGGTTCTTTAAGTTCTTTACCATCTAAGGTAGATAATTTGTATGCTCCCGATTCAAATTTAGCAATGATAATGTATGGTCCAAGCCGCTTGGGCTCAAATTTACCTTTAAGGTCCTTAGTTGCATTAGTATTTTTTTGATTTTCTTTTAAAACAAGGTCGCCGATCTCAAAGGATCGATGACGAACTTTTTTAGCATATGATCTTTTAAGCTTGTTTTGGTAGGCACGGAGATGCTCCAAAGCATTGATGCATTTTTCATCTAGGAGTTCCAACTGACTGAGTCTCACAAACTCGATATTCATCTCCTACTTCGGTATCTTGAAGTAGTAGAGCCAAAGAAGGAACTTCTAATTCAAAGGGAAAAATGACTTCAGCACCATAAACCAAAACAAAAGGTGAAGTTCCAAGGGGGGTTCGAACACTAGTTCGATAGGCCCACAAGGCTGGATATAACTGAATGTGCCAATCATGGCCAGTTTTATTGACCAATATTTTGAGAATTTTGATTAAGGTTTTGTTAGATGCTTCTCCTTGACCATTACCCTGAGGATAATAGGGAGTGGACCAACGATGTTGAATCTTATATTTTTGGCATAATTTTTTAACATCTTTATTTTTGAAACAAGTTCCATTATCAGAGATGAGATTTGCAAGAATTCCGAACCTACAAATGATTTGATTAAAAATAAATTTAGAGACTTGTGTGCCAATGCAGGAAGCTAAAGGCATAGCTTCAACCCACTTCGTGAAATACTCAGTGGCGGTTATGATGAATTTGTGTCCATCGATGACACAGGATTGATTTTGCCAATAATATCTAAACCCCATTTTGAAAAGGGCCAAGGAGATGAAATAGCCTGCAGCTCTTGTGCAGGCGCATGGACAAGGTCAGCATGTTTCTGGCACTTGTCGCAATGGCGCACATAATCATGTGCATCATTCTCCATGGTAGGCCAAAAGTATCCTATCCTAAGGAGCTTTTTAGCAATGACACTACCACCGAAGTGTCCTCCACAAGATCCATCGTGGGCTTCACTCAAGGCTGATTTGGATTCTTCTAAATTCAAACATCTTAATAGGATACCTTCAAAAGATCTCCTATATAAAGTATTGCCAATTATTACAAATCGACTTGCTCGTCTACGTAATAACCGACGCCGGTTTCTATTAGAATTGGCAGGGAAAGTCCCATTTTGGAGAAAATCAAATATATCCGTATACCAAGGTTCAGGAGTAGTTTCATTGATTAGAAACACATCCAAAGGTTCTAAGCATGACTTATTTGAAGCGGGTTCCTGGAGTCGACGAATAATGATAGTGGCATATTCGTCATCTAACTCCAAGGGCAGGAGAGATGCAACTGCGGCCATAGCATCATCCGCACGGTTGCAAGTTCGAGGAATAGCTTCCAAGGTAATTTAATCAAATAGAGACATTAATTGTAAAACATAGGCTTTATATGGGAATAGTTTATCATCTCTCGGTCCGATAAACTTCATTAATTTGGTTTATAACAAGTTGAGAATCACCAAAAACTAACAGATGTTTAATTTTTAGCGCCAAGGCAGCTCGTAATCCAAGGATTAGAGCTTCATATTCAGCAAGTATTGTTGGTGCAAGCAAATGTTAATTTGAAGGACAGAGGAATAAGATGTTTTTGTGGGGATATTAAAATAATACCCGCACCAGCCCCACTCATGCATCGGGCTCCATCAAAGTATAAGGACCATTGTTCAATATGGTCTCCCTCTAATTGAAGGCATTCATCAAGAAACTCAATGATGAGGGGATGGGTAGACTCTAAGGGTGCAGCAGCTAATTGATCTGCTATGATTTGACCCTTAACAAACTTTTGTCCTATGAACGTGAGGTCAAACTCGCTTAGAGCAAGAACCCACTTGGCCGTGCGACCCGATAAATAAGGTCGACTCATGAGATACCTCAAGGGATCATATTTAGCAATGACATAAGTTTTCCGACTAAGCATATAATGGCATAATTTTTGCGTAGCAAACACGACTCGCTAGACATAGTTTTTCTAATGTTGTGTAGCGGGTTTCATAATCGACGAAGGTTCGGCTAATATAATAATTAGCACGTTCTCTCTTCGCATCATCAAGCTGAGCTAACATAGCTCCTAAGGCAGAATCTGAAGCTAAAATATACAGGAGAAATGGGCGATCAGGTCTAGGCGGTGAAAGCACAGGTGGGTTAAGGAGGTATTGTTTGAGAAGTTCAAAAGCTTCTTTACATTCGTCGTCCCAATTAAAAGGGACATCCTTCTTAAGAAGTTTAAGAAAGGGACCGGTTTTGTCCGCCAGCTTATCGATGAAGCGACGGATGGCTTGAAGCTTACCTTGTAAACTTCGTAACTCAGATATATTAGTAGGTGCGGGCATATCGCTGATAGCCGCAATCTTGAGAGGGTCGATTTTGATACCACGTAAAGAAACTAAAACCCCTAATAGTTTACCAGACTTAACTCCGAATATGCATTTGGCTAGATTTAATCGAATAAGATATTCTCGTAATCGATTAAAAACTTTTCTCAAATCATCTAAATGATTATCTTCATTAATAGAGCGAGCTATAATATCATCTACATAATCATGTAGGATATCATGCATCATATCATGAAAAATATAAGTCATAGCTCGTTGATAGGTTGCACCTGCGTTCTTTAAGCCAAATGGCATCACTTTCCAACAAAAGGTACCCCAGGGGGTAATAAAGGTTGTTTTAGCCTGATCTTCAGGAGCTATCCTGATCTGATTATAACCGGAGAATCCATCCATTAAGGACATCATCCCACTCCCGAAAGTAAAGTCAATGATTTGATCCATGTTTGGAAGAGGAAAATCATCTTTAGGGCATGCAACGTTAATATCTCTAAAATCTGTGCAAACCCTAACTTTGGTGGCTTCTTTCTTGGTGACTGGAACTACATTTGAGATCCATTCAACATAATCAATAGCTTGTATAAAAACAACATTCAAGAGTTTTTCTAACTCCCCTTTGACTAGCAAAGCCACTTTGGGATGCATTTTTCTAAGTTTTTGTTTAACAGGTTTAGCATCCGGATGGACCACTAGGTGATGCATGACTACAGAAGGGTCTAGACCTGGCATATCTTCGTATGTCCAAGCGAAGACATCTTCATATTCTTTAAGGAATGCAATGTATTGCTCTTGTTTTTCTTGACTTAATTCTGATCCAATATTGATTATGTGAGGACTATCCTCAGTTCCAATATTAATTTTAATGACGTTTTCTACCTCCATGTGTAGATCTCTTTCAAAATTAGGTGGGGCGGGTGAAACGCCCAATTCTTGTAATTCTTGTAAGGTTAATTTGGATAATTCATCTTGAGGATTAGTGGTCTCAAGTTGGGCTATAGTTGGTATAGAACCATCAAAATAAAATCCATTGTGTAACATCTCTTCAACGGAGACATCGTGGAAGATATCTCCTTCCAACTCCTCATCGGAGTCAGCAATCATTTCAGGGTAAGCTATGGATAGCATGTTACATGTAAATGGCTGATTTTTTAGAGGCAAATCATCACGCCTATCCAAATAATCTTGATAACATATGAGTTGATCATCATCTTCAAAAGGAAAGGGTTGACCCTTACTAGGAAATAGGCCCACACCACAGCAAGCAGGCCACGGTTCTACCTCGAAAGGTTCTTTCATGCCATTTTGGAAAGGTCCCAAGCCTTTCCCTTTATATCCCATTTTAAGCATTATGGGTTTAGCTTTAATATATTCATTGGTAAAATAACATCGAGCATATCCCTCATGATGAGTTTTGATATTCCGAGGGATTCTTCCCTACTCATATCCTTTATAAATGAAGGCACAACTCCCGACTTGGTAAGTACTTCCCATAGGTTGTGGGAGGCCCAAAGTACGAGGAGATGGCGGCAAGTTATTTAAAAGAATTGAATCTTGCATGAAAGCATTTGTTTTTTTTGATATTAAGATTGTGGATAAACTGTAAAAGTTCATCATAAAGAGCATAAGATGTAGAAGGATCATTCCCTATATCTTTAGATGTGGAAGGTATGATAGATGTTGATAATGTGGAAGTGTTAAGAGATGGGTCTATAGGTTTTGAAATTATAGGGATAGAACATGAAGGATTGGTTGTAGATTGAAGATCTTTTTGAGGTTCTAGAGTGGTTTGTTTAGAAGATTGTTGATCTATATATGAGGATGAAATTAATGGAGGGGAAATAGGTGAAGCTATGGGTGTGTGTTTCATAGTTTTAGATGAAAAATAAGAATTAGGATGTGTGGATGACAGAGCAGGGCAAAATTGCACTCCAACAGGTTCTCCCAAAGCACACATATCAAAGGGTCTAGGATCACCATGGATAGTGACCAACTGATTTTTAAATTCGAATTTAACACATTGGTGTAAAGTTGATGGGACAGCCCGCATTGCATTGATCCAAGGATGACCCAAGAGTATATTGTACGATGCGGGGCAATGTACAATAAACACGGTGGTATCTAGAGTTCGAGGACCAACTTGCAATGGGATGGTAATAACTCCACACGTTTCTTGTGTTTCGTCATTGAAAGCTTTGATAATCATGTCAGTTTTCTTCATTTCATCACTTCTAAAGCCAAATCGTTGGTAGAAGTCAAAAGTGCAAATGTTTAGAGATGAACCATTATCAATCAAGACTCGTTTAACAACTACATCTCCAATTAGAGCAGTAATATATAAGGGATTATCCTTATGTAAACTCGTGTTGTGGGATATCTTTATCCCGAAAGTCAATACAATCAACTTCTCGAGTGATGATAGTATTGGCCATGGCTTCAAAGTTGAATATTTTGAGGTACCATCATTTGGCTTAATGTAAGCATCAACTCATCCCTATGGGTAGGAGAAGATCTTAATAAATCCAAAAGGGAAATTCTGGCCGTAGTATTGGATAATTGCTCATTAATATTGTAAGGGGGTTTAGGTTGAACATTGGAAGCATGATTCCCTTTATTGGGATTTTTCAAAACAAATGGAGCTGATCCATCATTCTCGTTTGGTTCTTGTTGAGAATTTTGAGCCTGTTGTCGGGTAACGACTCCAATGGTACCTACAATGTTATATTGAAGACGCTGAACTGGTCTCGGTCGAGCATTTATGGCTTGTTCATTTGGGAGGAATTGATTAGAAGAGGGTCGAGTAGTAACTCTTCTAGGAAATGGTTCTTCTGGAACCATAGCATCTCTGATGGGTTGAATAGGATCTGATTCATTTTTAGAACTATTCGATTGGTTTGAAGTGATGTCTATTTCACTTTCAGTATCTGATTCTATATCACTAGAATCTGGAGTTTGAATATTATGTAGGGGCCTGGTCGTAACCATGGATAAAGTTGTGTCAAATATTTGAGGATCATGATTAAGTAAATGTCCACTAATAGTCCCTACATATCGGGTAGGAGGAGGAACATTATGATGTTCGATTTGATTGGCCACCTCTTTACCATGTCTTGGTAAAGGGTGTTGAAATATGTCTAATGATTGATTAGCATTTTGATTTTGATTTTGGGGAATGTTCTTTTGAGGATTATTAGGAGCATTTTGTTTAGGTTGGAAGGCTTGCACCTCCATTTCATTATTATCAATCAGATCCTTTATTTTATGTTTCAACCTTTTACAAGCGTTGGTAGAGTGTCCAGGTCCTCTATGGAAATCATAGTGTAAGTCAGCTCTGTATCCGGGTATAGTTGGATCAGGTTCCTGGATAGCTGGTAATTGGATCAAACCTCTTTCGAGTAATTGAGGTAAAATAGTTGATAACGGTTGATTCAATCTAGTAAATTCTCGAGGAGGCTTATCAAGTGGTTTCAATATAAATTTTTTTGTTGTTTTCGTTGCATTGATATTAGCAACATTTCTCACTGTCAATGACTCCGTCACCTACAACTTGTTTGTTTTTATACTGATTTCTGGATGTTTTCTCATCATCCTTCTTCCTAAGTTGGCCTCTCCTAATGAGGGCATCTTCTACTCTTCGAGCTAAATCTATAGCCTGATCGAAGGTAGTTAAAGTAGCAGATGATAGCTCATAAGATATTTGTTCTTGTAAATTATTAATAAAAATGTCCAACATTTCCCTATAAGGTAGCACAAAGTGCAGTTTTCCTGTCAACTCCCTCCATCTAGCTAAGAAATCGGCAAAACATTCATCCTTGTCTTGTTTTAAGTTGTATAAATCTTTAATGGTTACATGCCTCTCGATGTAGGCACTAAATTGATGGACAAAAGATTCAACTATTTCTTCAAAGTTTCTCAAAGAATGAGTGGGCAATTGATAGTACCACTCTAATGCCATTCCACCTAAACTTTTTGGGAACATTTTTAGTAATAGCAAGTCATCATGTGATATATCATGACATGCTATCCTAAACATGCGAAGATGCTCTATGGGATCTTCGGTTCCTTTATATATAGGCAGGATGGGCATGGGAAAATGCTTAGGGTAAGGTTGTGCTACAACTATGGGATCCAAAGGTTGACTACATATCTCTCGATAATTGTACGAGGGACGGTAAGGATCTATCTCGGTCCATACGCGAAGCTAACTGTTTCACCATGGCTTCCAGATTACTAGTTTGCCCACCATATTGGTTCCGTAGGGCATTGATATGGGATTTGTGAGCATATGATGGAGGGACATGAAGATTAGATGCTATGTTGCTATTGTGTAAATTGTTGGTAGGAAAGGTGTTATGAAGGAATTTTGAAGTTGTATTATGTTGTATTCCGGATTGTTGAAAATTGGTGTTTGGCTTCATTTTAGGTTTTTGTTTACTTGAAGCATATTGATCAATAGTTTGGCGAAGTAAAGCAGTGAAGGAAGTTTTCTTTTGTGTGGGAATGATTTTAGGCTCAATAACAGGTTCCTTAGGAGGTTGGGTAACCCGTTGTTTTGGCATGTTCTGAATCATAGTGACCATATCTCTATTGGATGGTCCAGCCTTATCACTTTCTTGATCAATGAAAGACAAGGGATTAGTGTGCACATCAAACATATGTTCCATGGCTGCTTGAGTGTCACTAATTTGCCCTTTATCAATACGAACTAGCCATATTAAGAGCACCAATGTTATTATTGAAAAATTTCCAGAAATGATCTAAGTTGTCAAAAGCAATAGTTCCATCTAGAGCTACTCTAGGGGATGAGGATCCATCCTCTTTAACATTTTCTTCTTGTTCATTGTCTTCACCTAGGTCATCTTCTGGTTGATCTAGATTTTCTCCTTCCGGAATTGGATCTTCAGGAAGGACATTTGGGTCTCTAGTTTTATCTTCTAACCAATCTTCTTCTTCTCCTTCAGCTTGTTTACCATTCCTAAGTTTAGGCATTGTGCTTAATTTAGATTTCAGCAAATATATATATATATAAAATATATATATATATATATATATATATATATATGCAATAAGCTTAAGAGGTATATATTAATTATATACCTACTACAATATTTAAAATGAAATGTTTTGGTTTTTGTTATGTTTTTTTAGTTTTTCTTGTTTTTGTAATAATATTGTAAAGATAACAAACAACACAATAAATGCAAGAACTAATACTGAAAGTAATGATCTAGTTTTCTATAAACAATTTATAAATATCATTAATGGGCTCGAGTTCTTCAGGAGTCATGAAGTGTTCTTCTTCAAATTGAAAATTTTCTTTCAAAAATTTAATGAAAAGAGCTATAGTGATATTATCTGTCTCATTCTGGTTGATAGAAGTAAAAATCGTGGCAATACTCTCGATATAACATAGCTCAAGGAACTCTATTCCATATTTCCCTATCCGTAAGAACAACCTCTTGGTCTTCTACACGACCTAGGAACTGGTGTATAATGGCTGCGTTCTCGAGGTATTCCTCGAAGGTGAACAATTCTGAAGACACAAGAGCTCTCCTATAAGCTAACCATCTATGGCAAGCTCTCTAAAGTTCATGATAAAAGACGAGTTGATGAGGATCCAGGATTCTATCTAGGACAAGCCTCTTGATTTGTTTAAGTTTTGTTGACCTAGATGAAATGACACTTAGTCTTCTATCAAGTTCGTCCCACAAAAGTTGATTTCTATCCTGCTTCGTGCACACTAAGCACATAATTGATTTCTATGGCTGCCAATTGGTTTTCAACATTTATAGTAACTGCTAATATTTTCTTAGGAGCTACCATCTAAACATGATATGCAACTTATTAATTTTAAATGATTTGAAATGCATCTATGTTTTGGTTGTTTTATTTTTTTTTTTTTGTTTTCAAAAGGTTTTAAATGCATTCACGTCGGGTTCACCAAAATGTATCGCTCCAAATTTTTCGCATCCCTACCTTCAAGCTATAGGATCCATGCCCAAAAGGAGGATGGGAAAAGGATGGCATGGTACCTCGGACTGAGAGGCCTTGCGAAGGTCCCGCCTCTCGAGGGAGGTGTATTATGGTGATTTTTCGACTGGATGGTGGGTTCACCAGGAAACGTTTGAATGGCGCTTTCCATGCCTAGGTTGGGAATGTGTTTTATGTGTTCAGTTTTAGCCTTAAACATCCAAGTCCTAGGTTTGGCCAAATGAATCTAAGCTATTCTATATGAAGATGCAGATTTAAATGAATACAGAAGAACAAATTAGGACAGAAAATAGAGAAAGTAAGCAAGATTAAAAAGTCATACCTGATCCGGATGTCTGATGAAGATTCTGATTCTTGAAGCAGTCAGGATCGCCTCTGATTTGACAGGATCGTCTGCTATCAGACAAGATCGTCTGAGATTCGACGAATTCGTTAGAGACCTGCAATCAGAGAAGTAGACACAAAATGCAGAAAATGCAACTATTCTAACAGAGGGCAATGATGTAGAATGACAATAATAATATCAAAATGATGATAATAAACAAAATACGAATGCACTATAATGATTTAATGACAATTGATAACTTAATTATGCATATAGGCTATATGGGTGAACTCCAAAATGCAGAATAGCAAGAAATAATAAATAAACTAGCTAATTGCAGAATAAAACAACAGATTGAAAAGGAGGAAAATGCAAACTCTGGGCACTGATTGCCCCCAATGTGGACTGCAGTCGAAATCGTCTCTGATTCGACAAGATCGCCTCCGATCTGAACAAGATCGTCTGCGACGATGTAAGCTTGCTCCGGCTGAAAAATACTAAGGTACCTGCAACAAAATTTGGATAGAACAAGTGCAAATAGTAATTTAGGATGTCTAGTGTGTGTAGAATTCGAGTTACAGGGAATTTCAGCCAGGGGGATGCTAAGGGGAGGGCCTAGGATTAAATAGGCTTAGGAGGGAGGTTAGGAGGTTGGAGATCATCCCTATTTGGGAGATCTCCAACGGGGAGGGTCTCTAACGATGCAGACACGCTTCTGCCCGGATTAGAGACGCCGTTGGAACAGAGACTAATTGTGAAAAATTAGTTTTGGGACAAGATCGTCTGGACGTCCTAGCCCAGACGAAATCGTCCGATCTGAGGCGATATCGTCTGATCGGCGACGATATCGTCAAACGGTCAAAACAAACTCTAAAAATGGCACGAGAAATGAGGAAACGGATTAAGCGACGGTTTGGGAGCGGTTTTGGAGGTTAAAATTTGAATTTGAATTATTTACTAGAGTAAGTGTAATTATTAAGGTTTTACTGCGCCAATTTTAGGGTGCTATAGATTCCCTCAAATATTTGAGGAAGCGATACGAGTAGAGCAAATTTTGCTCCTATCGAGGAAGTGGCAGTGGGGGGAAACTCCATCACTTTATCCAATAATTTTTGCTCTTGTCTATCCAATGCAATATTCATCATGGTAGACTCCTCATACTGAGCAGAGGCCTGAAATGTAGTTGTGTGGAGCTTGAGAGGCAGATCTCATCCAAGTCCAATGATGGGAATATGCAAGCTTTGCCTTGACAATGAAAAATATGGTTGCTTGCATTCTCCATCAGAGGACAGGCCAAGGACAAGAGCAGTATCAGGTGGTAGAGCCTGAGAACAAAGAGGGCACATTTTTGTACCCTTTTTGTATCCCAAGGGATGGCCTGCGAGTATTCAGCCAAAATCCATTAAGCATGTCCCATCAGGCTAAACCTGAAGAGACCCTAGAAGAAGACTCTTCACTGGAGGAGCCCTACTACCCCATCAAGAGGATGGAAGAACTTGTACCCATCCCATAGTTAGTAGATTCTTTAGTATTCTGGTATTGGTTCCAGCCCCCACTACAACTAGTACCCCAAGAGACCCCTCATGCAGTGAAATTCTTCACCACATCTTTCATCAATAGTACGGGTACTTGCAGGAGCGACAACTCACTGTGTTGCTCCCTATTTTTGACATGGACAACTTCGGGAGGAGGCCAGCCGAAATTCAAAGATCAACTAAAATTCAATCAGATCTGGTTCGAACATTGCAAGTTCACCGGATAGGCACCCAAATTTGGGTTTATGGTGGTGGTATGCCAATCATGTCACAAAATTTTGTGTAAATAGCCTGGATAGTAAATAAGTGTCAAAGGCACTAAGCGTTACTTAGAAGGTTAGGCACAACAAAAAAAAATGTTGTCAGTGGATAGTCAGAGAAGAGGACAATGGGAATGACTCTATTGCCCAATGGATAAAGTCTTGGGATCTCTACATTCATACGAGCTAAATGCCCCGTGAGCCACCAAGAATGTTGAAAATTTTGTCACATTGCATAGAGGGGTAGAAAAAATCAAAATTTTTCTCTTTGTAAGGTGTTTCTTTTGTTTTCGAAAGTATTTGTAAGTGTTGCAGCAATTTTGGCTTTCAATGCCACCCCTTGTACATAAAATGAAGAAGAAGAAATTCACTATTGAACAAGCCAAAGAAGATAGCTCCGTCGAAGGAAGGAAAAAGTGTCGTGATATCACGACATGTTGCATTTTCATGGTTGAAAGCGATAAGAGGGGGCAAGAAAGAAAAGTGTCGCAATATCGCGACATGTCACATTTTTGTGGTCGAAAGCAAGGAGATAGAGCAAGAAAGAAAAAGTGTCACGATATCATGACATGTTGCATTTTCCTAGCCGAAAGCAAGGAGAAAGTGCAAGAAATAAAAAGTGTCGTGATATCGCGACATTTTGCATTCTCACGACCAAAAGAGGAAAAGTGTCACGATATCGTGACTTGTTGCATTTTCATGGCCGAAAGAAAGGAGAAGGAGCAAGAAAGAAAAGGTGTCATGATATCACGACATGTTGCATTTTTGTGGCTCATAGCAAGAAGAAAGAGCAAGAAGGAAAAAGTGTCGTGACATGTTGCATTCTCAAGACCAAAGGAGGAAAAGTGTCGTGATATCGCGACATGTTGCATTCTCGTGACCAAAGGAGGAAAACTATCATGATATCGTGACATGTTGCATTATTGCAACCAAAGGAGGAAAAGCATCGTGATATCATGACATGTTGCATACTCGTGACCAAAGGAGGAAAAGTGTCGTGATATCGTGACATGTTGCATTCTCACGACCAAAAGAGGAAAAGTGTCATGATATCGCGACATGTATTTTCGGGGCCAAAAGCAACAAAAGAGGACAAAGACATAGAAATGTCATGATTTTGTGACATGTCATATTTTTGTGATGCAAGAAGAAGAACCAAGCTGAAGACATAGAAATGTCATGATATCACAACATGTTGCTTTTTCGTGACTCAAAGGGGGCACACGCTCCAAGTCGGGTATTTTCATGAAATGATCAAGTGCCTCATAAATGCATTGTTACTTGCTCAGTAAGCTCGCTGCTCATTTTGGCAATTGGAAGCGAAGTATCAATCTCTGAAGGAGAGCCCGACAATCATGGTGGCCACTCGAGCATTGCACCTAGAAACCAAGGACACTCAGACGGCTCATCAATGTATATTTCCATGGTTGACTCGGTTACAGTTGCCAATTCTGGTAATGGATTTGAAAGCTCAGCCATAAGGGTCGTGAGGATCCAACTTCTTAGATCTCAAGAGTATACTTCACCATTCTATGTAATAATGACTCAGATGGTTGGGTTCTCTATTAAAGAACACAAGCTTATCTTTGAGAGGGGGGGTGAACAGTATAAGACCACTTTTTACTTTTTCCTTCAACTTAACTGTTAATACAATATTGTGCAGTGTATAGAAAGTAGTATCAAGCAGAAATCAAAGCAATACAGAAAACACCATCCATAATAGAGACAGCAATTTATGTGGTTCACCCAATGCGGGATACTCCATGGATAAAATCTCTTACTAAATTTTATCAATAAATCTGGGAATACCTTTATCGATTACAATATTTATGGGCACCAACCCAAAGGAGATACCTTACCCTAGCTCTGCTCTTTAGTGGTGATCCTCTAGAAGACCTCTACTTCTTCTACCCTTAGCAAATGGAACTCTATCCATAGAAGACACTTGTCTTCCCTGCTCTGGTTGGAGATCTTTGTCCTCAACTCTATCACCTCAAATCTAGTCCTCGAATTTGCACTAAACATAGTCCTTCGATCTAGCACAAATGTCCTCTTTTCTCTTTCTCTGATCTGCACCAAACACAGTACTTCGGTCTAGCACAAGTTTGTCCTCTTTCTCTTTCTTTGGTTTGCACCAAACATAGTCCTTCGGTCTGGCACAAGTCTGTCCTCAAATTTCTTTATGTTCTGTTACAATCGCACTTGGTCGAAACCAAATTTTGCACTGACTATGCAAACACAGTAGCACTCGATTTAACATCAACTTATGCACCTCTACGCAATCACAGTAGCACAGTCTTTGCACACTCTGCTTATCGATGATCAAACTTCTCCCACACACTCTATCTATGAATAGTCACACTTCGAACACACACTTCGATCGATGATGTTTCTCTTCAAACAGCCCTCCTCTTATACTAAAACTTTCAAGATTAAAACTTTGATCCTAGTCGGCTGCTCAACCCTAAACAATGTCGACTGCAAACCCTAAACAACGTCGACTACAAACCCTAATCTTCGTCGGCCCAGATTTAACTTTGTCGGCTCAAATATTTACTGTAACTCTTCTTAGCTTGCGAAACTACAACATGTCGTGATATCGCAACATATTTTGCAACCATACACTACCTTATGGCTTTTGTCATGATATCGTGACACTTTAGCCATTGATGACTTTGACTAAGATCTTGTCGCAAAATCACGACACTTCTCGCTTTGTCAGCAACAACTTTGCTTTTATCATGAAATCATGACACTTTTGCCTCTGCTAATGTCATCGTCACTATTGTCACGAAATCATGACATTTCTCGCTTTATCAACCTCTTCTCGGTTTGCACTAGCAAAAATAAAACATGTCATGAAATCATGACACTTTCGCTACCTTGAGCTTCTCTCTGCCTTACACCCGTGAAACTAGAACATGTCATGAAATCACGACGCTTTTGCCTTTGAGCTCTTCCTTCTTGAATTCATCATGAAATCATGATGCTTCTTCTATTGAAGACTTGCTAACTATTTCTATCATGAAATCACGACACTTTCTCCAACTGAATGCTGCCATCTCAACCTATCGTGAAATCGTGACACTTTCTGCATTTGCAAGATTTCTCTTCAACCTGTTGTGAAATCGTGACACTTTCTACATCCATACAACTTCTTTGTAGCCTATCACAAAATCGTGACACTTCTTATTTCAAACTCTTCCTTTTGCTGCATGTCACGAAATCATGATAGTTCTCACTTCGAGCTTTTCAGCATGTCACGAAATCATGACAGTCCTCACTTAGTCTTCTACAGCATGTCACGAAATCATGACTCTTTTTGAGTTACATTCTCTCTCTTCGAACTTGTCATGAAATCATGACACTTTTCCACACTGCGGACTCTCTTTTCTGCATTGTGTCACGAAATTGTGACACTTTCCATCTTGCTCTGCTTCTCTGCCAACATGTCACAAAATCACAATAGTTTTTCCAGCTTCTTCTTTTCTTCTAGCATGTCACGAAATCGTGACAGTTTTGATTTCTCAAGCAATGACAGTTTTTCCAATGCTTTCTCTCTCCTCAAACATGTCACGAAATCACGACATTTTTTCTAGCCTGCTGCATACTTATTCTTAATTGTCTTTTTCTTGATCTTTTGCAAATGGGCTACTAAGAAATTCTTGGAAACTCACTGTCCATGCTCTGAATAATCTTCAACAAAACAAATTCCTTGACATCAAATCAAATTTCTTCAAGAACTTCTTGACATCAATGACAACATCTTCACTTGAGCAAAGGCAATGTACCCAAGGTACCCAAAATTGCCAACAATCTCCCCCTTTGTCATTGATGGCAAACCTTTACTAAAAACACGTCTCAGGAGCTAAAACTGAAATCAAATGTGCTAACAACTGAGAATCTCCTTTGAAGTTTTGCTCCCCCTAACTTGAAGCTTTCCTCTTCACATTGAAGCTCTCCCCCTTACTCAAATCTCTCCCCCTTTGTCATCAATGTCAAAGGGTCACCTTTGGGGCTTGGGACTAAGAATGAGCTTCTTAGCTTAGTCCCTCCCCCACCTCCTGATGAGGTGATTAAAACAAGGGTGGGAGTGAAACTCCCATTAGGCACTGATCATCATCAGATTCTATAACTTCTTTGTCGGGCCTTCTCTTGAACTCTTTGTCCATATTTCTATTCTTGTCACTATTTTTGTTCTTGTTCTCATCCCTGTTCTTGTCCATGCCTTGATCCTTGGACCTATTTATACCACTATTCCTGTTCCTATTCCTGTACTTTGGAAGATTAGATCTGCACTGTCTAGCTGTGTGACCATCATTGTTGCACTTATAACAAGTAACAACATTATTTCTATTCAGCATACCTATTCTTTGAATTCGCCTGTTATGACTAACCATGTTCCTGTAATTAGTCATGCAAAAAATTTCCTTATGCCTAAACTGTTTACAAGAGTAGCAATACCTTTGAAAGAAATTATGGCCCCTGAACCTGTCATTTACTTTCCTTACTTGAGTCATGCAATGCGAAGCCATGTGGCCAAACCTGTGACACGCAAAACATCTCCAATTAAACTTTCCTGTAAATGACCTTCTAGGTCCGGTAAACTTCTTCTTCGCATTCAAAATTATATTTTCTATTTCTACGCATCTATCACTCATGGACTCATGATTTGAAGTACTTTCTTCATCAGAACTCTCTTCCTTTTGAAATCTCTTGCTAGATTCCCCAACCTGTTTCTTGTGCGGCTCAACAAAACCGAGACCTGTTTTATCTGTTGGTTTTCTTTGACTTTTGATGAGAGACTTAACCCTTTTGGAGCTATCTTGAAACTTGTATAGCTTATCCTTGTACTCTTTAGTTTCCACTTCCAAAGAAGCCATTTTCTATTCCAACTCATTATACTGAAGAATCTTAAACTCTAACTCGTCCTTGAGTTCTTGTGTCTTAGCCATAGAGAAGCTAAGACTTTCTGTAATATCATCTCTCTCCATACAACATTCATCTAACTTATCTTTGAGTCTGGAATTCTTCTTTCTTTCCTTTTTCAAAGCATTAAGAGCATTATTAAGTTCACTTTCAAGATCCTTTATTTGTTTGCTCTCTGAATCCTCAATGCATTTTCTAGATTTCTTATCACTAGAGGTGCTACCTTTTTCAAAAACCATACAAGCATCTTCTTGATAGTTTTCTGAAGCATCCTTATACATACTGGAAACCAAATAATTATTTGTACAATCATCCTCAAGGTGACCAAAATTTCCACATCTAAGACATTTCATAATAATGAATCTATGTTTTGGTTCTTCCTCCTTTTTTGATATGAACATCATCTCATTTTCCTCATCACTTGAAGAGATTTCACTATCACTGCTAGAACACTTACTTGCTTTGTCTAGGTAGAAACTCTTCTTGTTCTTGTGTGAATACCTCTTTCCTTGATTGTTGTGCTCATATTTGTTTTTTCTGTAATACCTGTGCTTTTCAGAATCCTTGCTCTTAACATCCTGTATATCTTCATCACTTTCATTCTTGGAAACAGTACAGTCAGTAGCATAATGACCAAACTTTCCACAATTGAAACATATTATATTTTTCTTGCTTTTGTGCTTTCTAGATAACTTGCATTTCTTGTTGTAATATGCCTCTTCATCACTAGAAGACTCATCACTCTCTTGAATCTGTTTGCCCTTTGATTTCTTGGTAGCTTTGAAAGCTGCCTCTTTCTTGACATCAACTTTCACTTGAGTTCTCATCTCAAATGCTGCAAGAATACTATGGAGATCATCCTTTTTCAACTTATCTAAATATTTATCTTCCTCAATAGTAGAAATATTTTCACTAAATCTATTAATAAGAGATCTTAAAATCTTATCACACACATCATTTTTAGAAAGCTCAAGACCTAAGTCTTTCATGGAGTTAACAACCTCATCCATACGAAGCATGTAGTCACTAATATTTTCATCATCATTCATTTTGAGTTGTTCAAACATACCTTTGAAGTGTCTCAACTTGGCCTTTCGGACATTTACATCACCTGTGTGAACCACCTGCAGCTGTTTCCACATTTCACTAGTTGTCTTGCAGTGAATCACCTTGGTGAGATCTGCCTTCTATAAACCCTTCAAGATTGCATTCATTGCTTTTGAATTTTTGTGATGTAGGAGCCTATCTTCTTTAGTATAAGGACCATTTTTAGGAATAGTGTACCCATCATCAATCACTTCCCAAACCTCATTACCAAGTGCCATTAGATAAACCTTCATTCTTGCACTCCACGGACCGAAATCTGATCCATCAAGAATAGGTGTTGCATTGCCACTTGAATAATCCATTGTGTTCTTAATCAGCTTCTTCCTTCAAGCTGTTAAACCTTTTCGAAGGAACTCGCTCTGATACCAATTGAAGAACACAAGCTTATACTGAGAGGGGGGGGTGAACAATATAAGACCACTTTTTACTTTTTCCTTCAACTTAACTTTTAATACAATATTATGCAGTGTCTAGAAAGCAGTATCAAGCAAAAATCAAAGCAATATAGAAAACACCATCCACAATAGAGACACATCAATTTACGTGGTTCACCCAATGCAGGGTACTCCATGAATAAAATCTCTTACTAAATTTTATCAATAAATCTGGGAATACATTTCCCGATTACAATATTTATGGGCACCAACCCAAAGGAGATACCTTCCCCTAGCTCTGATCTTTAGTGGTGATCCTCTAGAAGACCTCTACCTCTTCTGCCCTTAGCAAGTGGAACTCTATCCACATAAGACACCTATCTTCCCTGCTCTGGCTGGAGATCTTTGTCCTCAACTCTATCACCTCAAAGATGGTCCTCGAATTTGCACTAAACACAGTCCTTCGATCTAGCACAAATGTCCTCTTTTTCTTTCTCTGGTCTGCACCAAACACAGTCCTTTGGTCTAGCACAAGTCTGTCCTCTTCCTCTTTCTTTGGTTTGCACCAAACATAGTCCTTCGGTCTAGCACAAGTCTATCCTCAAATTTCTTTTTGTTATGTTATAGCCGCACTTGGTCGAAACTAACTTTTGCACTGACTACGCAAACATAGCAGCACTCGATTAAACATCAACTTATGCACCTCTACGCAATCACAGTAGCACAGTCTTCGCACACTCTTCTTCTCGATGATCGAACTTCTCCCCCACACTCTATCTGTGAATATCACACTTTGAACGCACACTTCGATCGATGATGTTTCTCTTCAAACAACCCTCCTCTTATACTAAAACTTTCAAGATTAAAAATTTGATCCTAGTCGGCTACTCAACCCTAAACAACATCGACTGCAAACCCTAAACAACGTTGACTGCAAACCCTAATCTTTGTCAGCCCAGATTTAACTTTTTCGGCTCAAATTTAACTTTGTAACCCTTCTATAGCTTCTACTGTGAAACTACATGTCACGATATCACATCTTTTGCAACCATACACTACCTTATGGCTTTTGTCGTGATATCGTGACACTTTAGCCGTTGACTACTTTGACTAAGCTCTTGTCGTGAAATCATGACGCTTCTTGCTTTGTCAGCAACAACTTTGCTTTTGTCACGAAATCGTGACACTTTTGTCTCTGCTGATGTCATCATCACTATTGTCATGAAATCATGACATTTCTCGCTTTATCAACCTCTTCTCGATTTGCACTAGAGAAAATGAAACATGTCATGAAATCGTGACACTTTCGCTGCCTTGAGCTTCTCTTTGCCTTACACCCGTGAAACTGGAACATGTCGTGAAATCATGACGCTTTTGCCTTTGAGCTCTTCCTTCTTGAATTCATCATGAAATCATGACACTTCTTCTGTTGAAGACTTGCTAACTGTTTCTATCGTGAAATCGTGACACTTTCTCCAACTCAATGCTGCCATCTCAACCTGTCGTGAAATTATGACACTTTCTGCATTCGCAAGCTTTCTCTTCAACCTGTCGCGAAATCATGACACTTTCTGCATCCATACAACTTCTTTGTAGCCTGTCACAAAATCATGATGCTTCTTATTTCAGACTCTTCCTTTTGCTGCATGTCACGAAATCATGACAGTTCTCACTTCGAGCTTTTCAGCATGTCACAAAATTGTGATAGTCCTCACTTAGTCTTCTGTAGCATGTCACAAAATCATGACTCTTTTTGAGTTACATTCTCTCTCTTTGAACTTGTCACAAAATCATGACAGTTCACACTACGGACTCTCTTTTCTGCATTGTGTCACGAAATTCGTGACACTTTCCATATTGATCTGCTTCTCTGCCAACCTATCATGAAATCATGACAGTTTTTCCAGCTTCTTCTCTTTCTTCCAGCATGTCACGAAATCGTGACAGTTTTTCTAGTGCTTTCTCTCTCCTCAAACATGTCGTGAAATCACGACAGTTTTTCTAGCCTGCTGCATACTTATTCTTACTTGTCTTTTTCTTGATCTTTTGCAAATGGGCTACTATGAACTTCCTGGAAACTCACTGTACATGCTCTGAATAATCTTCAACAAAAGAAATTCCTTGACATCAATCAAATTACTTCAAGAAATTCTTGACATTAATGACATCATCTTCACTTGAGCAAAGGCAATGTACCCAAGGTACCCACAATTGCCAACATCTATAAAAACCCAGGCATTGTAATGTAAAAAGTGGGGGGAACTTTCTGCTAGAAAGCTGTTGTAACTTGATGTCCTATGATTAATACTAAAGAGCTTTGGGCTCAATTTCTTTCTTTTATGCTGCCTTATGTGTTTATTTCTTTTGTATTTCTTCATTTGTATATTGAGACTCTGAATCCTAAATCCGGTGTGTGATTGGGGACTGTACCCTAAAATTTTCTCGAAGGATACATAGGAAAGGAAAAATGCTATATTGGTTTTCTTTTATGCTGCCTGGTGGGTTGTGGTTTTTGTTATATTCACTTTTCCTAATCGTTGTTACTCTGAACCCTAAATTTTGATGAAAGGGATAAGGAGAATCCTGGAGCTCTCCCAGAGGATACATAGGAAGGTTAATGTGGCATTTATTTCATTTATTCTTGGTGTTATTTGTTGCTATTCAAGTTGTTAGTTAGTGATCGTGCTTCCTGTTCTCTCCCACTTTAAATCAGTGATCTCTCTTCCCTTACCCATTTTTATTTCTTCCTCTAACCCTAACTCTTTTTATCTCTTTCCTGCACCCTTACTCTATTTATCTCTTTCCTGCATCCCTTATCTCAAAACACCAAATTAGTTTAGCATAGGAGCCGAACTTTCTCCAGAGATTGGCACGAGGGGCATCTCTTCCCTTCGACCTTTCAATGTTGGTCCAGGTCTAGGGCGCATACATTTACCCAAATCCTTTCCTAGGAAGATTTGATGACCAATAGTCACTTTGTTCAGTTCTCTATAGTCTATACATACTCTCATTTTTCCATTTTTTTTAGGCACTATAACCAATGGAGAGATCCACTGGCTATCAAAAATTGGGTAAATGAATCCTACTTTCAAAAAAAATTTAATTTCTTCTTTCACAATATCCCTCAAGGTAGGATTCAATCTTCTATGAGGCAGTATTACAGGCTTTACATCCTCAATATAAATTCTGTGAGTACATACATCAAGGTGAATCCCTGACATATCTTTGTAATCCCAAGCAAAAGCATGGATATGCTTCTAGAAAAAAAATGTAAATTTTTCTTCCTCTTCTCTAGTAAGCTGGAAATTTATGTTCAAAAATTTGTCTGGTTGGACTTCTATTTGTTTTGTATTTGGAAGGACTAAATTTACTTCACAATTTTTGACTAGAGAATTAAGAGGACAATGATGATATGGGAGGACATAAGAAGTATATGTCTCATTGATTTCTTATGGAAGCATATCCTATATGGAACAATGAGAAGGGAAGATCAAGTGATGGTGTCACCCATGTGGTAGTGAAACAGATGTTTCCTGTGATGGTATAGATGGAATTTATTCATAACTTTGACTTTCTTCTCTCACTAGTAATTGATTGATATTGGCTTCTTCCTCTTCTAACCCTTGTTCATGCAGAACATTCATTAGGATTGTTTCATTTTCTAAAATTTTTGTGTCATGGAGGTCTTCTGTGTGTTCCCTTACTACCAAGGTGGCTAGTGTGGAAATAACCTCTTTTGGTTCTTCATATGAGTTAGGAAACCATAACTAACCTATGAAATTGCTTAAAGGTCTTGCAAGAGGATATAGAGAAATATGTTTTAGGTCAATACCATTTGAAATTGTCATTTTTCTAGATCTGCAGTCTATAAAGGATGTTGCAGTTGCAATCCAAGGTCTTCATAGGATAATGGGATAGCCATGTGTTGATTTTATTGGCTGTAAAATCAAAAAATTTGTAGGGTATTCCCAAGAAGAAACTTCTATAGGGACATATTCAATGATACCTTCAGGTTTTGCAATTGACCTATCAGACATTTCTAAAATTGTGAATGTGAGGCTAAGATGTTTGAGCTGTAATTGTTCCATTGTATCCTTGGTCATGATATTTATTTTAACTCCTATATCAACTAAGATGTTTGATATTGGTACTGAGCTTATGATCACTGTGATAACTAGACTTCTTGGGTCACTATACTTTGGAGGTACTAGTTTTCCTGATAAGAGATCATCTATATTTCCTTCAACATGAATAGTTTTAGGAAATGCTTTCTTTTTTCTTCCAGCTCTTCTATTGCATAAATTTCAGACAATTATTTTAATCGCAGGTATATCATTAATGGATTGCAATAAGGGCAATGATATGGTTAATTTTTTGAGTTCTTTCACTAACTCTGATTCATAATTTTCTGTTGTAGTGTTAAGTCTCTCAGGGTATGGAATTATCCTTGATGAGGGTAACTATTCTGCCCGTGGTTTCATTTTTTCTTCTTATTTTTTTGTTGTTGGTTTGAATTTGCTTGGTTCAATAGGTTCTTGAATTTCATCTTCTTTCACTTCAATTATAATAGGTTCAAGTAAAACTTTCCCTGAACATAGTTGTATGTTGCTACAATCCAAAATTTGCATATCTGAATTTCCTTCAGAATCAGCCATATAGGCAGGAGCTGCCTGCCTTATGTTATTTGGATTTATTATAGGTTGAGCTAGTAATTAAGGCTGTTTCACCTATTGCATTTTTTGATTTGGTTTTCCTTAAATTTTTTTATTTGGTGTAGGCAACAAATTCTAAGTTTGACCTTGATTTCTTTGTTGCCTTGGATAGGACTGGTATTGTTGACCCCACTACTATTGATTTTGCATCCAAGATGGATTACTTTGATTCTGAGTCCATGGTGGGTTATTTTGATTCCATGATGGGTTATTCTAGTTTTGATTCTAGGATGGATTATTCCAACCTGTCTATGGCCATTCTTGAGAATTTTTCCATTGAGAATAATTCCAAGGACGTTGGGGTGGTTCTGACTGTCCCCAAGACATGTTTCCATGGTTGTTTCAAGTTCACCCCCTTTTTTTCTTCAATTTATTGGGATACTTGCTCATAGATAGTGACAAAAATCATTGTTTATTTTTATATATATATATATATATATATATATTTAAGCAAGGGATATGATTTAAATCTAGGATGTTGCTCTTTTCTATTTAAGCAAGGGATCTCTTCGAGTAGGGGGTGAACTTGTCCTTTTTCCAATGACCTCTACTCTAGACCATTGCTCCTCACAGATGAGCAAGTAACTAAACCTTTCACCTAAGGTGACCCAAACCAATTTTGTAGTGTTCATCCTTCCTTACCCTAATTAGGATTATTAATGTGTTGATTAGTGATAGGATTCTGATATGCTAAGTGCTATCAAAACTAGACCTCATATACAAAAGTAAAGCAAGATTTCTACTAAATTTGAGAAGACCACTAGGTATAGCTAAATGAATGAAAAACCCTAGTATATTCTTCATAGCAACAAGAGGGTTTGTGTTGAAAAACATAATTACTCACAAGGGTGATGGATGATAATGATAATGCATAGATGCATGATTGAAACACAAACGTGGTGTTGTTTGTAATATTGCAAACACAACCTATCCTAATGCAAGTACGATGGATAGAAATGTCTAATGCAATGCAATTAAATGAATGCAAGTACAAAATGAAATGTGTGATGCAAATGAAATGCAGTATTTTTAGATTTTACTATTTTTTTAGATTTTTATGGATTTTTATTTTGACCAAGGGAATTGAAATACCTTTGGAGCCTTTTGTGAATTGACAAAAGGGCTTATGATGCCTTTGGATATTTTTGTGAATTGACCAAAGGGCTTATGATGCCTTTGGAGCTTTTTGTGAATTGACCAAAGGACTTATGATGCCTTTGGAGCTTTTTGTGAATTGACCAAAGAGCTTATGATGCCTTTGGAGATTTTTGTGCATTTTTATGAATTTTGAAATTTTCCACATTTTTAGGTTTTTGAATTATTATGTGTGGAACACCTTAAGATGAAGGATGTTGAGAGGTTCAGGCTCTTCAACTCCATAAATTGATGTCAAGTGATACATTCCAAGCCCAATCTTCTATGATATTATGTAGGGTCCTAACCAGTTAGCCGTAAATTTTTCTTGCAAGTGCGGTAGTAGGTTTGAGTTATGTTTGTTCTCTTTCAACACAATATCACCAACCTTAAAGTCTCTCAGTGGAATTTACTATTGTAAGCTTATTTTAAGTGCTCTTGGTAAAAATGGCATTCACATGACATTTATAAAGAAGTGTCAATTGATCTAGGTGAGCCTACCACACAGTGTCATCATTGATGAACTCTTTCAATGTGACACACAACATTGGAATCTCCAACTCTAAGGGCATAATGACCTCAATGCCATATACTAGTGAAAATGAAGTTGCCCCAGTGGACGTCTGAATGCTAGTCCTATAAGCCCATAATGCAAAGGGTAGCTAGATGTGCCAATATTTGTGGTTTTCTTATACCGTCTTTTTAAAAATAACTACCACTGTCTTGTTTGAAGTCTCAAATTATTTGTTTGCTTATGGATAATATGGAGTTGTAAAACTATGTTGTATATTGTACTTAGACATTAAAACCCTCATATTTTTGTTCTTGTATGATGTTCCATTATCTAAGATTATCTTGGATGGTATCCCAAAATGACTAATGATATTGTGAAGTATAAACTACGTAATATGTGCTCTAGTTATCATTGTTAAGGGAATTCCTTCCACCCACTTTGTAAAATACTTAGTAGCCATTATAATAAATGTATGTCAGCCTGATGATAGAGGATATATATTGTCAATTAGATCCAAACCCCATTGAACAAATGGCCAAGCTGCTTGAATGGGTTGTAAGTCCTACAATGGTAAGTGTGTAATATTAGCATGATGTTGACATTTAATGCATTTCTTGACATACATGGTGCAATGCTTCTACATAGTGGGCCAATAATAACCCATTTTAAGGATGCACTTAACAATGGCCATACCACAAAAATGGCCACTACATGTACCATCATGATCTTGCAAAATTACCCAAGCTGACTCTTGGGGCTCAAGACAATAAAGGAGAACTCCATCATAACTTCTACGGTACAAGATATCTCCTAGCAAGACATACTTTGTCACTTTTTATTTAAATGTGCATTTTGCAACATGCGGTAATCCATGAGGGATTAAATCAAGCTTCAAGAAGTCATGTAATTATGACATCCAATCTTGATAAACTTCTACCTCAACTATCAAGATGACTTGTTCCTTTGGCGTTCCACTATGCATGAATGTAGACTGGGATACAACCTTATGGTGAATGGTGGTACCATTCCTCATAGGACCCTTTGAGATCAAAGACCCCCAGGACACCTTCCTGAGAAGTTCTTTGGCTTTATAGAACTATTCATGATTTTTTTCTATATGAATTATGTTGACAGATCCTTTGTTATCAAAATATGCACACTATATCGTGGAATGTGAGAGCATATTTACATGAATGGTAGTAAAGTCGATAGATAGATCTTGAAGGATTAAGTATTCCAAAGATGCCATAGTGTTTGAAAATCTATTCGATGAATGAGGGATTGCCTCGATGTCATACCACTCTAGCTAGGCTAGATAGGTGTCAATAATATCCTTGTAAGATTTCAATATGGGACACCAACATTGAAAAATTCCTTTCACTTGATTTACTATGAGAAGGGAATTACCAAATATATTTAACCTTTTAATCTTCATGGTTATATCTATTTGGAGGCCCAAGATTAGGGCTTCATATTCAAAATTATTTTTAGTGCAAGGAAAATCTAGCTTAAATGACAAGGGCATTGGAGCACCTTATGTTGTAAAAAATATAATTTCTAAACCACCCCCTTGCTCACACTTTGAACCATCAAATAACATAGTCATATCAGCTTTATTATCTAGTTCTTCGGGTTCAGGTGCTTCTGATAATGCAAAAACTACATCATCAAGTAGCTCTATGGTGAGGGGCCTACTATTCTTGAGAGGTACCTCAACCAGTTGATCAGCTATGACCTACCCCTTTATGGACTTTTGGCTGATGAATTCCAAATCAAATTCTATCAATAGCATGATCCACTTCATAGTATATGTATTGTGATATGTCTTGCTCATCATATATTGCAAAGGATTTTGTTTGGATACCACGTATGTCATATGACTTAACATATAATGATGCAACTTCTTCATTTTGAACACCACTGCTAAACACAACTTCTCCACATATGCATATCCAAGCTCATAGCTCACCAAGGTGTAACTAATGTAATATATGGCTTGCTCTTTGCCTTGCATATTTTTTTGGGTTAACATGGTTCCCAATGCAAATTCAATTACCTATATATATATATATATATATATATATATATATCAAAAAGGCACATATAGTCTTGGTGGAGCTAGCACTGGCAACATCACCAGGTATTACTTGATCTCAACAAAGGCTACTTGATAGTCCTCATCCCAATTGAATGAGACCCCCTTATGTAGCAATAAATTCATGGGTTGACATTTATCTAATAATTGGGTGATAAATCACTTTATGGATGCTACTTTATCATAATGGCTCCTTCTTTCCTTAATATTTGTTGGAGGATTCATCTCTAAAATGGCCTTGACCTTCTCTAGATCAACTTAGATGCCTTTCTTTGAAATGATGAACCCTAAGATATTTCTTGAAGTTACACCAAATACACACTTCTTGGGATTCAACTTGACATTATGCTCTATCAAGCGATCAAAGACCTTCCTCAGGACCTTGGCATGCTCTTCGCGTAGCAATGACTTTGCTAGAAATTCATCGATATAATATTCCAAGATATTATGCATGTAATAATGAAAAAAATATATCATGGCTTGCTTATATGTGGCACCAACATTTTTAAGGCTGAATGGTATAACTTTATAGCAAAATGTCTGCCAAGCATTATAAACATTGTTTTGTACTGGTCTTCAGATTTAATTCAAATCTAATTGTAACCATAAAAACCATCCATTAGGAAGAGCATTTCATGACCCGTAGTTGCATCTACAAGAGAATCTATATTGGTAAACAAGAATTAATCCTTTGGTGTTGCCTTGTTGAGGTCTCTAAAATCCATATAGATATGGATCCTTCCATAAGGTTTTCCTACAGGTGCCATGTTTGATACTCATTATGGATAGTCGATGGATATTATGAACTCTACATCCAACATCTTCTGTAGCTCATATTTAACCATTAAAGCAACTATTGGATGTATCTTACTGAGATTTTGCTTGATAGACTTCTTAGCGGGATCTAACGAAAGGTTATGAGTAACCAATTTTGGATCTAGACTAGGCATATCCTTGTATGTCCAAGTGAAAATTTTAGGTCTATATTTTAGTAGAGGTATAAGTGTGGAATGCTCATCAGGATTCAAAATCTCTCCAAATTTAACCTTCCTTGGATTAGTAGGTGATGGGCTATCGTTAAGCGCATCATTAATTCTCAATGAATCTATCAATCCAGGGCAATGTACAAGGCTATCTGTGAAAGGAGTGAACAGGGCTATAATTTAAGATCAATTAGGAGCACGAAGTCTTATTGGTGGAACTGATTATGTGGGTTTTTTTAGGTCTCTTCTACCTCTAAATTGCATAAATTAAAATTTAATCTAATTGCAATAATGAAGACTAATTTTTTATTACAAAAATGAAACCTTAGTTATAGTTGCAAGAATGAAATTTGATTAAATTATAGAATTAAAACCCTAGTTACAATTGCAGAATTGGAAACCTAATTACAGTTGCAAAATGAAATTCTATTTACTCTTGCAATAATGAAAACTAAAATTAAGTCCTATCAATACTCTGTAATAGAAGTTTGTCAATATTTTATGCAGGGGTTGACAGCAAAAACAATTATGCAGGAAAATTGCAAAAAACTGTAAATTGTTGGAAATAGAAATTTCAGTAAATTGGAGAGTTGTTGGAAAGCAAAAAGACTAATCAAATATACTGCTAATAACATCACAAAATTAGTTTGAACAAAAAATAAATTATTAGGACTGAAATGGATGTTAACTACTATAAAAGAATGAAATTGACAAGTTTCACAGCTTATTCTGCTACAACAAAATCAAAAAAAAATTTGTCTGTTAGTCCTCCTTCTAGGTCTGGAAGTGGCCAACCTCATTTTCCAGAAGAAGGTATGAGTTTCTCTCTCTCTAAATATTAGTCACACTTAAACATAATATAATGAATAGAAAAACTTTTACTTTATTGATTCAAAACATGATTACAAATCTGCTGCTCAAAACCTGTTACATAATTGTAACAGTTTCAATTTTCTCGCTTATTCTCTATTTCTCTACTACTATTTATACTGTCATTATTATTCTTATTTTTCTCTTCTTAGCTCAACCTGGATTGGAGCTATCTTTTATAGATGCCTAAAATCTAATTACAACATAAAATATACTCTGCAAATCAATTCCTGTTATTCTGTAGTATTTCCTAGGTTTATCTTGGAAGAGGATATTTTCCATAAATTATGGATTTGTACGACAAGGAAGGTAAGTTATATGGGAGATATTTTCCTTTAACCTCCTTAGCATTATTTTCCTTTTTCCACCATCAAAAATTAGTCAACAGGTCAAAAGTGCTTTATGTTCTCAATCCGGAGCTAAGTGGCTCAATCCAAAGATATTCGCTTAATCTGAAGAGACTGTATTTTCTTAATTTGAAGATATTTAGAATGACAAACTATGTACTCTTCAATTTATTTTAGATACATTTCTTAGATGTATTGGTCCTTAGGATCATATTTCAATAGCCTTCATTCCTCTTCATGTGTGAATTCCATGCCTTGCCATTCATTAGTAGTTGGCTGAAATTTACATAGGAAAACCAGTTTCTACTGCACAGTAATAGTTATTTGCACTATTTGCTAAATTCAAAGAAATTAATGCTTGAGAAACATAAAAATAAGAATAGTAAAGTGTTACTATTAGCCTAAGCATATCCCTTATGTAACAGGTCATGGCAAAGTGACATAAAACTACACAAAAACTGTAAAAATCAGCATATAATATTTCAAAACATCAATCATGCAAATAATTAATACATAGCATATTAGATCAACTTAACTAGTATATAAAGTAAATCACAGAGTTTTAGGTAAGTTTTAGTTGTTCAAAGCATGCTATGATGGATGTATTTCCAGGCCTCATCAGTAGGATCATTACTGATATCCACATCGAAGGTATCCTCTACTGACATATGCAATCCCTCCTCAAGTTGGTGAGGAGTAGGAATCAAGTGCATGTCATCAGCTAGGCTTAAATGTCCTACATAGGAATTTCCATCAGTATGATAAACATCATGTGCATAGCCTAGCACAAAATGAAAAGGTTGTAGCATTTCTTCATTGGGGAAGAAATCTTTAGGCTCTAGTGGTGAGTCAACATGATCCCAATCAATAGCATCTATGTTCAGATATAATGGTTTGGAGGGATCATATGGATTGCAAAGTGGAGTGGTCAAATCCATGGAGATCATATTTATGGAATGGATTAGATCTCCAGGACCACGTGCATGTGACTCTACATTGATGTAACTTCCATCACCGAGATATGGTTCTAGGGGTATGTGGATATCTAGATCCGGTCTATGGATAGACTCAAAAATAGGATTATTGGGCTCAATGAGCTTTATGAATTTCAGCATATTAGGGAAGACTATATGGTAAATCATATCCAAATTAGGTGGTATTCCCCTGAGGTGAGTGTGGAAATTGATATCTCTATATATATCCTCTACAATGTATGGTGCATTACGATTGTGTAATAAGGTAGGTCCCAAATAGGATCTCTCTGTTTCATATTCATTATCACTGTCATAATAAAAACCCTCATTGCTACCTACTAGAACTAGGAAATTAGGAATATGGGGCCTCATGTAAGCCCACTCTTGATAGCTGCTATCATCAGTGGAGGATTTCTCATCCTCTATGAATGTCTCCATGGGTAACGTATGAAAAATTAGGGAATGTAGGCAGGATAAATTAGTTTCATCCTCATATCATTCATTGTGTGAGGATATCTCATCATCATCCATTCTAAAATTGTAATTTGATCCATCACTTTCGACAATGGACTCTTCTACGCCCAAATTCTAGACCTCCATCCCTGTGTCATTGGAAACTTCATGACTTTGATTGTACAAATTGGTTCTTAGATTGTCTCCTTGGCTTGCTTATATTGCAATGTTCTCATTATAGATCTTCAATGGTGTTTCTGATATGTAGGTTACCAACATATTATCCTCTCACAAATAAGAAGGGTTTGGATGATAAATATTCCAATCCACATCATCCCCCAAAGTGAGGTCCAGATGATCTAGAGATGCTGCTAAGAGCTTATCTCATCCTCGTATATGGTAGCCTAACCTGAACCTATCAATTGGTAGTTGATACTATGGTTTGATAGGAACTCTTCACCCCTAATCAAATAAGCCTAAGCCATAACCATGATAATGGTAATGATCAAATTAGTGCAAGGAAAATTTAGGGTTAGACAGTTAATGAAAATTCACCATGAATAGTTCATCATCATCTTCATCTATGAACATGAAATTTATCAGTTGATCTAGCCCTCCATAAATAAATTTTGTTTGGTTGGGTGGCACCCCCAATGGTACCACCATCCCCATGTGAAAGTGATGAGCTTGTGATAAAACCATGTCTTTCACAGTTTTGATAATTCATGTGAAAATCACATTCTACACAATGTACTCTACTAATCCAGAGTTAACCCACTACATGATCATCAGTGGTGTAGATGACCCTACTGAATATGCAGGCAAGACAGGTTGAGGTACCTCCTCAACTAGATTTTGAACATCCTCTTCTTCCATAGTACTATGACCCTTTACAGTTGCTTCCTTGAGCCTTTTCTTTAATTCTTTGTTGTATATAACTACCTTAAGTTTCTTGTCATTCTTAGGCACTTTAGATACCACAAGTTTAGTTGAAGCTTTCGTAATATGTTTTGAAAACTATGATGCTATCATGGATGGTCCTATGCACAATCCTTTGTGTCTACCTTATAGACATATAATAGGCAACGTAGGTCGTATATCTAGATGCATTGAGGAGAGAATGAAGTCCCTTGACAAATAATCTAAGTTCATGTACTTTAATGGTTCCTTGTGAGAAGGTACCATATAAACCTATCCCTCGTGTATGTATTTTATGCATTGATGTAAGATCAAGGGAACACAATGTATTTATCTAATACAAGGCCTCCCCAAAAGGATTTTATACTACATGGAACCTTTGATCACATGACACATAACAGGGATGGTCTTTAGTCAAACCTAAATAAAAATAACTATGGTACCTATCATTGAGCATAGCACATCATTGAATGCTCTCAAGGTGAAAGTGGAAGGTACAATATGTGATTTCAATAAATTAAGATACATTAATGCCTTGGTTGTAATTATGTTGATTTATGACCCCATATCAATCAAAACCTATTTGAAAGGTGTGTGATTAAGACACACAATTATATGTAATGATAGTTTTACTATAATAGTGGAGACCGTCTTGATCTCATGATCATGAAATTGTATCACTGGTTCACTGCACTACTACACATCTCTCATGAAGTTTGTGAAATATTAAGTGTCCTAGGACTGAATTTTGATTGATATTAGAATATCCATGAGTGTCTCCCTATGCTTGGGGTACTACTGAATTAGTTCATAGATTGACAACTTCTCTGGAGTTGTTTGTAGGCTTTGAACTAGCCTACTCCCAATGGTCACCACTAGTATTGTAGGTGGACCTGGAATATTCTGTGCTAGCCTTTGCTGAGGCGCAATGTTCACCCTAATGGGATCTAGAGGTGGATTTGGTATTTTGTACCTCCCTTGTTTCATGAAAACATTAACCATACCAATAAATCCTTAACTTGGTGGTTTGACCTACATTTGATTCACATGTTCGACATTGTTCCTCAGTAGCTCATGATTTGGTAAGGGATTCTTGAAGATCCCCATATTCTAGTTTTCAGGTGCCTGAGGGTTGTCTACAGTTAGCTCACCTCTTTTAATCATGTTCTATACTAGATATTTAAATCTTCAACACACTTCTATCTTGTGTCCTTTTGCTCTATGAAAAACATAGTACAACTCATCCCTATACCCTTTTGGCTTGGGCTAATTAGGGTCTATCAATTTGATTTCAGGTAAGTGTATGGCCTTGGCCTCACACATTTGATGGAATATCGATGTCATAAATTCTAAAAAAGGTGTGAAATGGCAAGGTGGGCATTGTTCCTTATTCTTACCCTTATTGTTATTATTGTGTTGATCATAATGTGCAGGAGGAGGTTGGGCTTGATAATTTTGTTGTTACCCCTTATCCTCTTTTTGGAGGTTTAACACCACTTGATTAACATGAGCCATTTTGACCTACTCCTTTTGGTTGTGGGTGTTCTTTTTGTTCCATTCCTTATTGTTCCTGAGTTTCAAGTTACCCTCATGTAACTTAATATCCTCTATCATCTTGGCTTGCACCAAAGCCTCTTCAAATGTTTGATACTGTTGCAATTGTAGTAGTAACAATATGTGCTTCACACAAATATTAGTAAACATCTACATCATTTCGATAGTCAAAATGGAAAATGGTAGCTTTGCCATTATCTTTCTCCATATTTTGTCATAATCCATTATTGGCTCATCATCATGTTGCAATAAAGCAGCTAGATCAAATAGATTGATCTTCTTCTTGATGTTGAAGGAAAAGCATTCAATAAATGCATCTACTAGCTATTTGAATTTGGTTATGTTGTGTCATTTGAGTTGATTAAACCACTCTCAAGCAGGACCTGAGAGGGTTGTAATGAAGGTTCTCAACATTAGAGCATCATTGCTTTCAATATGAAAGCACTTATCCATAAAGCTCATAATGTGCTCCTGAGCATCCTCCTCACCTTGAAACTTATCCAGCTTCAACATCTCAAAGTGCTTAGGATATGCTAGAATTGGAACAAAAGGTCATAAAGGTTCGTTGTAAATATTGTTTATGGTAGGTTTCTGATAAGCCGTTCCTTGCTTTTGTATAGCTCAAAACTTGTCTACCAAGGCCTGATAGGAATTTGAATATAGAATTTCCTCTTCTCTGAGAGTTCCATGAGTAGCCTTTAGAGGTAAAATATTCTTTAGATGAGGTGGAGTAATGGGATCATCCTCCATGTCTAATAGGGAGATCTTGGGGTATTCTTGTTCTTGATCATCTCCCACTTCTTCTTTGTACTGTGTATGCCCATGTTGTTCAAGCACTTAGCGCTACACCATATCTTGGGCTATGTGATGAGTATAGTTATCCATATTTTTAGGGTGTAGATCGGGCTGCAAAATAGCTCATCTATGGGTGCACTCCCTATAATCACTACAAGGGGGTAAATTATTCTGAGCTAGTTGATCCTCTTGCTTAGCATGCTTATTTTGCTCAAGGATGTGTTGTTTGTGCATGCATTACTTGAAAATATGTTTCCTATGCAACCTCTACCTCTGAGTATCCTCATTTTTGAGGCACTCACACTCTACATGAATATCCTCCAATTGATCTTGGAGAATTTTATGATATTGCTCTAACACCAATCTCTGTGATCGATCTATAAGATCGATCATGTGCAGTATTTGGTGTACTCATTATTAGCAACTTTATCAGTATGAACTCTGATAGACTTGTTTACCATGATTTTTCCCTTATTTGTGTAGATGGTATTCATATTCTGTTATTATCTATACTCTATGCTCGAATGGGTTTACGGGGCAATTATGCTATGAGAATTCTTGGAGCATTCTCCTAGCTCTCGAATGGTTTGACATGTACTCTAACTATGAGAACTTGTAAAATGAGAGTGTGCAACTAAGGGTTTATACCCTAGCTACCCTAAGAATCTATCTAGACCATCCAATTGCCTAGTGTGCCATGACTCATGTGGTGGCATACCATTGACTCCAACCTTAGACATGTCAAATGTGAACTTGCTAGGTTGGTCTTTGTTTGGATTCTATGAGAGTCTATGATTTGAAGAATCCCTCTCTTCCTACCCCTAAATGGGAGGATCTTCTACTTGTCTATTTTGATCTGAAGGGAACCTTGAGCCACCCTTATCTCGAGTACGAATGGAAACCAACCTGTTTACTATTCCTTCCTCAACTATGTACTCTTTGATGGATCTAGTGGATCCACAAGGTGTACGATCATGATATATACTCCTATGTTCAGAGGCCCCATGTTGGGATCTTCTATACTCAGATATCTCTCATGAGGCATGCACATCACCTCCTCTGAGTGGGGTATTCTGATGAGAACCCCTACACATAGAGTTGTCCCCTTTAATGCTTTTCAAACATCATTCAGGAGGATCTTGTGGTTAAGGGTTCTACGAATATTGTTGTGCACTGGGTGGAGATTTAGCCTTGACCTCGGTTCTATGCCCATATTAGCCTCTTCATGTTCTAACCATGATATTATATTATCTTGTATGTAAGTTTTAAGGCAAACAATGTAAACAATGATGGTTATCTCTTATAAATTTTTATTTGTGAGCCCTAACTAATTTTATGTGTTTTGATATTTTTTGTGTCAAAATGCAACTCTCATCATGTTTTCATAATGTTTATGATATACTCAATTGTTTAAGGGATTTCACCTGTATACTCAAAGCTTGACAATTGGAAAATAAATTCACGATCACATAAGCCAACCTATAATGTGTCGTAATGAATCCATACATGATCAGGGAGCACAAGTCCTTTCGGTCCTCACCCTTTTCACCTACAGTTACTGATATACCTCTTCGAAGAGAGATACTTGTAAATTTTCCATGGGATATGTCAATTCTCGGAGTCAGTATTGGTCTAGTAATGAAGGATCGAGGGATTTGGGCCAACGGATGGAAATCACTGCCACCATCATTAAATCCTACTAGTGGTTGGATATGAATTCTATCTCACTAGCATTTAAAATGTGTCATGGTGTGTGTGGTTCTTTTTAATTGGCATGAAAAATAAAATGCATCAAATAATATTCACATGATTTTCCCTACATGCTTTGAAAAATAACATTTGATTTTAAAAGAATGCACGACTATGCTAGATTATTTTTCAAAGAATGCAAATTATATCTTTAAATGAATGACCACTAATTGGACCTCATGCATGCAAAATCAAAACATAAAATGTCCTAGACCACTGGATACTATGGTATATTGCAATAAGAGATCCGATGTTCCTAGAAATGACTAATAGAAAACTAAAAAGTATTTACAAATTTTCCATTCTACTTTTTGCTATGTTTTCTACTTAACATCCATCTATTGCATTCTTATTTTGTAAAACATAGACAAAAAAAGAAAAATATAAGGAAATGGTCCGACCTTAGATTCAAGTTTGATGATGGTGTCTGATATTTACTATATTTCTATTTTCTTCTAACTGCATCTATCAAGCACGACTACAACTGTTACTTGTGGCTCAAAGGCATGGCTACAACTATTCACTGTAGTTGTTAGTCACGGTTGAGACTTACCATTGAAAAACATAATAAGTTAAAATTTGGTAGCATAAAATATGGATTTCCCATTGTGATCACCATATGTACGATCCTAAAAGGCATACACCTAATCTAGTAACAATTGAAAATCACACAAAGCACATACATAAATTGACAAAATTGAAATAACCAAAGAGAAGGTATCTTTTATTAAAATTGAATCAATTCATGGTTATAAATTCATCCCTCTTAGGTATACCCAATGTGATACAATGCTACAATCATAAGAAATCCCTCGCAAGGGTAGATGTAATCCATAGGCCTTTTAGAATGACATGAATTGCTCTAGGTCAATGATGACCTTCTTCTCTCTTTGAAGAGGTATTTGTTGCCTTGAATATGTTGACGATGGAGTCTTGAAAACCCTGCATTCAAGAAACAACAAGAAACAATTAAAAGTAAAGGATGCCTCTCTTGATGAGGCTTTTAGAGGAATCTTGCATAAAACATGTCATGAAATCAAGAAATCCTGTAAATCTATCAATCTATGCAATAAATGGTGAAATTTTCATAAATAATTATAAAGAAGTGAATATCTAGCTATGAATTAATCTAATTAGCCATTAGAAGTATCGAATACATGGAAACAAGGAAACGAGTTTAATTTCCAAATACTAAGAAATAAAGGAAATCTATCCTAAATATCTAATTCAACCATACAATTATCTCTAAACATGTAAATCTAACTGAGATCTATCTAAAAAAATGCACAAAAATATGAATCTACTACTAAACAAAGAAAATTAAGGATCAAACCCTAGCCATGTGTCTAAGGCACAATGAGCACTGTTAGCCGTGGCTGACAACTATGATTAAGAAGAAAATGACTTTGCTCTCCAAATTTGGGCTTGAATCTCTAATTCTCCTCATTGAATTGATGATCAAGGGTCACCTTAGTGTCCTCTGATGGATTGGTTGTGTGAATTATATAAATCATCGATGGAATTGGCTTATGTACATTTCTTTATTCTCCTAGACCTCTAGGACCTTCATGGCTTTGAATGCATTCATTATGTCCAATGGGGCAGCAAAATTGTTCCTCTCAAAGGTGGCAAGTGAGTCCACAATTCAATAGGGCTTCACTGAATTTCAATTTGATATCCTTCCATACTTATCCCAAATTTTGAGGAGGATCTTATAGCACTTGAGAAGGCCTTGCCTTGGCTTCATGGAGAAAGCAAGATCAAGAACCTATAGTTGGAGCAGTTGGAGGGAATGTTCTAGAGGCTTTACCACCTAAAATCCATTTGGATTCATTGCCCAATATATTGTAAACCAATTATGGGTCTAAAAATTCTTCGATGCTAGCCATGACTCTAAGGCACAACTAGCTCTATTAGCCATGGGTCTCAATTGTGGCTAAGGCTGAGATAAGCAACTATGCCCAAATTGAGTGGTAAATATCACTGCTTCACCTTGGAGATATCCAAGATCATTCATATGGTCTGTTAGCATGTCCCATATTAGTAGTCACCTCGACATGATGTGTTTTAGGTGTCTACATTAAGAATCCTCTTTGATACAATTTTTACAAATATTGCTAGGGTTCTCCGAAATCCTAGCTACAACAAATGGTGGTGTCTTCAGTTGCGTCTCTGCTCCCAACAGGTGTGAGTGGGCTTTTGTGTATCCGATGTCGGGCCACTCTAGCTTAATCAACTATCTAATGCTTTTGATATACTGTCTAATATGCACACAAAGAAACACCAGAGAGTTAGTAATAATAATGAGGGCTCCACTATGTGAGCCCTCAAAAATCACAACTAAAACCCTAGCTATAACAGTATGAATGTGAACAGAATTAAACAATATGAAAATATGACAAAATAAAATAGATTTACCTTGCTCCTTGCTTGTTGTCTATTGATGGTTGGATCTATTGTAGGTTTATGGTGAGGGTGTACCCTAGTGACACCCGAGGATCTTTCTTATCATCAGAATAGGGATCTAAAATGCAGTTGAGTGCTCGAAAGGTCTGTAATGCATAGCAAGGCACTCAGGAGGATGATGGAGAGTAGCAGGGCACTTGATATCAGGGTGAAGAGTAGTAGGGTGCTCAAGAAGTTAGATCAGATCTGCAAAAGTAGATCATATGAAGGTGAGGGATATTATAGCCACGACGGTGACTAGGGGAATAGGGAATATGATGGATGGAGTGGGGTTAGGGTTAAAAGCTAGGTTAGAACTCTAAGGCACTTTGAAACCTCAAGTAACCTTAGGATGCTTAGGGAATTTAATCACTTAGGGGTTGAGCCATCAAAATGGCTCCTATTTATAATCCAACCTAGGGCATGCTAGGGTTTCAATGACACTAATCGTGTGGCTGAGATTAAAGCATATCTAAGGGTGGATATTAAATTTAGGGTGTGGCATGGATTGAGGTGAATGGATGGATGAGATTAAATGAAATTGGATGGTTGGGATTAATTTATTTATATAAATATATAATATAATATATAAAATATTATTATTTAAATATATATATATATATATATATAATGGGCAAAAAATGGTGGGAAAGCTAGGATGGAGGACAAGTGGCTATGTTTTGGTGGTGGAGATGGTGGGAAGGCATGGATGGAGGACAAGTGGCTAGATTTTGGTGTCTACAGATGCCCCTTTTTGTACCATGTTGCGTGAAACACAATATGGTGCAAAAATATGAGACACCTGATTGGGCTAGGCACAGAAGCAGCTTCTCTCTCTTGTTGGAATGTGGAGATAAAATTGAAGGTAAAAGAATAAAGAATTTTGGAGTTATTGCGTAGCTTACCCCCTCAATTGGTGAATGAGTTGCGGATGAATCTCATGAGCCAATTGAAAAAGAATGGATGGAAGAAAATGTTGTGCAAAGAAGAAAATGGGAATGATGGAATGTGTGATCATTTTTTACCCCAATGGTTGAAGGGTGATTTGTGGAATGGGAAATATGAATGCATCTATTTTTGCCCCAATAGATGAGGGGTTTTGGGAGAAATGATGATGATGATTGCATCTATTTTTGCCCCAATAAATGAAGGGTTTTGTGCCGAATGTAGATGTCATGATCATGTGAGATGTATCCCTTTGTGGGAAAATCATAATCAAATTTAGTTACCCCAAATTTGGGGTGATTCCATGATGTTGAATAAATTTTGTCATATGGCCTCATTGATATGCAATATGAAGATGCAAAAATAAAAGGAGTCAAATTTGGAGGGCCTGCTAGTGACTGTAGGATAATTCCTTTCAAATGGAACCAATCACCCTAGCTAGAGCCAATCACTATGATGACTATCAAGGAAATTGGGAATGATGTGATGTAATTTTGTCCATGTTTTAAGCCCCATGAACTAGGCCATCAATGATAGCTTTTTAGCAAGATTAATCTTGTCAAAGGTTCACTTGAAGTGTGAGGAACCAAATTTTATTGTGCTTTCGAACTAGGAGATATGGAATGATGATGATGACCAAGTGTTCTTATGGTGATTCATTCATCTTACCGAATTGCATGGATGCAAATCGTTGCAATCACCAAGTATATAGAACAAACCACTATATACAAGATTCACTTAAAATTTGGCACATGTGGGAAGAAATGGATGATGGAGTATGATGTTGGTGAAATTTGAAATTTTGATGAGGAAATATGATGATTTGTGAAAAATAGAACTGATTGGCGAACATTGGATAGCATATTGGTCAATTTTACATCTTTTTGGACACAAAATTCAATTTATTGGGCCAAATCAACTCATATTTTCATAGAAATTGGTGGGATGATGGGAATTAAGATGCAGATGATGAAGATGGTCATTTTGTGAAAATTTGGACCAGTTTGATACATTTTGTAAGTGGAATTATGCTTTTTACGACTTTTGGTTGTAAACAAAAATTATGCATCCAAACTGATTTTTGTTTTCACAAAACCTAATTTTATGATGGAATTGATGTGTGGGTGAAATTTGGATGAGGTAAGCTACCAATTTGATCGATTTTACCTTTTCTTGATTTATGCATCAAACACCCACATGCATTTTTGAGGTGCAGTAAATGCCCAGGTGCGCTTCATGGTGCCAGAAAATACCCTTGCATGATTTAGCATGCCTAAAAATGCCCATGCATGCTTCAACATATCTAAAACATCCCAAGGCACTTCAATGCACCTACAATTGCTATAAATAGCCTATAGGTTGGAAAATGGAGCTCATTTGTGCGTTTGCAAGTTTGAGAAGCTATGTCTGAGGAGTGGAGTGGAGTGAGGAGTGAAGTGAGGTAGTGGAAATTTGGTATGAAAGCTATGGTGGTGGAGGGAATGAGTGTTATGGCTGGAGTAGAGGCAAGATTTGCCAAGGTAATGCTTTTGAAGACTTTTTGTGTTGTGCAAAATTTTGTTGTTTTTGTTATTTTTTTACTAATGAAATGTGTTGATTGTTGCAGTTACGGATTTTGGAGCCCCGACATCAATTTTCTCCTCTTTTTCTAGGATGAGAAAATTGTTGTCAGAGGTAGATTGGGATGTGTTGAAGGTGGTGGGGATAGAGGGTGCGACCTGACTGGACGTGGTGAGGGCGGATGAGGGGTATCTTTCAGCTTTGGCTAAAATATGGGATGCAGATAGGGGGACCTTCTAGCTATCGATCGGGGAGGTGACCATTACCCTTGAGGATGTGTATCACATTCTCAAGGTGCCAGTGGAGGGGTTGAAGGTGGAGGTGGGCTATGATAAGAAGGCCCATATGAGCAGGATGTTTGGGGATAGGTGGGAGGAGGTGAAGGTGGAGTGTGGGGGGATTCCATACTTGACCATGTATGTGGCCAAGGAGTTGGAGCCCCTCCCAGACTTGGTGATGTTCATGTTGGTGAACATAGTGATCCCTAATAGTACTAGTTGTAGGTTCCCATGGAACCTATTGGGATTGGTGAGTGATTTTCTCACTACACCATAGCAATATGCATGGGTGCTTGCTTTGTTGGTGCAGGTGTACCGAGAGTTATATGAGGTGATGCGATGGAAGAGGAAGGGCTTGGGATGCAAATTTCTTCTTCAATGTTGGGGATGGGAGCACTTCAGTGTGGCATGATCGAAGGGTCTGCCCTATAGTGAGTGGGATGGAGTGCAACCCTATGCTAGGAGATGGGCAGTGGTAGAGGAGGTACAGCCGAGTCATCCGATGTGATCGAGCCAGTGGTACCGGGATATGTGGGTTGGACTAACATCTACCCAAGTGATGTGGAGGCCTTGGTAGGGGACCACATGGATTGGGGATAGGGAGAAATTATGATGGGTGAGGTAGCCAAGGTGGATAGTTGGGAGGAGGTAGAGTGAGGTGGAGTACTTCTAGTTCTTACGGGTGTTGTGATAGTTTAGATTACCGTAGGGAGTACCAGATGAGTCGGTGCTTTATAGGAGGCACCAAGAGGAGGTGGGGCTTCCATGTGCAGAGCCATGGAGGGAGGTGATTGAGGATGATGAGGAGCTGGAGGTCCCTAATGTGGATGATGTGAGGATGACCCCCGAGTATATGGTGTGGTTTGGTGCCCAACTAGTATGGGTACCTAAGGTGGTGGCTGATGGTGAGGATGATGCTGAGGAGTCTGATGAGACTCCAAAGTGATCGAGACACCTCCGAGCTAGCAGTCAAAGGAATAAGTCAAGAGGTGTAGGGTAGTAGACTCCTATGGTTGGTGGAGGGGAGGATGAGGAGGAGGATGATGATATGGGGGAGATATCAGAGGTGGTAAGGTTGTGGGCCAAGATGGAGTAGTTGCAAGCGGAGTAGGAGGCTTTGGTGTAGTCTCATGATGAGGTTGTAGCATAGCTACGGGTAGAGCTTAGTGTGCAGGATGCGACTATAGTTCAGATGCAGGTGGAGTGGGTGATGGGAGGAGCTAGTGGAGATGATCAAGAGATGATCGTGAGGCTCTAGGTAGAGCTTCTAGGCAGGGAACATCGACATGGGCTGGACTTGCGGTGACTTCGGGTGAGTGAGGCATATGTGCACTCCTTGGAGGATTTATGTATGGCTAATCATATCATGTTTCCAGATCCTCCATATTTCTCTATGATGTAGTCGACTAGGCCAGCTGAGTCTAGGTAGAGTTCTAGGTCTAGGGCTCCTAGTAGGTCACAGGGGTCCACTCATAGGCATTAGCTAGTGCTTAGATGCACTTTTTGTATATGAGCCTTGGTGCTCTATTGTATGTAGCCTTTGGGCACTCATTGTACATGCAATATATATACATATATATACATGGCTTTTACCTTTTGTGTTATATGTGTTTGTGAATGCTTTTGTGTTATGCATGTTTTCTATTGATGATGAATGCATATGCTATGTTATGGATGATTAATGCAAGATGGTATGTAAAAAATACTAATGATCATTTATAGTTTAGATCTTTGCTTTGGCCATGTTTATCATTGTTGTTTAATCAGGGGCACCAAACTTGGTGGCATATGGTGGATAATGGCTCATGAAATGACATGGATGGTGACACGGAAGAAGATATGGATGTTGATATGGAAGAAGATATGGATGTTGATATGGAAGAAGATATGGATGTTGATATGGAAGACTGACTATTTTGCAGAGACTCAAACATACTAGTGGTATCAAACAAACTCACTAACACTACCTAATCCCTCTAGGACCAAATGTGTGTGCAGTGGATTCATTTACCGAATCAAGAGCATGGTAATGACTCGAGGCAATCAAGAACCAATGTGTGTGCAAGTGAGTTCATTAACTCATCTTGAGTAAATTGGGTAAACCTGTTATGGATGAAACCAAGAAGCTAGCTTGTCCGTATGAGCGGTCAGAGGTCTCTTTGAAAGAGACGTGTCACCATGCATGAGCGTACTCCACTGCCAGTCAAGCATCTATAGCTCCAGTGGAGGCTAACTCCATAGTCCATGATTTTTGTTTTTGATCTCTTAAATTTTGGGGATGACTACCTAACCATCTGACTAGAAATGTAGTACGATCCTTACAACCCAATGATCAGTGGTGTGTGATGTAAAATATTTAGAGTTTTTGTTAGGAATATATTCTCAACCTAGTGTATAGAATTGTACCCTATCCTTACTACTCTATATTTTGAATTTGAAGAATTGTGATAGTGGTGAAAACCATTATTTTTATGGACTATGTTGCATGATGGGACTAGCAAGGATGACCCTTTTCACTTCGAGGTTCATACCAAGTATGGTGTTATCCCTCTTTGACACAAGATATTTTTAAGATGTGAAATTGTGTTTGGTTCAAGAATGTTTTGGAGTCAATTCCCAAAACTCAAGATTTTCTTAGTGTATATGTGCAATGGTCCTAAAAGAACTCGACATGTATTTTGGAGGTTGCTTAAAACACTAGGAGTGGCTGAGTGACCGAAAACACCTAGGAATTTTGTAAAATGTGGTTTGTGTGAATGGCAATATGACTTAATGGAATTGTGTGGATGACTTTGTGAGGGTGCCCCTGATTAAGGCAACATGATTTTATTGGACCAATTAAGACCTTGAACTTAATAAATGATCCCTAATATGGAATGTGAAATGTGGATGTGAATGCAATGTATGACATGCAATTTTGTGAAATGCAATATGAAATGTGGGCGAATGCATTGTTTGTGGAATGTAGATGCAAGTGAAATGCAATGTTATGAATGAAGTGTATGCAAATTTTTTTGTGTATTAGCCATGTATATATACATATATAGTAATCAAATCATGCATAAAATGCTCTCAAGTATATAACATTAAGTGGTTCAGGTTCTTCCTTGCCCTCTAGACTAGTAAGCCTATAAGTACCATTACCCACTCTTTGTGTAATAATGTATGGACCTAACCAATTAGCCATAAATTTATCATGAATATGTGATAATGCATTGGTATTTTGCTAATTATATTTGGAATTCACGTAGATGGACTTTCGCATTGTAAGCACGTTTGAGGTGATCCTGATAAACTTGTAAATTCTGTAGAGCATTTACACACCTCTCATAAAGAAGTGTGAGTTGGTAAAGATGTGCAAATATGCCCTTATTCCTATTGAGGAGAGAAATTAATTGATCTTGTTCATTGGGTGATAAAATTTTTCCAAGCTTGAAAATTTAGGGATTATCTTTGTATGAACTAAGGTCCACATTGATAGTATCTTCAATGGACATGTGGGAACCTTCCTCAAGTTGATGGGGCATAGGGATCAAATGAATGTCATCTAAGATGTCATCAAACTCTTCTGGCTTATCCTCATCTATTTCTTCCTAGAAAACCTCAGGATCCAAAGGTGAAGGTGAAGGTGAAGGTGGAGGGGATGGAGGAATGTAGTTGGCAGAAGCCCTTAACAATTCTCTCTAGACAAATTTGAAAAAGGATGGAGGTGAGGAAATCCGATCCATATCAATGAGACTTATGTCAATTGGAATTGGCTTAGTTGGATCATATGGATTATGGAGTGGGGTGAATAAATCAATAGGATTCATGTTGACTTATGGGCAAAGGTGGATAAGGTTGGATGGAATGGAAGGAACTTAAGGATCGATGCTTAGGGGCTTGGTTAACCTAAAAAATAGCAAGCAACACAAATAAATGCATTTGTCTAAATGATATGTACATATGCAATGCCAAGAAATAAAATATTTTTGTTGATTTTTGAATATTTTTTTTATATTTTTGGTAGTGGTGAAAACCATTGTTTTTGTGTTATGTACATATGTTACAAGTTTGGCTTATGGAATGGCTTAATGGAATGGAGGTGGTGGTTCACAGGTAGGGGTAGCTCACTCTTGTGGAAGAAGTAAGAAAAATATAGGCTCATGGATGGGGAACATGTTGAGATAAAACTCATCTTATTTAGAATGGGGAATGATGGGCTCCGATTCTTCTTAGATTCATCCAAAATTATCGACATAAGCTTGAATTCTTCATAGATTTCATCATCAGAATCATCAGGATGGAGGGCTTCTTCTCCTGAATTGAGATTAAGCCTTTGGAAGGCTTGTTCAAGAGAAGAGGTGGTGGAAAGTGGGTGGTAACCTAGACCTGAATGGTCATGCACCTCTTGATATGGAACATCGATAGGTTGATGCACTCCCTATTCATGCAATCCTAGGCCATGGCCTTGCCAATTGATAATGTGGAAATATTGAGATGGAAATCCTAACATGTTTGGAATGTTGGCAAGAACCAGTTCTTTGGGTTCTTCTATGGGAGCTAGACTTGATGAAGATTCAATCCCCCCATATACAAAATTTATACTATTTGGAGTTGAACCCATGTTATAGATTGCTCCTATTGCTAAAGGTGGGTCACGTGGGTGACCAAAATCCTTAGCACTAGGGATGGTGAGGGGTGTGATGGTGATGTCTTGGACCACATATTCACCAATACCAGGATTAGTGAGGTGGACCTTAACTTGGGATGATATGGAAGGACTATGGTCAGATGATGGCTCGGATAATGGTGAAGATGGAGATATCTCACAATCCATCAATTCGACTTGTGAAACATTAGGTGATGGTGATGGATTGGATTGGGAAGGCTACTGAGTGGATAGTGATGATGTGGATGACAATGATGTTGATGATGTGGACTAACTATGACCACATGTGCATGTAGTCAATGATGATGATGATGGGGGTGTGGAAGTTTGATGAGGGTTGGTGATAGGGAGTTCCTCAGGAATGGGAGTCTTTGATGAAGAGATTGGTGAAATGGTAGATGGATTGGATGATGGTGATAGGAAAAGGTGAGTGGAAGGAAGCATGGACTCATAAGATTTTGAGATGAAATTGCAATACTTAAATGGCTCGACATCCATCGGTATGCAATGTACTTGTCCCTCATGAACATATTTCAAACATTGATGTAGTATTGAAGGGACACATCTCATTTCCCTCATCCAAGGTCTTCCAAGGAGTACATTGTATGCCATGGATCCTTCCAAGATGTGAAACATTGTGTGTAATATTTTAACCCCTACTTCAATGGGTAAAACAAAAGTGCCAACTGTGGAACACAAAGCATCATTAAATGCTTTGAGGGTGAAGGATGACTTGGTGATATGAGATGGAGGAAGGTTCAAATGATGAAGAGCGGATGTGGTGATGATGTTGATAGAGGAACCAGTGTCAATTAGCACTCTTTTAAAAGGCTTCTTGTCAATTAGAGCCATGATATGCAATGGAGGGTCTACGAATTCTGATGAGATTAGCTTAATCTCAAAGTCATAGAATGTGATGGAAGGCTCCATGCATGTTTGAATGCTCCCCACAAAGTTGTTGAAGGCATTAGGATCTTGTGATTGCAATTTTATGGATTTAAAAATATCCATTAATGCCTCACGATGTGGAGGAGATTTTTGGATTAACTCATATATTAACAATTTGGTGGAAGCCATTTTCAAACTTGTAGTTAACCGGCTACTCAAGGAGATGACTAGTCGGGGTGGATGATTGATGGGTGGATTTTGAGGGTTTGATTGACTAGGGATATGGATGGGTGATGAAGGATTGGGGGAAACTTGGATGGGTGGAGATGTAGAAGGTTGTGACACACTTGCTTGAGGTGGTTGCCTTTGTTGGTTATTCCTTTGACCTCTAGTGACCACATGAATGGCCCCTACAAACCCTTGGTATTGTTGTACATGATTAACTTGATTAGGAGGAGTTTTGGTGTTAGCCCCCCTACATTTGGTTGCACCTCCTCATGATGAGGAAGTGGTGTTTGAAATATACCAAGGTTTTGGTTTTGTTGAGCGAGGGGATTATCAAGCTTGATTTCCCCCAAGTCAATAAGGTCTTGGACTATGTCTTTAAACACATGGAAATTGTTAATTTCATGCCCATTTTGCCTATGATAAGGACAAAATAGATGTTCCCGATAATGTTTACCATGTTTGGTAGGATCATCAGGTCTAATTTTGGGTAAAGCAAGTTTGTTTGTGTCATATAACCTTCGAAAAATGGAAGCATATGACTCAGCTAAAGGGGTGTATTGGCAATTTTTTTGGATATACTATCGTCAAGGATGGTTTTCCATAGCTGGCACTATGTTTTGTATTGTTGGAGCTTGTGTTGTCAAGGATACCACATGATATGCAATTTGTTGTGGTGTTTGTTGCATAGGTTGTTGTTGAGCCATTATCAGCTAGCTCATGACCACTTGATTAACTTGATTGGATTGGATGGATGGGGTAGCTTGTGTTGATTTTTGTTGGCTAAAATAGTTGCTTTTGTATTGGCCCTTATTTTTCCATTCTTTCTTCTTAGGATTAAGTATACCTTCTTGGATTTTGATATCCTCAATGACACTAGCCTGAGCTAAAGCTTCTTCAAATGATTGATAAGTTCATAGTTGAAGCATCCAAGAGATAGGTTTTAAAAAACTCTTGGTGAATAACTTAATTAGCTCATCCATTGGTAGGGTGAATGGCAATTTAGTGATGACAACCCTCCAATGGTTTCTAAAATCATAGATAGATTCATCATCATGTTGCCTTAAAGCATAGACATCAGACAATGAGATCTTCTTTTTAACATTTAAGATGAAATGTTCAAAGAATTGATCAATCAATTGCTCAAAAGTATAAATACTATGGCTTGGCAATTGATTATACCATTCTATAGCATCCCCTCCTAATATTTGAGGAAAATTTTGAAGCATGAGAGCATTATCATTTTGGATAATGAAATAGGTATGTACAAAAGTGCTCACATGTTCTTTGGGATCCTCAGTTCCCTTAAATTTTTCAAACTTAGGTACCATGAAATATTCTAGATATGGCGATGATGGTACCGAAGGATGAATTGGTTGATTGATCAATTAGCATAAGGTTGGTTTCTAGTTTGAAAAACTAGGAGTATATTGTATCAACTGATCTATCTATTTTTGCATGGCCTTAATTCGAGGGTCCTCCTCAGGAATGTGGAAGCCCTGAATTACCTGATGATTTTGTGGTGGAGTGGAGAAATGTTATGGAGTGACTAAGTGATGATGAGATTGGTAATGATGGCTAGGTGAATTTGATGGAAATTGATGAATGGGAGATTGTTGATGAAAATATGGGGAATTATGGAATGAGGTTGATGGATGGGGGTTATGGCTAGGTTGGCCAATGGGAATAGGATGGGTGATGGTATGGCTTGTGGGGGAACAGGGATAGAAACCATAGAAGACTATGGTGCCCATGATGGACCCTGGTTGACAAGGATAGTCTAAGTAGAGTTATGTGAAGGCTTAGGGTTTGCCTGTACTTGTTGTTGAGCATTTTGATGTTGTCTAAGAAATTTGTTCAGGTGTTCCCATGCCTCACTAATATCTCTATTATAAGATAAGGGTATGGAGGTAGATGGTATGGAAGATGTGGCTTGGGGACAAGTTACACTAGGTATGGCAACTTGTGAGGCTAAAACTTGTGAAGCAACATTTACATGTGCTTCATACAAGGGGTTGGTGTAAGTGGAAGTATATGAGGTGCTAGGAGCACATGAGGGTTTGGGAATGGACATATGGTAAGAGGATAAGTATACACCTAGGTAAAAGTGGATGGGGGCTGGGAATAAATAGGCTCTTGTTGTAAAGTAAGATCCTATCTAGGTGAATTGGGAATGGACTCTAAGACATAATTAGAAGACTTCATGAGAGCTTCTACTCTTGCCATGTCTATATGGGTAATGTGATGGTCTATGGTAGGGGAGGTTGACTCCTCTTGGGGCATGGCCATATGGAAGGCTGTGGATGGTAAGGAATGTGAGGGACCTGTAGATAAATCTGCCTATGTCACATTCAGGGAATCTACCATAGAAGTGGTGGGGAAGGTGGATGAAGGTTCCATTAAGTTATCTTGACTTATAGATTTCTTTTGGTTTCTAGTTAATACCATAAGAAAATAAATAAAGATACAGATTAAACTATCAAATGTAACACAAAACTAAAATCTTTAAGGAGCAAAAAAGGAAACAAACAACCAATGCTAAGTTTCAACCAATGTGGCTTACCTTGTTCATTGATTATCTCCTTTTAATGTGTATTCATTTTAAGTGTCAGTCTTGTGTGTTTTGATGTTCTAATATTGCTTAATGAAATAAAGGTAAAAACTATGGCAAAGATAGGGCAACGAGATTCTTGCTAGTGATGAAATCCAACAAGTTTTCTCGGGGGTATCCTATGGTTTCTATGGGCAGATATTGGTGGATGGAGATGAATGCCACCGTCACCAAATCTCAAGCAATGGTTGGTGATGAAATCCAACCACTACTATTTTGAGTAAAATGTATTGTGTGTGAATTGTTCCTTTTAAGGTTTCCATTTATTAATGTGGACAAACAATGTTAGGAGCAACTAATTTCATAAATCTAAATTAGAAGCCAACAAGAGAATGCCAATTTCTCCAAAGGGTGTGAAGTACACCACTTAATACCCCCTATCAAAGACAACCGGAGGGTTCATCCACCCCTCTTCCTGGAATCACCCAATGGTAGGAATACTCTTGGCACCCTAATGATGTTCCTACTTAGATAGATAAAAGAAGGTACTTCTAACCCTAAAATGCAACTCTAGTTTATGCAGATTCTCAATTCAAATGCAATCAGAATGCAACATTTTATATTTGTGAATACATCAAAAATATAAAACCTAATTGGAATGTGTGAATGGATTCAAAAATAAACCTAAAATGCAAACTAAGATGATTTATTTTCCATATTACTTAGTGATTGTTCATTTTATGCATGAAATCTAAAGAACGAAAAAACATTAAAGAACCCAAAATACATAAAACAGTAAAATTGGATTTTGGATAGTAGACTTACTGGACAACCTACATATCTAATCCAAATCACTATAAAACATAGTTAGACACTTTTTATATGCCCCATAGCACTTCTAGAATACCTCAAGGTGTTTTTGGATGATCCTTGAGTGCCACAGTGCATTTGTGCACCTCCTACAATTTTCTACAAATCCTCATAAACCCTAATAGGTAAAAAATATGTGATTTGTGCTCCTAAAAATCTACAAAATACAACAATTAATATCAAGTTATATGGTAATATAAATAAAAAAATGAAACCCTTAGGGGGTCCCACCATGATCACCATTTGTAGAGCTAAAAATGTGACACCAAATAGTGCCAAATAAAATAGAATTCAAGTGAATAATATATTACACAACAAAATGAAATTTATATTGATAAAAGGGGGAGCCTAAAAACTCTGTTGTTACAATAGTGGATGTAAGAATCCTCTTTGATACAATTTTTACAAATATTGCTAGGGTTCTCCAAAACCCTAGCTACAACAAATGGTGGTGTCTTCAATTGCATCTCTACTCCCAACAGGTGTGAGTGGGCTTCTACGTATCTGATGCCGGGCCACTCTAGCTTAATCAGTTATCTAATGCTTTTGATATACTGTCTAATCTGCACACAAAGAAATACCATAGAGTTAGTAATAATAATGAGGGCTCCACTATGTGAGCCCTTAGAAATCACAACTAAAACCCTAGCTGTAACAATATGAATGCAAACAAAATTAAACAATATAAAAATATGATAAAATGAAATAGATTTACCTTACTCCTAGGTTGTTTGTTGATTGTTGGATCTGTTGTAGGTCAATGGTAAGGGTGTGCCCTAGTGACACTCGAGGATCTTGCTTGTCATTAGAATAGGGCTCTAAAACATAGTTGGGTGCTCAAAAGTTTTGTGGAGCATAGAAGGGCACTTAGGAGGATGGTGGATACTAGTAGGGTGCTTGGGACAATGGTGGAGAGTAGCAGGGCACTCGGGACTATGGAAGAGAGTAGCAAGGTGCTCGAGACTATGGTGGAGAGTAGTAAGGAACTTGAGAAGTTAGATCAAATCTACAAAAGTAGATCATATGAAGGTCAGGGATGTGATGACCATGGTGGCAAGAGAGGGAACAAGGAATATGATGGATGGAGTGGGGTTAGGGCACAAATGTTGGGTTGGAACTCTAAGGCACTTTGAAAGCTTGGGAAACCTTAGGGGACTTAGGGAATTCAATCACTTAGAGGTTGAGCCATCAAAATGGCTTCTATTTATAATCCAACCTAGGGCATGCTAGGGTTTCAACAACACTAATCGTGTGGCTAAGATTAAAGCATATCTAAGGGTGGATATTAAATTTAGGGTGTGGCATGGATTAAGGTGAATGGATGGATGAGATTAAATGAAATCGGATGGTTGGGATTAATTTATTTATATAAATATATAATAATATATATATATATTTAAATATATATATAATGGGTGAAAATATTTTGGAAAGCTAGGATGGAGGAAAAGTGGCTATGTTTTGGTGGTGGATATGGTGGGAAGGCATGGATGAAGGATAAGTGGCTAGATTTTTGTGTCTACATTATGATTATTCATTTCATTTATGAAAATGCTTCTCTTCATTTTCAACATACTAATCATTTTATCTTTCTTCATGTACATTTTTTTCATGTTATTCTCATTTGCTAGAATTATTTTAGCTACAAGTTTTTTTACTTGTTATTTTATATCATACATAGGTTTATCTTACATTGTATGCTCCTTATTATAGCTTAAATCTTGTTGGTGTAATGATACAAGGTTATCATTGTCTTGTTATCATACCAACAACACTTCACCATCCATATTGCATGCTCTTGTTCCTTCTCTTTGTTGTAGATTAGAAAATTTATAACAACACTCTTATATCACTATATTTCCATGATTTTACCTTGCATCCCTACTAGTTTGCATTGGCTAAGAAATTCTTAGGTTATTATAATTTTTTCTTATTATTTTACAAGCATTATTAGTCCATATAAACCATTAGAAGCATCCAATATCAATCACTTTGGGGACTATTCATTTCCCTTGCATGTATATTTAATCTAGTCTTTAAATTTTAGAATTACATAGCTTCAATTCTAAAATTTTGGGGTTACATGCCTTGAAGACTTCTCACTCAACATTTACCTTGTATTTCATCTCTAATTTAACCAAAAACAAACTTGAAATTGACCCCCAAAATCTCTCGACCCTATTTCAAAGCAATTCACCACTCCTTGTATCCACTGGAAAATTTGACTCTCTAGAATACATAGGGAAACTTTTCCAACTCATTGTCAAATTTTCCACTCATTGATGAATTTGAGAGATATATATATCCACTCCAAAGGAAGGCACTCATACTCAAATTTTCATTAACAAGGGATCTGATCAACAAATAAGATAGAAATAGAACTTCACAACACTTATATAGACCCTCAAAAGTAGAAAAGCCTAAGTCTTTGTCTTCATTTTGTAGGTTTTTCAAAAATACCAATCAATGGAAAATTTGCTAGTGGAAAATTTGATCAGACTCTAGGAAAGGTAATTCTTCCACTTGGCATCTCCCTAAGCTCTATTTTTCTATATTTTATTTTCTAATATCTATTTTCACATTCTATTTTCCTAGAATCACATTCACTTTGGTCAATTAAAGAATCTTAATTTAGGTCAAATTCATATCTAAAAATACATTTATCTTGTATAAAAACAAAATAATCTTAGATTAAATCAAAATCCTTCTTTTACAAGTACTTAAGCAAGAAAATACAAAATCATATAGTTGCATCTTAGGCTAAATGGTCTTATGCATCATTTTGTTCTTTCCCTAAAAGAAAAATAACCCTTTTAGCTTATACCACCATGCAAACAAAAACCTTTCCAAATTAGTTCTTGTCTTCTTGCATTTTGTGTGATTTATGCTTATCTTGCATCTTAGGTGATCTTCACTTTAATTTTCAAAACATTTTTAATGCTTGAAAAAAAGTTATACTAGTGATCTAAAACCGTAGGTGACTGTTGAAAAAACCCATTAAACACCTTTAAGCATAACATCAACATTAACACCTTGAAAACTTGTATTAAGTAGAGCCTACTTGTGTTGAATATTCCCACATATTTGGGGTCTCCTTTGGAAATATATCCTCAAGCAGGGAAGTATGGGCATCCTAACAGACTTCCCCCAGTGTGCGTGTGAGGTTTTTGAATATACAATATTATATGTATATTGAACTCATGGGTATGGAAAAGAATTATCATAAAAAAATTTCATGATAGGTAGGAACTATTTATTCTTACTTGGATTTCATTTTAAAAAGTATTGGATGCTTAAATCCTTTCTCATTCAAGTCCTTCTTGATGGTATTCCTTTTGCAACTCACTTCCTTTCACCCTATCGACTTATTCTATTAGCTCTAAAATTCCTCTTTTCTAACTTCTATCCTTCCATCTACTCCTAAATTCTTCCAATAATATATTTTTTAAAAAGAAGAAGAATGCCCCAAAATAAATGGAAAGAGTGGAGCAAAGGTTGTAACTCTTTCTTACTCATTAAAGAAATATTCCCAAGAGTAACTTCCCAATAGCTATGTTCCACTAGCTTTCCATGTTATTTTTGCTAATATGAAATATTTCATTAATATAACCTCTTTCTAATATAATGTTTATAAGGAACTGTCAGGAGGGAAAACTCAAGGGATTTATTATTCATAAAAATGTGTTACATAAAAAGGCACAAGGCCTATATGATAAACATGACACTTGTCAATGAAACTGACAAGTGTCAAACTGAAGGCATAGTGCACTTTAACTCTAACAGGAACCCCCTTCGTACTTTATAAAATATTACTTTAGAGGTTAATTTTTTTTTCAAATAGTAATTAAATAATTACAATTAAAGTATTAACAATGCAAATATATTTATTAACACTTTATTCTATAATAATCAAGATGAGGATTTTTAAAACATTCACTCATCTAATTAAATTAATTCTCTACTTTTATAATTAGTATTAATTACTAAAATGGTTATAATTAAATTAATTACTCACCTAGTTAATTTAATTACCGAATGTTAATATTGATCATTAACATAGATATTAATATTTTAAGTATTAGTAATGCAACATTATTATTAATACTTTATTTGATAAAACCTTAACCAAACAAATTGCATACTTCAAAACACATGTAGCGACACAAGGGCTATTTCTTAAAAATCATCCTTACTTGAGCTTAATATGCAAATGAAAAATATGCACAAACAATATTTTTCCTTAAGCGGGAAGCCTTATGATAAGTACAACATTATTACCTACCTACCAAGGATGGATATTTTGCTTAAATAGTAACCTCCTTGCCCAAAATATACATTTCTAATCAAACATACACATTTTCAATGCATCTATATGAGGGTTTTTACCCTTGTGGATATCAATGAGAATTCATCCATCATTTTTTTGTTATCTCAATTTTGGTTATTATCCCATACCAATCCCCTTATGAGATTACCTAGTCTTGCAACCACAAAATTCATCAACAATACCATATTATAAAAGTAGCATAATCCAACTTTAGAAATCATAAAGTGTAACTATCAACACATATTGATAAAATAAAATAAGATTATGCATTTGATATCCACATATCAATACATAAATCAAGCATCAAATAAAAGTCTTGCTAGGGTGGGCCATTACATACTCACCTTAGGGCAAAATATAGTCCCTTGTGTTTTCTAAAAACCAAAGTATATATTTTTATTTAAACAAAAATGGGAAGTGCTTCCTCATTTCCTTAGTCTTGGGTATAATAACCCTATCTTTGAAACATAAAAGTTCATATTTTATGCTAAAGTATTTTTTTTTTCCTTCGGATTTTTCTCAATTTTAGCCCATATTTTAGTTTAGTATTTGATCCTATAACTATATTTCCTTAACTTTATCAATAAATTCAACATGAATCTAGGTTAATGTTTTTTTATGTCTTCTCCTACTCAAGGTTCCAACAACCTTGTTTTCCTTTCCTTTGATATTATCTATACCAAAGTCATACTCATATAGGAAATCTATCCACTTTATTTTCCTTACATTTAACATAGGTTGGGTAAATATATACCTTAGGCTTTGGTGTTTTATCCTTAGCTCAAAAGGTTTTTCAAGAAAATAGTGTTTTCAGACCTTAAGAGCATGTACACGCGCTACTAACTCTAGGTCATGTGTAGCATAGTTCAACTCATGCTTCTTGAGTTTTCTAGATTCATATGCTATTGTAGCTTCATTTTGGGATATCACCCTTCCCAAAATTTCTAAGTTTGCATGTGTACAAACTATAAAATTCTCAAAAGGATCAATTATTTTGAGAATTGGTGCTATATTCAACTTATTCTTTAGAATTTCAAAGGTAGCCTCATACTTATCCATCCATTTGAACTCTTTTCCTTTTATTTGAAGGTTAGTAATAGAGTAGGAAATTTTTGAGTAGTCTTTCACAAATTACCTATAATAACTAGTTATTCCCATGAATATTCTAACTTTGGACACATTAGTAGGTGTAGGCCAACTTAATATGGCTTTAATTTTCTTGGGATCCATAGCAATCCCTTCTACATATATAATATGCCCTAAATACTAAACTTTTGAGGTATGCATTCTCATTTTTACAACTTTCCATAAAGTTGATTCTTCCTCAACACATCTAACACCAAGCTCAAATGTTGGTCATGTTCTTCTCAGGTGCAATAATATATCAAGATATCATCTAGAAATATCAAAATAAAATGATCCTAATATTTCTTTAATACATTGTTAATTAGATTCATAAAGGCTTTTGGTGTATTTTTCAATCCAAATGTTAGTACAATGAACTCATAGTGTCCATATTTTGTCTTGAAGGTTGTTTTATGAGTATCCTCCTCATGAATTCTTAGATGATGATATCCTAATCTCAAGTCAACCTTTGGGAAGATAGTGGCATCCTTTAGTTGATCAAAGATATCATCAATCCTTGGAAATGGATACCTATTCTTGATGGTTACCTTATTTAACATTTTGTAGTCAATACATAATATTATGGAACCATCCTTCTTCTTAACAAAGCAACACTAGAGCACCCTAAGGTGACAAACTAGGTTTAATTGAATATTTATCCAATAAATCTTGGAGTTGCACCCTTAGATCTTGCAACTCGATAGGAGTAATTATATTGATGTGTGTCATTAATAGATGTTGGCAATTTTGGGTACCTTGAGTACATTGCCTTTGCTCAAGTATAGTTGTTGTCATTGATGTCAAGGAGCTCTTGGTAGTTGTTGTCTTTGATGTCAAGGAGTTCTTGAAGCAATTTGTTTTTATGTCAAAGAATGTGTTTTGATGAAGGTTTCAGCTGGTCAGTAAGTCTCCAAGAAAATCAGAGTAGCCCAGTTGCAAAAGATCAAGAAAAAGATAAGTTAGAAAAAGTTTGCAGGCGGCTGGAAAAACTGTCGCGATTTCGTGACATGTTTGAGGAGAGAGAAAGTTTTGGCAAAACTGTCATGATTTCGTGACATGCTGGAAGGTAGAGACGAAGCAGGCAAAACTGTCACGATTTCGTGACATGTCGCATTTTCGTGACTCGGGAAGCGCAGGAAGGCAGAGAAAGAAAAGTGTCACGATTTCGTGACACATTGCCAGGAAAGTTGTTCGGACGAGCAAGTGTCACGATTTCGTGACATGTTGCAGGAGAGAGAGTCCGAAAGGAAAAGTGTCACGATTTCGTGACATGTTGCAGAAGAGAAAGTCTGCAGTGTTAACTGTCATGATTTCGCGACAAGATTGAAGAGAGAGAAAGTGATTCAGGAACTGTCACGATTTCGTGACATGCTACAAAAGACAAAGTGAGGACTGTTGCGATTTCGTGACATGATGCAAAGTTCCAGTTGAGGACTGTCATGATTTCGTGACATGCTGAAAAGCTCGAAGTGAGAACTGTCACGATTTCGTGACTTGCAGCAAAGAGAAGAGCTTGAAAGGAGAAGCGTCATGATTTCGTGACAGGCAGTGGAGAAAGCGTATGGAAGCTGTCATGATTTGAAAATAGTTGCAGAAAGTGTCACGATTTCATGACAGGTTGAGTTGGCAGCTTGTAGTTGCAGAAAGTGTCACGATTTCACGATAGAAGTGAGATGACGTCAGCAAAATTCATAAGTGTCACGATTTCATGATAGAAGCTGAGAGGAAGGCCATGAAGACTAAAGTGTCACGATTTCGTGACAGAAGTGTGATGACGTCAGCAAGAGGCAAAGGTGTCACGATTTCATGATAGAAGCTGAGAGGAAGGGCATGAAGATAGAAGGGTCATGATTTCATGACAGAAGAGAAGATGACGTCAGCAAAGATAGGAAGTGTCATGATTTCATGACATAAGTGGTAAGGAGGTCGACAAAGGTAGTAGTGTCATGATTTCATGATAGCAAGCATAGAAGGTGTATGGTAGGCAAAGATGTCGCGATATCATGACATGTTGTAGTTTTGCGCTAGAAGCTACAGGGAGGCAATGAAGTCGACAGAGTTAAATCTAGGCCGACACAGCGCAGGGTTTTGCAGTCGACGTGATTAAAGTGTAAATAGCTGACTAAGATCAAGGTTCTAATCTTGAGATTGTGAGTATAAAAGGAGGGTTGTTTGAGGAGATTTGATCATCGATCGAAGTGTGCGTTCGAAGTGCAATCTACGAAAATAAAGTGCGGGGGAGAAGTTCGATCGTCAAGAAGTAGAGTGTGCAAAGTCTATGTTACTGTGGTTGCGCAGAGTGTGCGAAGACTGTACTATGATGGATGTGCAAAGGAGCAAAAGTTGTTGGTGTTGCGACATTCGGAGACAGTGCATAGAAGTGAAGAGTTCGATAGCCGAAGTGTTGTGTACTGCTGTGACTGCACAGAACTATGTGAGAGTTGGTTTCGACCAAATACAGTTGTGACAGAATAGTAAAGACTTGGGGATAGCATTGAGCAAGCATTTGAAAGCTTGTGAACCATTCTTCTTTAACCAGTTTTTGAGGACCAGATTGAGGACAGAGATTGAGGCAGAAGAGGACATTTGTGCTAGATCGAAGGACTGCGTTTAGTGCAAATTCGAGGACCAGCTTTGTGGTGACAGAGTTGAGGATAGAGATCTCCAGCCAGAGCAGGGAAGACAGGTGTCTTCTGTGGATAGAGTTCCACTTGCTAAGGGCAGAGGAGGTAGAGGTCTTCTAGAGGATCACCAGACAAAGCAGAATTAGGGGAAGGTATCTCCTTTGAGCTGAGGCTCATAAACATTGTAATCGGGAAGGATTCCCAGAGGACTTTGATATAACTTTTAGAGGAAAGTTTTATCCGTGGAGTAGCCCACCTTGGGTGAACCACGTAAATTGCTGTGTCACTTTGTGGATTGTATTTTGTGCATTGTTTTGATTTTTGCTATCTTTATGCTGCATGTTATTGAATTGAAAGCTGCTTTGAAAGAAAAGGTTAAAAGAGGTCTTATACTGTTCACCCCCCCTCTCAGTATAAGCTTGTGTTCTTCAATTGGTATCAGAGCTAGTTCCTTCGAAAAAGTTTAACAGCTTGAAGGAAAAGCTTGCAAAGAACACAATGGATTATTCAAGTGGCAATGCAGCACCTATTCTTGATGGATCAGATTTCGGTCTGTGGAGTGCAAGAATGAAAGTCTATCTTATGGCACTTGGTAATGAGGTATGGGAAGTTATTGAAGATGGGTACACCATTCCTGCAAATGGTCCTTATACTAAAGAAGACAGGCTCCTACATCACAGCAACTCAAAAGCCATGAATGCAATCCTGAAGGGTTTACAGAAGGCTGATCTTACCAAAGTTATTCACTACAAGACAACTAGTGAAATGTGGAAACAACTGCAGGTTGTTCATACAGGTGATGCAAATGTCCGAAAGGCCAAGTTGAGACACTTCAAAGGTATGTTTGAACAACTCAAGATGAATGATGATGAAAATATTAGTGACTACATGCTCCGTATGGATGAAGTTGTTAATTCTATGAAAGACTTAGGTCTTGAACTTGCTGAAAATGATGTGTGTGATAAGATTTTAAGATCTCTTCCTAATAGATTTAGTGAAAATATTTCTGCTATTGAGGAAGCTAAAGATTTAGATAAGTTGAAAAAGGATGAGCTCCATAGTATTCTTGAAGCATTTGAGCTGAGAACTCAAGTGAAAGTTGATGTAAAGAAAGAGGCAGCTTTCAAAGCTACCAAGAAATCAAAAGGCAAACAGATTCAAGAGAGTGATGAGTCTTCTAGTGAGGAAGAGGCATATTACAACAAGAAAGGCAAGTTCTCTAGAAAGCACAAAAGCAAGAAAAATATAAGATGTTTCAACTGTGGAAAATTTGGTCATTATGCTACTGACCAGATCTGTTTCCAAGAATGAAAGTGATGAAGATATACAGGATGTTAAGAGCAAGGATTCTGAAAAGCACAGGTATTACAGGAAAGAACAAAGATGAGCACAACAATCAAGGAAAGAGGTATTCACACAAGAACAAGAAGAGCTTCTATCTGGACAAAGCAAGTAAGTGTTCTAGCAGTGATAGTGAAAGTTCTTCTAGTGATGATGAAAATGAGATGCTGTTCATTTCAAAAAAAGAGGAAGAACCGAAACATAAATTCATTGTCATGAAATGTTTTAGATGTGGAAATTTTGGGCACCTTGAGGATGATTGCACAAATAATGAATTGGTTGCTAGTATGTATGAGGATGCTTCAGAAAATGATAAGGAAGATGCTTGTATGGTTTTTGAAAAGGGTAGCACCTCTAGTGATAAGAAATCTGAAAAAGGCCTTGATAATTCAAAGTGCAATCAAATAGAGGATCTTGAATGTGAACTCAATAATGCTCTTAGTGTTTTGAAAAAGGAAAGAAAGAAGAATGATAGACTCAAGATTAAGTTAGATGAATGTTGTATGGAGAGAGACGATCTTATAGAAAGTCTTGACTTCTCTATAGCTAAAACACAGGAACTCAAGGATGAGTTAGAGTCTAAGATTCTTGAGTATAATGAGTTAGAGCAGAAAATGGCTTCTTTGAAAGAAGAAAATAAAGAGTACAAGGATAAGCTCTATAGATTTCAGGATAGCTCCAAGAAGGTTAAGTCTCTCATCAAAAATCAAAGAAATCCAACAGATAAAACAGGTCTCGATTTTGTTGAGCCGCACAAGAAACAGGTTGGGGAATCTAGCAAGAGATTTCAAAAGGAAGAAAGTTCTGATGAAGAAAGTACTTCAGATCATGAGTCCATGAGTGATGAATGCGCAAAAACAGAAAACAGATTTCTGAATGTGAAGCAGAAGTTTTCGGGACCCAAGAGATCGATTAAAAGAATATTTCATGGCAGATGTTTTGCGTGTTACAGGTTTGGACACATGGCTGCACATTGCATGTCTCAAATGAAGAAGGTTAACAATAATTTTAGAAGTGGTAATTTCTTCCAAGGGTATTGTTACTCTTGCAATCAATTCGGGCATAAAGCAATTTTCTGCAAAGCAAATATCAAGAACTGGGTTAGTCAAAACAGGCGGATTCAAAGAATAGCTATGCCTGAAAGAAATAATATTGTTACTTGCTATAAGTGCAACAATGCAAGTCACACAGCCAGACAGTGTAGAGCTGATCTTCCAAGGTACAAGAACAGAAAAAGTGGTATGAACAGGTCCAAGGATCAAGGTGTGGATAAGAAAAAATATGAGAACAAGAACAAGAAAAGTGCCAAGAACAGAAACATTGACAAAGAGCTCAAGAGAAGGCACGGCAAAGAAATTGTAGACACTGATGATGATGAGTGTCTAATGGGAGTTTCACTCCCAACCCTATTTTAAATCACCTCATCAGGAGGTGGGGGAGGGACTAAGCTAAGAGGCTCATTCTTAGTCCCAAGCCCCAAAGGTGACCCTTTGCCATTGATGACAAAGGGGGAGAGATTTGAGTAAGGGGGAGAGATATGAGTAAGGGGGAGAGCTTCAAGTGAAGAGGAAAGCTTCAAGTCGGGGGAGCAAAACTTCAAAGAGATTGATTTCAGTTTTGGCTCTTGAAGATGTGTTTTTAGTAAAGGTTTGCCATCAATGACAAAGGGGGAGATTGTTGGCAATTTTGGGTACCTTGAGTACATTGCCTTTGCTCAAGTATAGTTGTTGTCATTGATGTCAAGGAGCTCTTGGTAGTTGTTGTCATTGATGTCAAGGAGTTCTTGAAGCAATTTGTTTTTATGTCAAAGAATGTGTTTTGATGAAGGTTTCAGCTGGTCAGTAAGTCTCCAAGAAAATCAGAGTAGCCCAGTTGCAAAAGATCAAGAAAAAGATAAGTTAGAAAAAGTTTGCAGGCGGCTGGAAAAACTGTCGCGATTTCGTGACATGTTTGAGGAGAGAGAAAGTTTTGGCAAAACTGTCATGATTTCATGACATGCTGGAAGGCAGAGACGAAGCAGGCAAAACTATCATGATTTCGTGACATGTCGCATTTTCGTGACTCGGGAAGCGTAGGAAGGCAGAGAAAGAAAAGTGTCACGATTTCATGACACATTGCCAAGAAAGTTGTTCGGACGAGCAAGTGTCACGATTTCGTGACATGTTGCAGGAGAGAGAGTCCGAAAGGAAAAGTGTCACGATTTCATGACATGTTGCAGAAGAGAAAGTCTACAGTGTTAACTGTCACGATTTCATGACAAGATTGAAGAGAGAGAAAGTGATTCAGGAACTGTCATGATTTCGTGACATGCTGCAAAAGACAAAGTGAGGACTGTTGCGATTTCGTGACATGATGCAAAGTTCCAGTTGAGGACTGTCACGATTTTGTGACATGCTAAAAAGCTCGAAGTGAGAACTATCACGATTTCGTGACTTGCAGCAAAGAGAAGAGCCTGAAAGGAGAAGCGTCATGATTTCGCGACAGGCAGTGGAGAAAGCGTACGGAAGCTAGAAGTGTCACGATTTCATGAAATGAAAACGTTCAAAAAGTCATATTTCATGACAAGCTACAAAGAAGTTGTACGGATGTAGAAAGTGTCACGATTTCGTGACAGGTTGAGTTGGCAGCTTGCAGTTGCAAAAAGTGTCACGATTTTGTGACAGAAGTGAGATGACGTCAGCAAAATTCATAAGTGTCACGATTTCATGACAGAAGCTGAGAGGAAGGCCATGAAGACTAAAGTGTCATGATTTCACGACAGAAGTGTGATGACGTCAGCAAGAGGCAAAGGTGTCACGATTTCACGATAGAAGCTGAGAGGAAGGGCATGAAGACAGAAGGGTCACGATTTCGCGACAGAAGAGAAGATGACGTCAGCAAAGACAGGAAGTGTCACGATTTCGTGACATAAGCGGTAAGGAGGTCGACAAAGGCAGTAGTGTCACGATTTCGTGACAGCAAGCATAGAAGGTGTACGACAGGCAAAGATGTCACGATATCGTGACATGTTGTAGTTTCGCGCTAGAAGCTACAGGGAGGCAGTGAAGCCGACAGAGTTAAATCTGGGCCGACGCAGCGCAGGGTTTTGCAGCCGACGTGATTAAAGTGTAAACAGCCGACTAAGATCAAGGTTCTAATCTTGAGATTGTGAGTATAAAAGGAGGGCTGTTTGAGGAGATTTGATCATCGATCGAAGTGTGCGTTCGAAGTGCAATCTACGAAAATAAAGTGCGGGGGAGAAGTTCGATCGTCGAGAAGCAGAGTGTGCAAAGTCTATGTTGTTGTGGTTGCGTAGAGTGTGCGAAGACTGTACTACGGTGGATGCGCAAAGGAGCAGAAGCTGTTGGTGTTGCGACATTCGGAGACAACATGCAGAAGTGAAGAGTTCGATAGCCGAAGTGTTGTGTACTGCTGTGACTGTGTAGAACTGTGCGAGAGTTGGTTTCGACCAAATACAGTTGTGACAGAACAGTAAAGACTTGGGGATAGCATTGAGCAAGCATTTGAAAGCTTGTGAACCATTCTTCTTTAACCAATTTTTGAGGACCAGATTGAGGACAGAGATTGAGGCAGAAGAGGACATTTGTGCTAGACCGAAGGACTGCGTTTAGTGCAAATTCGAGGACCAGCTTTGCGGTGATAGAGTTGAGGACAGAGATCTCCAGCCAGAGCAGGGAAGACAGGTGTCTTCTATGGATAGAGTTCCACTTGCTAAGGGCAGAGGAGGTAGAGGTCTTCTAGAGGATCACCAGACAAAGCAAAATTAGGGGAAGGTATCTCCTTTGAGCTGAGGCTCATAAACATTGTAATCGGGAAGGATTCCCAGAGGACTTTGATATAACTTTTAGAGGAAAGTTTTATCCGTGGAGTAGCCCACCTTGGGTGAACCACGTAAATTGTTGTGTCACTTTGTGGATTGTATTTTGTGCATTGTTTTGATTTCTGCTATCTTTATGCTGCATGTTATTGAATTGAAAGCTGCTTTGAAAGAAAAGGTTAAAAGAGGTCTTATACTGTTCACCCCCCCTCTCAGTATAAGCTTGTGTTCTTCAATAGCATCATTTAATAATATTATTTATCAATCCAAGGTTGTGTCCAAGGCTATCTACAATAGAATGTTAGGGCAGAGTATAATTTAGGCATTCAAATTTCAAGCATTTATTGGGTGAAACAGATTTTAGTTTAGCCTTTTGGTGTCACACTAAACCTAATTTGCAAAATAAAAACTAAATTAAATTGCAAGAATTGAAAACTAAATCTAAGTTGCAAAAATTTATAATTAACTACAATTGCAAGAATTAGAAATTGCTGAATTGAAATCTAATTTACTTTTGCAAAATTGAAATAACAAAATTAAAATGTTGCTGAATTCAAATCCTAAATTACACTTGCAATATTGAAATCTAGTTTACTCTTGTAGAATTGAAATGATGTTTGAAAATAAAAATTATGCTAAAAACACCTATCAATGTCCTACCACCAAGGTCATCAAGCTTCTGCTATAGGAATTGACAACAAATTAAAATCTACTAAAAATTGAAAGTTGTTGAAACATAAAAAAAATAAGGGAACATGGAAAGTAGAGGAAACAAGGGAAAGAAATGTATAATCTAATTTTTTAGCTAATACACACACAAATGATGCATATAAACATAATGGAAAATATAAATAACATCACACAAACTTAAAAAAAGAAAATGAAATATGACAAGCAATCTGTTAATTCTATTGCAGCAAAATTATAGAAAAAACCTGTCATGAAAATCCTCCTTCTAGGCCTGAAATTGGGCCCAAGATTCCTGATCTAGAAGAAAGTTGGAAAAGCACTCCTTAACTAATTAACAATCACACTTTCTCATGAACAAAAATTGACAAAATAATTGCACTTTTATTGCTATCAAAACATTTTAAAATTGTTATAAAGAATTGTTGTATTGTCCTATTTGTTGCTACTAACTACTCTCCTCTATTCTACTTCCTACTTAGCTCAACCAAGAAGGGAGCTATATTATTTATAATAAAATATTACAATATATCTCATGCTCAAATTAGCCTATTTGCTATTTTACAGTGATTTGCCAATAATTTTGAATCTGAAATAAGTGTAATTTTGGATAGTTTGTGCTACAACAACACTCATTGGCCCTTAGAAGGCATATTTAGTGGTAGGAGTACATTGGAGGAGTCTTAGAATATCTTTGTACATCTATATCCACTTTAAAATATCAATTTCCTATATTACAACTTATTTTCTTATTATTCTACAACTAATCTAGGTTTATTTTAGGACAAGATCAGTTGCATTAGTTGATATTTCCTCATGATCTATGTCTTTTGGTCAGCAAGGAATGGTGGAGACAATTGTAGAAAGATTTTCCTATATCCCATCAATATTATTTTACCTTTTCAACCGCTTAGAAATTATAGATATTAAAAAAAGCGTGTTCCCCTATTATTTTGAAGATCTTCGAAATAATTGGATGTAGGTGCACTTGATGCTCAAAAACACATTTAGAATATCTATTTTGGATATTTATTTTAGGTAGGTCATTTAATACAGCTTCTAGGAGGTGATTCCAACTGATTTCATCATTCTCCATTGGTAAATTCTAGGCCTTGCCATTCATTGGCAGCTGATTGGAATTTACATGGTGATTTTTGCATTTTCCTATTTCTACCTATTGTTGCCTATTTAGACCATGTGGGAATGCTTCTAAATAGGTCAGATGTCTTCTTTAGTCCTTCTAAACTTATTCCATCCATTTCCTCATGTTTTTCTTGACAACTTCAAGGTGTTCCTATAAAGTGACAACTTGATTTTTATATGGTTGTTTTCTAAAAATTTTAAGATTTATGATAGTCCTAAAAATTTAGCTCCAATGTGGATTTCAAACATGTTGAAGGGAAAAAAAAATTCAAAAACCATTTTGAAGTGAATGGATATTAGCATACCACATTTGGATAATTGAAATGCATGTTTTTATTTGCTACTTAATCAAGCAAAAACAATCACAAATTGTTGAAAATAGTCAAAAACAATATATAGTGTTCCTAACATAAAATCATGCAAACACTTAGCAAATAATATATTCTGATCAACTATTTAGCAATTAAATTTTTCATGTTTGGTAATATGGCAGTTTTTATATGTCAAACATTGTGCAATAATAAGGATTTTTGGGCCTCATCATCCCCCCCAGCTTGAACTGATGCATGCCCTCATGCATCCTAGTAGGCCATAGTAATATGTAGGTTTTATCCTTATTAACAAAATCCTTTACCACCTGCTACCAACAAAATTTCTCCTTGTTGCACTACACCAAGCATTTTGCAATTTAAGCACATGTATTTCACTTGCATTTTTTTTGTCAATTTTGTAGTTCTTGTAATTTTTTTTTTTTTTTTTTTGATTTTTGTTTCTTGCATATATTTTTTTCATTTTTAACTTGCAACTCTTTGAATTTTGCACTTACATCCTTCAATATTGCAATTTATGCAATTCCTATAGTTTTGACTCTTTTTCTGCTCTTCTACAATTTTTAGTGTTGCAAGGTACCTTTTAAATGCTTAGTATCATGTGATTCATCTTGAAATAACCTTATTGTATTTTTATAATGGAACCATATCTGGAATTTGCACTACTACTAGTGGAATTTTCTATCTTAACAACATTTCAGCCTAGATGCCTATTTATGTTGTTTTTCACCTCTAAAACAAAATTGACAAAAAAACAATTTTGAAAATTTTTGAGGGATGTACTACTTGTGGTGGGATTATTTTGAGCTTTAAGAACCTCAATATTTGATGTGTCCTACTTTTTTTGCTATTTTGCAGCATTTTCAAGAATTTTTGGTATAATTTTTGTCTTATTCCGAAGATCTTCAGAATAAGACTGTTATTCCAAAGATGTCTCTGCTTATTCCGAAGATGCATCTAAAAATACAAAAATGACCTCATATGCAAAATTTAGCTGTAGATTCTATTCTAGACCCATATCTAGGGTATGTAAGCCTTCTATAACATCAAAAATATCTTCTCTATCCTTTTGTTTAGATGCTATTCTTCATTTTGTATATTGTTATTTTATTGTAGAAGTAGTAAAACAAAATATTTTAGGTGCATTTTATAGATTATCCTCCTCAAATTTATGAGACAATTGTGAGATATAAACTTGAAGTTCTCCTTCTAAAACCTACCCTACTAATTCAAATAGAATTGTTGCCATTTTTGTCCCAAAATCAAGTTTTTACACAGTTTTGAAGTTGCCATGCAACTAAGGGCAGAAGGGGGTGTTTCTTGACATTTTGAACATGTTCCATTTTCAACTTGCCAATATTGTATAAATGTTTTATGCCAAATAATTATTATCATACACTAAATGTTAAATGCTTACTATGAGTTAAATGCAAGAAACACATAACTTACTATCTTGAAAATTGATCATGCACCTTACAAGCTACTTTTGATGATTGCTAGCAAGCTATCTAAAAGCATAAACATAACACATGTGCAGTGTGAAATTTGTACAATAGTAGAAAAATTATGGGTGGATCAACAATGCAATGCACACCGAAATATCAGTTTTCATGGAAGCTAACTCAACAACACCTCAAGGAGGTTTCCACTACCGAATTATTTATTTTTTTCATTAGAAGGGGCTACCATTTCTAATTTTAAACCAAATTCTATCCTTTTTTTTCAAATGCTTTAATGAGAGATAATGTCTCTCACTCTTATTTGGACAAGAACAATCCTTATTCTATAAAACATGTCAATTTTTGTATGAAAACACCATATTTTTTTGTTGAATCATGTAACAATGATGCAACCATCCTTTCCATATGAGTAATAAGAGCCTTCTCATGTCATCATTAACTCCTTATTTCTGTAAATGAAGTATTGACTCCATTGTTCCTTCTCCATGTTGAAATTGATGCTTGTCCTCATGTATCCCCATTTTATGGGACATGCCTTTTGCTACAATTTTTTCTCTTTCTCTTTTTTTTCTCTCTATATTTTTCTTTTTCAACTATTTTCTCTTGTTTTTTTTGTTCCCATGAAGGAAGTTCACAAACAAGATTATTCTCTTTTTGCTTTTCTTGTATTTTTTTTCTTTTTGTCAAACTTTTTAGCATCACTTTGAATCTGTTATGGAAGAAAAATTCTCTTCCATCATATGTACATCCAATTGTGTAATCTCCCTCAAGAAATCCTCCTTATTTAATGGTGCATGGTATACCCGAAGGCAATTTCCATTCACCACTAACATCCTCTATGAATAACCAATGGTAGAAAGTACTGCTCCATATCTAAAAATTTCTTCAATCAATTGTGGTCTATGCCTCCTAGTCTATAAAATATTATCAATTTGTACTTGAAAAAATTCAATACCAATTCAATACTAATTCCAAAAGATGTTAAAAGTATTAGTAACTCAATTTCAACAGGAAAAAATGGTTTCTTATCAAAAACTAGTTCATTCAGTGTGAAACTGAGTATGTATAACATATGATCATAAAATATGAAATGGTCCTTATTCAATTCTTGATAATATTCACACACTCTCAGTTTCCTATTTTTCTTTGGAATAATAACTAATGGAGGAATCCATCAATTTTCAAAAATTGGATAAATGAGTCTAACCTCTAAGAGTTTCTTTATTACAATTTGGACAATATCTCTTAAGGTAGACTTTAATTGCTTTTTCTGTTGTTTCATAGGTTTAAAATTTTTAATATGTATCCTATGAGTGTATACATTAAGATGAAATATTGACATGCCCATGTATTTCCATGCAAAAGGATTGAAATATTATTTCAAAACAACAACCAATTTTCTTTTTCGTTCATAAGTCAGCCAACTAATAATGTTCAAGAATTTTATTGGTTGTACTTCAATTTGTTTCATTCCTTGGAGGACATAATTTACCACTTTGTAATTGCTTACTAAGTATTTCAATGGAAGTAAACTTTCTATGCGCAAATTTTCTAGTTTTTCTCCTTTATCCAAGGCTAATTTTTGTATGTCTGGACTAAAGGGTTTCTATGTATCTCCATTGAATTTTATCTCTTCAAGCTTAGGTAAGGTCTTGTTTGAGCATAGTTGGATGTTGCTACAGTCAATAACATTTCTTGCAATGTTTTTACCAGATTCATATACATAGATAGGGGCTATCTATCATGTATTATTCAAATTAGCCATAGGTTGGGCTGGAGGTAGTGGTTGATTTACTTTCTCTGTTTGTTGTTGTTGGGATATCTCTTGAGAAGAATTTAGACTAGGCAAAAATTTTTGCATCTTTAGGATATTTCTAAGTTGTGGAAGTAAATGACATTCATTAGTGATATATCCCTATGAACAAATGCTACAAGTAGCTGATATGGTTTTTTTGTTCAAGGGATAGTCTTGTATATCTTCCATGATGTTTTCCCAACACCTAGTACAAATTTATTTATACTACCTTGATGAGATGGCTATAAAAATGGCAGTACTAGCAGATGGTTCTTCTAAATTTTTCAAGAGATCTTATGTTTCCTAATAATGAGGATGATGAGTTCTTTCAATTTTTATCAAGAATTTCAAACATAGACAATTTAACTCCTAAGTGTGAAGAGCACTTCCCTATGGTTTCTTGCTTGTTTTCTAAATGTTATGAATGTAACTATCAAATTTTTTTATTTATACCAGTTATTATATTCAAATTTTACTTTGAAGCTCACAACTTAGCACAATAATAATTATTTGACTGCTTTTACCCTCTACCAACATCTTGTTCCTCGATAACGATGCCAAAATGATGCATGTCGTTAATAACATAATTTAATTTTATGATTTATCAATTCAGGGTGGTGTCCAAGGCTATCTATGATAGAAGGTTAGGGCAAAGTATAATTCAAGCATTCAGATTTCAAGAATTTATTGGGTGAAACAGATTTTGGTTTAGCCTTTTGGTTTCACACTAAACCTAGTATGCAAAATGAAAACTGAATTAAATTACAAGAATTGGAAATTGTTGACAATTTTGTCACATTGCCTTAGATGGGTAGTAAAATCAAATTTTTTGTAAAGTGTTTCTTTTTGTAAAGTATTTCTTTTTGTTATTTTGAATATATTTGAAAGTATTGTAGCAATTTTGGCTTCTATTGCCACTCCCTTTGTATATAGAATGGAGATGCAAAAGCTTCACCACTGAGAAAGTTAAGGAAAAGAGCTTCACATGAAAGAAGATAGCTTCACCAAAAGGAAGAAGTAGAGAACGAAAAAATCTTCGCACCCAAAGCATTTCAAGTAGTTGCTTCCGACGAAAGTTTTGCAAAGCGACATTCAAAGAACTTCAAGCATTGAAGAACAACTTCACCGAGGAAGGAAAGCAAAGATTAGATCATGGCTCAATTGCTAAGGCATGAAAAGAGCTTCACACTCAAAGCATTTCAAGCAGTTTCTTCAGGAAAAAATCTGGCGAAGTAGAATTTGAAGGAGTGCAAACATTAAAGACTACTTTACTAGAAAATCACCGAAGCACCCACTTCAGGCTTCCCTACTGGTGAACCATTTTTACTTCGCCAAATTTTTTTACGAAGAATCTACTTCGGTTAGCTTTCGTGCTAAGCGCTTTCACCCGAAGTGGTAGTGGCCCGTAAAGAGCAAGACATTTTTCCAAGGCAAGAATGCACTTCGGCCCAAAAAACCTCGAACTGTAGTTTTGAGGGAGGATCACGGTGAAGCATTTTGATGGCCCATTAGCGAAGCATCCACTTCGGCGGAGAACCTCAGCGAAGCAGTTTTGACATGCCTTTCCAGTGAAGTGGCAAGAAATTGAGAGCCATCTCAAGGAGGAATACTTACTTTGGTATTTCACATCCTTGAAGCTATCTCATGAAGCTCATTCGTGTGAAGTGCATAACCAAGAAGGAGGATCTACTTTGGCTCAAATCCATCATGAAGCGGAGTTGTGAACAAAAATTTAGTGAAGCACTTCAAAGGCATGCACTCCAAGCTGGGTATTTTTCCAAGGTAATCAAGTGCCTCATAAATGAGTTTTTATGTGCCCGATGAACTCGCTGCTCATTTTTGGCAATTGGAAAGGAAGTATCAGTCCCTGAAGGATAACCCGGTGGACATGACAACCACTCGATCTCTACACCCAGAGGCCAAGGATATTCAGGCGGCTCATAAATGTGAGTTTCCCCGGTTGACCCGATCATAGTTGCCAGTTATGGGAAAATATTTGAGAGCCCAGTCACGAGAGCTGCAGGAGCCAACTTCTCAAGTTTTCGAGGATGTACTCCTCTATTTTATGCATTGATGAATCAAAGGGTCGGGTCCTCTATAAAAACCTAGGCATTGTAATATAAAAATGGGGGGAACTTTTTTCTAGAAAGTTGTTGTAACTCGAATCCCTGCGATTAATACTAAAGAGCTTTGGGATTTATTTCTCTCTTGTATGTTGCCTTCTGTGATTATTTTTGTTATTTATTTCTTCATTTGCATACTATAATTCTGCATTCTAGATTTAAGTGTGTGATTGGGGATAGAACCCTGGAATTTTCTCGAAGGATACATAGGGGAGGAAAACATTATAATAGTTCTCTTGTATGCCGCCTGTGGATAGTGTTTTTGTTATATTCACCTATTTCTTGGTCGCCGTAATTCTGAACTCTAGATTTCGATGTAAGGGGAAGGGTAATCCTGGAACTCGTCCAAAGGATACATAGGGGGGCTAATATCATGTTCATTTCATTTTATTCTTGGTATTTATTGTTGCTATTTTGAGCTATTAGCCAGTGATTGTGCTTCTGGTTCTTTCCCACTTTAAATTATTGACATTTCTTCCCTTACCCTATTTATTTCTTTCCTGCATCCTTACTCTTTTTATTTCTTTCTTGCACCCTTACTCTTTTATCTCTTTCCTGCACTCTTGTCTCAAAACACCAAAGTAGTTTAGTAAAGGAGTCGGTCTTTCTCTGGATATTGGCACGAGGGGCATCTCTTCCTCTCGGCCTTTCAATGTTGGTCTAGGTCTAGGGCGCGTACACTACCCAAAATCCTTTCCTGGGTAGATTTGATGACCAACAATTTTTGGCACGCCCGGTGGGACCCGATCAGTCTCACCTTGTGAGTGGTAGTGAGAGCCGATGCTCATCTCATTACCGAAAGACTCTTAGCATCTGGCGACTCTGTTCAACCCGAGAATCTTAAAGTCATAGAGATCGGTACTTAAGTTTGTGCCTTCATGCAAATGAGATGGAGAGTGAGGAATAGAGGAGAGAAAACTAAGTTCTTTGAGTTTGATATTGATGCCTTCAAGGAACGTTCTAGGTTGGTCACCCCTAAGTCACTATTACGTGGAACATCCTCGTTGTTGATGAATAAGGATTAACTTTAGATAGTACAACAACTAGCTTTCCTCCTAATCCTCCTAACTCATCAAAGCATCCTAGTGCCTCCATTCACATTAGTCGTCCTATTAGCAACCAAGGAGGAGCTTCAGGAATTCCTATTTCTCAAAATCCAGGAGCAAATATGGCACAACAATAGCAACAACAAAAACAATAAATGCATCAACAACAACCACCTAGATTGTTCCTAACATGGAATTATTTGGGATCGCTAAATCTAGCAAGACAAGGGCAAGTTCTTCCTGCTGCTATGAAGAAGATCCCTACGTTTGATGGAACTAGGAAGACTACTCTGGAGCACATCTAGGACATAGTTTCTCTGGTAGTGATTCATGACTCACAAAAGAGCGAGTTATGGTAAAGCTTCTGGTTCTATCTCTTAGAGGGAATCTCCTCTACTGGTATAGATATTTACCACCCGATACTATAATGGGATGGGACCAGTTAGCCGGATAGCTGATGAGAAGCTTCAACGAGTTCGTCGATCCATCCTCTCTCCTACATCAGTTCACAATGATTCAGAGGCATCCACAAGAGGAGATCACCGATTTCAATGTTAGGTTCACTCAAACCTGGAAAAGAATACCAGTTGGACTTTGGCCAACTAGCGAAGCTACAAAATACTATTTCCTTCGGGCTTTCAACCCTGATATCAGTGTCATGGTAAGGTATTTGAATATCAATACCTTCCCTGAGTTATACGAGTTAGCCCAGAGAGTGGAGATGGATCTAATAGCTATGGGAAAGCTTCCCCAAAGGATGCTGATGCCCATACTTCTTTATTTCCCTCAATTCCAATATGTGAGAGCAATCGCTTCACAGATATCTGTAACCCCTGCATACCCGATCTCATCTTGGAACCCGAATCCCATTGTATCATAGATTGCTACTCTACAAATCCATTTTCCTACATTATCAGCTTCACAGCCCACTATCTCTTTGACATTCCCTATATTGCCAGTACCACCTCAACACCCTGCCCTACCTCCAATACCAACGATGGCTCCATTGCCACCCATTCCTAAAGCCGATGATATGCAAGTCAAAATACTACAAGAGGTTCAGTCCCTAAACTCCACAATGCAAACCCTATCCAATGATATGACCATTATGAAGAAGAAGCAAGCGTAGCATGAGTTTCTACCTAGAAGGTCGTATCCTACACCCACACTTACTAAAGATCAAGCAGTCCAGCAAGGGAGAGCATCAGCAAGAAATGTCGTGATTGACGAAGCTCCGAGCACTTTTGATTACATACATTGGTGCTCCACGTGTAATGACCCTCATGAAGAGAATACCTGCATGCTGCACCAACATTATGTACAAACACTAGCGAGTAGTAGTCATGGTGGTCAGGTCAACATCATCAGGCAATTAGATCAAAACCTGGTAATTGGTGAGGAAGAGCAATTTGTAGTCCTTACCAAAGGAGGAAAAAGGTCAATAAAGGTAGATGATACTAAAATGGCTCCCCTAAAGGTGCATGCTCACCACAAAAAGGGACAACAACTTCCCCAGGCCCCGAATGAAGCTGCTCAGATTCCACTAGCAAAAGAAAAGGCCCAAAAGGCCCCTGCAAATCCATCTCAAGTGGAAACTAAAGAACAAGCTAGAGAGAAGCTCAAGCTTCCTTCGCTAACCAAGCAGCAAAGGGTCAAAGCTATAGAGCAGTATCACACTAGGTACAAGGTGAAAAGAGAACCTGAGGTGCATAAATCCCTAGCCTACATTATTGTAGACGAGCTAAAGAAGACTCAAACCAAGATTAGTCTATACGACACATTGCAGTTTCCCGGTCAAGTGGACTTGCTACAAGAATCATTGAAGACAACCAAGGTGAAAAAGTCAGCACCACTCACCCTAGTGCAAACCCTATCCACATCTATTATAGGAAAGAATCGGCCACCTCCATTCTACCTGTCTCTACAAATGGAAGGGTATGTTGTACACAATTGTATGATAGACTCTAGGGCCATGACGATAGTCATGCCCAAAGTAGTGTGCGAGGAAATAGGAATGGAGTACACCCGAAGTAACCATGGCATGCTTCAACTGGATGGTAATCTTGTGAAGACTATGGGTGTGATTAAAGATATACCTATCCGACTACACAAGATGCCTTAGATCATGGTTATACAAGAGGTGGTGGTCGTTGACCTTGAGCCATATTTTAGTATGTGCTTGTCAAGGGAATTTATGGTGAAGCTAGGAGGATATATATCTATGGATTACTTGCACTTAGAGAGTCCATTCAAATGGAAGAAGGTAAAAATCTACAATGAGAAACATTCTACCTTCCTAGTACAAAAGATGTCCGAAGAAGAGAGTATAATCCTGTGCATGCGATAGTGGAAGGGATAGAGCAGGTGGACCTGGTCAATGAATCCCTAACACAGTTAAGTTGTGAAGATGAGTTTTCATTGGAAGAATTTAATGCCATGATAGAAACTGAGATGGGATGTTATGCCATCACCAAGCCTGAGAAACACACAAAGTTAGAGAATAAAACATGTGCCCAAGAAGGAATATGGAAGTTGTTCTTAGATGGTGCCCAATGCAAAAATGGTGCTGGGGTAGGCATTCTTTTAGTATCACCTTCTGGAGAGCAGAAAGAATATTGTTACCAGTTGGTGTGGAGCTGCACTAACAATGCAATAGAATATGAAGCATTATGCCTAGGACTCAAGAAAGCAAAAAAGTTAGGCATAAAGCATCTCCAAGTCTTTGGATATTCAGAATTGGTATGCAATCAAGTCACAAACAAGTGTATTTCAAAGAAACACTATCTTGAGTCATACCATAATAGGGTATGGGACTTGTTTGACCAGTTTGAATCTCTCAATCTGTAGTCCATTCCATGAGAAAAGAATCGACATGTCGATGTTCTAGCATCCATCACAACAAAGTACTCTCTAGCAGAAGACATGGTGCATAAGCCTAAATCTGTGAGGATGATTTATAGGCCCTCTATCCTAGATAAAGATCTGCATTGGCAAGTTTTTGACAATGATGAGCAGATTGTGAATTTCATGATTCAAGAAGCAGCCATCGTTGAAAGAAGAAGCCCTAAGGATGAAGAATATGAAGGGCTAGTTCAATTGAAGAATAATCATGTCCCCAAGGGATTAATTACTCTTGAAAGCCTCGTTGATAAGAATGATCAAGAAGTTTCTCATAGGATCAAAGTCAATGCAAAGTAGTACCAAGATCTAGAGCTTGAACCTAGAAAAGCAATAAAAGTTGGAACAGATTACACTTCGAAAGAGCTAGAACAGATCCAATATTTGTGCAGGAAGTATCCTGAAATAGTGGCGTGGTCTTACCAAGACCTGAAGGGATATGATCGACAACTAATCCAACATACAATTGAGTTGCAAGAGGGGATCAAACCCTTCTGACAGAAGCAAAGGCCTATTAATCTGAAGATCGAGGTCCTAATGAAAGCCGAGCTCCTGAAGATTCTAGAGGTAAAGATAATTTATCCCATTAAGCATTCCTCTTGGATAGTGAATCTAGTCCTTGTTAGAAATAAGAACGGAGATATATGACTATGCATGGATTTTTGCAACTTGAATCAGACTCCACTCAAGGATCATTACCCTCTCCCTCCAAAATTGACCAGATCTTGCACTCAGTGGCTGGGGCTCAATGCTTCTCCCTACTCGATGGCTTCTTAGGATATAATTAGATGTGGGTTAGGGATGAAGACCAGCATAAAACTACATTCACTACCAAGTGGGGAACATTCACCTACCAGTGAATGCCATTTGACCTTTCGAATGTAGAGGCCACTTTTTAGAGGGCCATGGATTTAGCTTTTGGCAAACTCTTGAATAAGGTTATTTTTATCTACTTGGATGACATGACCATTTTATCCTAAAGAAGGGAGGATCACCCTTTACACCTACAACAAATATTTGAAAAGTGTCAAGAGTTTGGCATTTCAATCAATCCTAAGAAGTCCATATTCGTAGTCAATGAGGGAAAGTTATTGGGACATGCGATATCAGAGAAGGGTCTCACCGTAGATCCTGATAGAGCTGAGGCTCTCTTGAAGCTCCCACTCCCGGCGAATAAGAAAGGACTACAATATTTTTTTGGCCAGATCAACTTCGTAAGGAAGTTCATTCCATATTTCACCCAAGTCATCAAGCCGATATCCACACTTTTGAAGTAGGGCGTTGAATTCATTTGGACGGATGAAAGGAAAAAGGCATTTGAAGAGATCAAGGTCCAAATTTCTCAGGCTCCAGTCTTGACCAACCTTGACTACAACTGAGATTTCATCCTATATGCTATAGGAGAACCCGAAAGCTATGCTGTAGTCCTGACACAAAAGGGGGAAGACGACGAAGAACACCCTATCATGTTTCTAAGCCAAGTGATACACCCTCATGAAGAGAAATACAATTTCATAGAAATGTAGGTGCATGCAGTAATGAAATCCTTGAGGAATTTCAAGCACTTCATTTCTCAAAGTCGGGTTACAATGTTCATCATTCATATCGATGTATGCAACTTCATCATTCAAGGAGATTTGTATAGCAAAAGAGTTGGTTGGGTCAACAAGATACAAGAGTTCGACATTGAGATCAAACCCACAAAATTGGTTCATGGTCATGCATTATGTAAAGAGCTGGAAAAGAGCATAGCGGCCAAAGTGATAGCTTGTCAGTGGGACGACTCAGCAACGGAAGGATGCTTCATAAACCAAGAAGAGGACGAGAAGGACTGGGTCGGTGAGATAGTTGAATATTTCAACATCGGTAGATGTCCTTTGCATTTAAATGCTTCATAGCAAAGGCACTTCAGGATGTGGTCCCTTTGATACACGTTACATTTCGAAGGCCTATTCTTCAAGAACATTGATGGTGTTCTTCTCAAGTGCATAAAAGAATACGATAAGAAGAGAGTCCTAGGATAATTTCATTTAGGGTTATCTGGAGGTCACTTTGTAGGAAGAACGACGACATTGAAGATAATTAAGGTAGGTTATTATTGGCCTACACTCTTTGCCAATGCCTTTGCGGTCTGTCACAGATGCGAGCGATGTCAAAAGTTTGTAGGCCGAAGTAGAAGTGCTCCTATGCCTCTCTGACCGATATAGGTAGAAACATCCTTTCAACAATGGGGGTTAGATTTCATAGGAATTATATCGCCAAACTCCTCCGTAGGGCATAAGTTCATCCTGACCACAACCAATTACTTCACCAGATGGGAAGAAGCAGTACCCACGAAGCATGCTGGTTAGGAGACCGTCGTCACCTTCCTAGAGGGATTGATCACCCGGTTTGGCATCCCAGAAGAAATCATTACGGACAATGGTCATGGATTTTTAGGCATCAAAATCAATGAGTTCCTCTACAAATATGGGATATATCATAAAGTCTCCTCTAATTACTATCCACAGGGTAACAGTTTGTAGAATCAACTAACAAGACTCTGTTAAGGGTGCTAAGAAAGCTCATGGAGAAAAACAAAAGAACTTGGCACCTTCTTCTAGATCGAGCCTTGTGGGCTGATCAAATTTCTATCAAGAAGTCAATCAAGACATCACCTTACACCCTGGTGTATGGCAAAGAGGCCATCTTACCTACCCATGTAGAGATCCTTGTGTTGCAACTATTATATGAGGAAGGAGAAGTTAATCCTATGGAAAATAGGCTGGCTCAGCTACTACAGCTAGAGGAAGATCATGAGAAGGCCTATCAGAGCTTCACTAAGCATGCTCAGATCACCCGATACTAGTTCAAGAAAAAGTCCTCCGACCACACTTTTAGAGTAGGCGATCTAGTATGGAAGTGGGACTCCTAGAAGGCCAAGCCTGGGAATCATGACAAATTGGATGCCTTCTAGGATGGACCATTCAAAATTGTGAAGGTAAACTCGGCCAACTCTTTCATCCTCAAGGATGTCGATGGCCAGATCTTGCCGATCTCTATCAATGGTCTTCATTTGAAGACCTTTCATCATTGAGATGAAACAGACAAACAAACAAAAAATAAAAAAAAAATAAAAAAATAACAAAATGTGTGTGTTTCAAGTTTTATTTTTGTATGTAAAATTTTTATCTTTGTATATACTCTGTTCCATGATTGCCAGAAGGTTCAACTTTACACCCTAGCAACAAGCCCTAGCTTCGCTGGACTTGGCAAGGATCTCCTTTGGGGATTTTGTGTGTGAAGTAACTGACGCAAGATGCTTCGTAGGGAAGCACTTTGGCTTGGAAAAAGTCTTCAAAAAAAGAAGCAAAATCAAGATGAAGACTTGGGAAATGCTTTGCAAAATGAGGTCCATGCGAAGCAGCTTTTGAAGGGAAGTGGTGAATCATTTTTCAAAAGAAACAAGCTTCGGAGGCAGGAAACCCTCCGTGAAACAGAGTGGTGACGCAGTGAGGTAAAATTACTTCAGGATCGAAGCATAAAATATCAGCTCGCATCGGAGGTTCACCGTGAAGCATCTTCAGCATCGGTTTCCACTTCACCAACCCTATGGCACACGAGATGAGAAGCATTTAAAATGTGTCTTGGGAGACGCGCCAACGACAACCTAGGGGAATGTTTGGGGTGAATGATTTTAATGCCAAGGTGGTGGACCACATCCCAAGAAGATTCTTTTGCAAGAAAAGCTCACACCCAGGTATGAAGTGGTAGGAAGTTAAACTCCCAATGTAGAGCAAATCATCGAACCACATGGGCCCACGTACCACGCCACCATAAAGTCAATCAAATGGCGAAATGACCTCCTCTGTTCGAGTTGTAGATTTAATTTTGGCAGGTGCCATAAATTGGGGTAGTTGCCTTTTAAGGCTATAAAACGTGGGGCTTAGTGGTAAAAGGGGTGTTTTCCAACTGTTAATGCAAATATTAAGAGCTCCCGTTGATAGCCTTCATTTCTTTCGCCCTTCGCATCGAAGTCCTTCACGTTGAAGCTCTCTGCATCAAGGACTCTGCCGCCACCCATATCCAGAATGGGGAAAAAAAATTCTAAAGAGAAGGGGAAGGAGCCCGAGGTAGCAGCCCCAAAGAAAATGAAGAAGGGCAAAGAAGAGCAAAAAAATAGACCTAAGAAGGTCAACCTCAACCCCCACCCAGAAAAGTAGCCAGTGGAGGAAGGAGAGGATTCTAAAGAGGAGCAACTTGAAGAGCCACCAATTGATGGGTGGGAAAAAATTAGGGACACAGAGCTTTCAAAGAGTGTGGCCGAACTCAGATACACCATCGAGTTCATGAAGAGTAGGCTCTCAATAGAGAATAAGAGGGCCACCACGTATTATTCTTAGATATATTGGTATCTAAATCCACCTACCCTGTCCCCCCCTCGCCCGCGCCGGGCCCCCCCCGTGGGGGGTGGGGGTGGGTGGGGGCGGGAATTTTATGCCCCTAATGCTTCAAGGCCGAACACCAACCCAGTATTCTTTGACTGGGCGGAATGGGTGGCTCAAAATTTGCACACGTGGCTAACTAGCATGAAGAATTCTGGGATGGGCCAGTACTTTGCACCTTGATCTTTCTTGGTTTGGTTATTTTTCTATCATGTACATAAGCATTTTCCCCACATTGCCATTTCTTCAAGTGGCAAGGATGGAGCTCCTCTGCCGGTGTACCAGTGGACTCCCATATTGGAGAGGATGGAGTCATATTATTATTTTAATCAAAAATTCTTGGGACCTGCCATTCATTTTTTGAAGGGTTCTTGCCCTCGGGTACCCCTCAGTTTAAGAGACAGAGTGGTGAAGGAGAAAAAGGGAGATGTATTTCAACTAACATAAGGGCTTGTGGTTCACCTATTCAACTTCACAGGAAAGCCTTTCCTATTGCCCATTTATCACTCTGAATACCAGTTCGCATTAGAGGTCGCTCGGTAGAGTGACGCAACAAATGCCATCTATGACCATGGTCAAAAATGGGCACACACTTGCGACTTCCCATTCAAAATGGGGGTAATTGAAGTGTTTGCCCTGAAGCAACACATATTCCTAGAGGAGAAGCTTGCTAGCTATGGTCTGCTCCAGATTCCTCAAAGGTGGCTCTAAGATCCCTTGGGGGTGATGAGGGACCACCTCAGATTCAAGAATTTTCATGTCTGCCCCCACCCAAAAATCATGGAGCAAAGAAATAACCCCAATGGGAGGGATCTGGAGTGGCATTTAGAAAGGATGAAGACCTTGCCTCCATGGCATGAATTCTACCCTATGGAAGTTGAGTTTGATCATGTTCAACATCCTTTCCCAAGCCCAGACTCCATTTTTTGGAGGAAGATGAAAGACGATCTAAGGGAGGAATTGAAGGATTGGGGTGTAGAACAACTAAAGGAATGGTGGAAAATGAGAGTTCATCGACAAAATACAAAATCATACGGAATCTTGGAGACGGATAAGGACTTCACGGTTGTTTATGAAGCCAATGTTGGGACTTGGAAGCCCACCTCCTTCACTAAATTCATTCCCCCAAGTGCCCCAGGTTCGGGCAAAAGCCCAAGGAGAGCTTATGATGCCTCAGAAGAAGAAGAATAGGAGGCAGAAGCTACACACCAGAAGAACCGCCTTAGGAGCCTGTGGAAAGCCACGACACCAGTGCTACGGGATCGGCACAACAATCAGAGAAGAAGGAGGAGAAGAAGAAAAGAAAGAGGAAAGAGCAAGCTCAAGTGCCTCCAACCCACCCGAAGTGACCACATACAAAGCTTCCAGGTGCTTATGGCAGACAACCTGTGACAGGACCAATCGAGGAAAATATTGAAGGGATGACGTCACAAAGGGCCGAAGTAGCCTCAAATGTAGATGTCATTGATGTGGAGGAACTCCTCCAACAAGAAGGGGACCCTAAAGGAGAGGTCATGGAATTCGGGAGTGCCGAAGCTAGAAAGGAGCAAGATCCAATCATGCAAGAAGCCACCACTTTTGCTCCACTAGGGGAGCACATAAGTATGCACTCCTCACCCATCCCCTTAGTTTCTCAAGATGTGTCCACCATGGTCTTGATCTAAGGTCCTCATCAGTCTCCCTCTCTCATGGAAGTTTGGTCACCCCATCACTTGCCCATTTCCACCTCGATTTTACCTCATGATCCCATTAGCCCCACAAGAATACCTACCCCGATCGAGTCATCATGCCAGGGCAAGTCCACCGATACTACTTCACCTGCCCATGCCATCATTCCCTTGGTTTCCAATCAAGGCGAAGGTAGTACTCCAATGCTGAACCTCATCCCCTACTCCCCTGTCACATACGACGTTGTTTCTCTCGCTGAAACCCCTACCACACCCACTTCCAAACCTATTGGTGAGGCATCCCCTGTACAATCACTGTATTTGTTTACCCCTTTGGCTGGAGATCCAACCTCTTTTGAAATAGAGCTATCCTTGATCAAGGAATGCCCTCTAGCTGAGAAGTTGCTCCAGGCCTAGAAAAATACCGATAAGATGCTAAAGGAGGCCAGGAAAAGGAGGGGGCGCTCTCTGGCCAAAGTAGAAAAATTCACCATTTTTTACTTGAAAGGTAGAAAGCTGCACAAGGTGAAAAAGGTCCCCAAGGTCCATAAACCTCTGGACGAGATGAATCCAGTAGATTACGACTATCAGGAGAAGACTAAGGACCTGGAACACTTAAATGTAGATAATGAATCTACATCTATGCATGTACAAATAGAAAATTTTCATGCACATGAAAATATCATCAATCAACACTAATTTGAAGCAGAGAGTGCCAACATCAATTTGGAGGAGGAGCTAAACAAGACCCACTCCAAGCTGGAGGACTCGGAGAAGCAGTGCGAGTAGATGAAAAAGGAAGTAGTCACCTTGAAACAACAAGTAAGACAACTACAAAGTGCAACTAAAACCCAAAGCCAGATATAGGCCGAAGTTGAGCTAAAGGCCAAAGAGTTTGAAAGAAAGATCTTGTAGATGCAACAACAGTTGTACAAAAAAGAAAGCCTGGAGTTGTTTGATAGGGGCCAAATAAAAGAAATTCACTCACACCTGCTCAAGAACTTTAGATCTCGGGCCTCCAATGCCCTATCAATTTTGACTTACATTACTAAAGCCCAGTATGTCATTGCTCAAGAAGGGCCAATAGTAGATGAAGTCATCCAGAAAATTAGAAGGTGACTCAAACTAGATTTTGAGGTCCAAAGTGTCAAATACCAGGACCTGCAAGTTTTTGAGATGAGTCGGACAGCCAGAGATTGGTCCACAGCTCAAGCCATGGTCCGTGCCTTCTTCTCCAAGGTGATAAAAGCATAGAAGGCAAAAGACCTCCTGGATGTATTTGAGCATGAGCAATGCACATCACTGGGCTACTTTCAAGATCTCTCTTCCTTAGGTTTCTCAAGTTTCACGGATGATGATGGGAACCTTTTGACTAAAGAAGAACTCAAGCCGGCTTGGCTACATTTTGAAGGTGATGTCTCGGAGATAGACGAATGGGAGGAGCCAATTATAGAAGGGCAAGTCATAGATTTTATTTTGAGACATTGCAAGATCATGACCTGCCTAAATGATCTAAGCACAAGAGCCAAACATGTCAACATAGGGCAAATTGATCGATTCCATGTTCTGGTAAAAGCACTACAAGACCGAGAGCCTTTTCAAAAGGGCACCTGGGCTCATGTTCACCTAACCATGGAATGCATCCATGATCATCTTCCCCAATCACCGCAATAGGAAGCCTCGTAGAAGAGGAAGGAGAAGAAGAAGAGGAAGGAGAAGAAGAAGAGGAAGTTGTGGAAGCACCCATAGAAGGAGAAAAAGGAGAAGGGTCTGGAGGTAACTCTAGCCCAACGGATCAAGGCTGAGGGTTCTTACACCGAGGCGAGCTCGTTGCCCCATGAGCCACCAAGAATGTTGATAATTTTGTCACATTGTCTAGAGGGGTAGTAAAATCAAATTTTTTATAAAGTGTTTCTTTTTGTAAAGTATTTCTTTTTGTTATTTTGAATATATTTGAAAGTATTGTAGCAATTTTGGCTTCTATTGCCCCTCCCTTTGTATATAGAATGGAGATGCAAAAGCTTCACCATTGAGCAAGTTAAGGAAAATATCTTCATAGGAATGAAGATAGCTTCACCAAAAGGAAGAAGTAGAGAACAAAAAAAGCTTTGCAACCGAAGCATTTCAAGCAGTTGCTTTGGGAAAAAGTTTTGCGAAGTGGAATTCGAAGAACTTAAAGCATTGAAGAAAAAATTGGTCAAGGAAGGAAAGCAAAGATTAGATCGCAACTCAATTTCTAAGGCGTGAAAAGAGCTTCGCACCCGAAGCATTTCAAGAAGTTGCTACGGGAAAAATTCTGGCGAAGCGAAATTTGAAGGAGTGCAAACATTAAAGACTACTTCACCAGAAAATCACCGAAGCACCCACTTAGGGCCTCCCTACTAGTGAACTATTTTTACTTCACCAAAATTTGTTGCGAAGCATCTGCTTAAGATAGCTTTCGTGTGAAGCACTTTCACCCGAAGCGATAGTGGCTTGTAAAGAGCAAGACATTTTTCCAAGGCAAGAATGCACTTTGGCCCAAAAAACCTTGAACCATAGTTTTGAGGGAGGATCATGATGAAGCATTTTAACTGCCCATTAGCGAAGCATCCACTTCGGGTGGAGAACCTCAGCAAAGCAGTTTTGACATGCCTTTCCAGCGAAGTGACAAGAAATTGAGAGCCATCTCAAGGAGGAATACTTACTTCAACATTTCACATCCTCGAAGCTGTCTCACAAAGCTCATTCATGCGAAGTGCATAACCAAGAAGGAGGATCTACTTCGGCTCAAATCCATCACGAAGCGGAGTTATGAATGAAAATTCAATGAAGCGCTTCAAAGGCACGCACTCCAAGCCGAGTATTTTTTCAAGGCAATCAAGTGCATCATAAATGAGTTTTTACATGCCCGATGAACTCGCTGCTCAGTTTTAGCAATTAGAAAGGAAGTATCAGTCCCTGAAGGAGAACCCGACGGACATGGCAGCCACTCGAGCTCTGCACCCAAAGGCCAAGGACATTCATGCGGCTCATAAATGTGAGTTTCCCCTGTTGACCTGGTCGTAGTTTCCAGTTATGGGAAAATATTTGAGAGCTCAGTCATGAGAGCTGCGAGAGCTGACTTATTAGGTTTTCGAGGATGTACTCCTCCGTTTTGTGCATTGATGACTTAGAGGGTTGGGTCATCTATAAAAACCCAAGCATTGTAATGTAAAAAGGGGGAGAACTTTCTGCTAGAAATCTGCTGTAACTTGAATCCTTGCAATTAATACTAAAAATCTTTGGGCTTAATTTCTCTCTTGTATCTACCTTTCTGTGATTATTTCTATTATTTCTTTCTTCATTTGCATATTGTAATTCTGCATTCTAGATTTAGGTGTGTGATTGGGGATAGAACCCTAAAATTTTCCTAAAGGATACATAGGGGAGGAAAACATTGTATTAGTTCTCTTTTATGCTACCTGTGGATAGTGTTTATGTTATATTCACCTATTTCTTGGTCACCAAAATTTTGAACTCTAGATTTCGATGTAAGGGGAAAGGTAATCCTTGAACTCATCCAGAGGATACATAGGAATGCTAATATCGTGTTCATTTCATTTTATTCTTGGTATTCCTTGCTGCTATTTTGAGTTATTAGCCAGTGATCATGCTTCTGGTTCTTTCCCACTTTAAATTATTGACCTTTCTTCCCTTACCCCTTTTTTTTCTTCCCCCCACCCTCTTTTTATTTCTTTCTTGCACCCTTACTATTTTTATCTCTTTCTTGCACCCTTGTCTTAAAACACCGAAGTAGTTTAGTAAAGGAGTTGACCTTTCTCTGGAGATTGGCATGAGGGGCATCTCTTCCCCTAGGCCTTTCAATGTTGGTCTAGGTCTAGGGCGCGTACACTACCCAAAATCCTTTCTTGGGCAGATTTGATGACCAAAAGAAACTAAATCTAAGTTACAAAAACTGACAATTAACTAAAATTGAAAGAATTAGAAATTGCTGAATTGAAATCTAATTTACTTTTGCAAAATTGAAATAATAGAATTAAAATGTTGCAGAATAGAAATCTTAAATTACACTTGTAGAATTTAAACCTAGTTTACTCTTGTAGAATTGAAATGATGCTTGGAAATAAAACTTATGCTAAAAACACCTATCAATGTCTTGCCACAAAAGGTTTTCAAGCTTCTGCTACAAGAATTGACAACAAAATAAAATCTACTAAAAATTGAAAGTTGCTGAAACATAAAAAGATAAGGGAACATGGAAAGCAAAGGAAACAAGGAAAAAAAAGTCTAATCTAATTTTTCATCTAACACATACACAAATGCTGCATATAAAAATAATGGAAAATATAAATAACATCACACAAACTTAAAATACGAAAATGAAATCTGACAAGCAATCTGTTAATTCTATTGTAGTAAAATTACAAAAAAAACTATCATGAAAATCCTCCTTATAGGCCTGAAAGTGGGCCCAAGATTCCTTATCTAGAAGAAGGTGGGAAAAACACTCAACTAATTAACACTCACACTTACTCATGAACAAAATTTGACAAAAAAACTGCACTTTTATTGATGTCAAAACATTCTAAAATCGTTAGAGAGAATTGTTGTATTGTCCTATTTACTGTTACTAACTACTATACTCTATTATACTTCCTACTTAGCTCAACCAATAATGGAGCTATGTTATTTATAATAAAATATTACAATATATATCGTTCTCAAATCAGCCTATTTGCTATTTTACAGTGACTTGCCAATAATTTTGAATCTAAAATAAGTGTAATTTTAGACATTTTGTGCTACAACAACATTCATTGGCCCTTAGAAGGCATATTCAGTGGTACGAGAACATTGGAGGAGTCTTAGAATATCTTTGTACATCTATATCCACTTTAAAATATCATTTTCCTATCTTACAACTTATTTACCTATTATTCTACAACTAATCTGGGTCTATTTCAGGACAGGATCAGTTGCATTAGTTGATATTTCCTCATGAGCTATGTCTTTTGGTCAAAAAGGAATAGTGGAGATAGCTGTAGAAAGCTTTTCCTATATCACCTCAATCACCTTTTCAACCGCTTAGAAATCATAGATATTAAAAAAGAAGCGTGTTCTCCTGTTATTCTGAAGATATTTAGAATAATTGGTTGTAGGTGCACTTGATGCCCAAAAATGCATTTAGAATGTTCATTTTGGCTGTTTATTTTAGGTAGGTCATTTAATATAGCTTCAATGAGGTGATTCCAACTAATTTTATCCTTCTTCATTGGTAAATTCTAGGCCTTGTCATTCATTGGTAGTTGGCTGGAATTTACATGGTGATTTTTGCATTTTCCTATTTCTGCATGTTGCTGCCTATTTAGACCATGTGAGAATGCTTCTAAATAGGTCAAATTTATTTTTTAGTCCTTATAAATTTATTTCATTTATTTTCTCATGCTTTTCTTGGAAACTTCAAGGTGTTCCTATAAAGTGATAGCTTGCTGATTTTTATATGGCTATTTTCTATAGATTTTCAGATTTATGACAGTCTTGAAAATTTAGCTCCAATGTGGATTTCAAACAAGTTGAAGGGCAAGAAAATATTCAAAAACCATTATTAAGTTAATGGATATAAGCATACCACATTTGGCTAATTGAAATGCATGTTTTTATTTGCTACTTAATCAAGAAAAAATAGTCACAAAATATTGAAAATAGTCAAAAACAAATAGTGTTCGTAATATAAAATCATGCAAACACTTAACAAATAATATATTCTAATAAACTATTTGGAAATTAACTTTGTCATGTTTGGTAATATGGCAATTTTTATATGTCAAACATTGTGCAATAATGAGGCATTTTTGGGTCTCATCATCTATAAGGTGTTCTAGCAATAGGTTCAACTCTAGGTATTAATTCAATAGTGAAGTCAAATTTACATCGAGGTGGAAGGCCTAGGAGATCTTCTCAAAACACATCCCTAAATTCATGCAAAATTGGATGTTTCTTAAATATTTTTGCATCTCCATTACTTCCTTCCTTTCCATTTATCTTAACATCATACAACATTCCACCTCTTCTTATTGCTTTCTTAAGTTGCATAGCTAATAATAAATGTGATCTAAAATACCCTTGCCTACTTTGAACCCTTAATATTTGTTTATCCTTATCAATATAATCCATCCATATTCTTGGAAATTGATTAGGTCTCCATGGGATTTTAGCCAATCCATCCCTAAGATAATATCAAAGGCATGTAGTGGTGCTACATATAAGTACCAAATAGTGGATCCATTGGGTAAGGAAATCTTGGCAGTAGGCAAGCATTAATTCATTGAGTAGGTTTGCCTAGACCCATACTCAAATTTCCACACTTGTGACAAAAAAATATATTTTTTGGCATATCCCCGATAATACTAGTGGAAATAAAACTATATGTGGCTCCACAATCAATTATAACCTTTACATTTCTATTGAACATCTTACCATTTATAGCATGGAAGTTGATTGACCATCTAGATTCTAACTTCTTGTGGATTCATATATTTTATGAGGTTGTTCTACAACGCTTCTACTCAAATCTAGTCATTGAAGACACTTATTTGCATAATGAGGACCCCCACATATGAAATAACCTATCCTGGGTGCTTGAGACCTTTCTTGTATTATATCCCCTATATCCTCCTTCTGAGTTGAATCATTCACCTTCTAAGGTAAATGTTTTGGATTATCCTTCCTTTGAAAATTCTTCTTATAATTTTCCTTATTCCTATTGTTCTTGTTTTTGAACTTTGGGTTTCCATTGCTTTTCTTATTTTGCTCTTTGTCCCATTTTTTAAACCCCAAACTCTTTCTATTTCTAATTTCTTTTCTTTATCTTTATTTAAACACTCCATAGTTGAAGGAGATCTTCTTGGTGTGTTTATTTATATCCTCCTATTGAAGAAAATTATATGCATTCTTTAGGTTTTTGGGATTAAGAAAATTAATCACTATTTGGATCTTAGGATCCACTCCCAAGATGAAATTTTACACCTTCAATTATTCATTGGTCTCATACTCAAGAATATATTTCAAAATCTTGATGATTTTCTTGATAATAAACCTCTACAATCAATGTACCCTATTGGACCATAGAGAATTCCTCAAATTTATCTATGTAAAATTGATCAGATAGGAATCATTTCCTAAATTCCCTTATAACACTATCCCATTTGAGGTCCACCACTTGGTTTCCTTAACCTAATTTGAATGTATTCCACCATTTTAAGGCCACATATTGAATTTGAAGGGTTGCCTCAACAATTTAGGTTTTCGGTGAGTAATTCTTCATGGAAATATAAGTTTTCAACTAATTCAACCAATATTTTGCTGCATCACCCATTTTTCTTGCATTAAATTTAGGTACCTTGACATTATTAAGGTCCTTGGAAAGCTCAATCTCAATATTAGATTTAATCTCATGGATTCCTCTAGTAGGATTCTCTTCTTGTCTACCCTCAAAAATCCTATTATTGGGTAACTGATTAACTAGTGTTTTCAATATTTTTTGTTGTTGTTTCATCTACTATTGAAGCAACTTAACCAATAAATTAAGCTTTTCCACCTTCTTACTTGAGTCCACTATTATTTCAAATTTATTCTTGGGGTGAGTTATAGCTTCATCCTACATAGTTTATGGTGAATTATATTAGGTATGAATAAAGTATACACCAAGCAGGTCAGGTAGACGTCTGACCTTCTAGACATATAGGCCTAATGTTTGGGATGCCAGATGTCTAGGCTGGTAGATGTCTAGAATTGATATATAGGTATATAGACATCTAGGCTTGACTTCTAGGCTACTAGATGTATAGGCTAGTAGACTTCTAGGCCTAATGTTTAGGCATCCATATGTCTAGGTTGGTAGATATCTAGGATTTATGTTAGGTAGCTAGATGTTTGGGCCTCACATTTGGGCAACCAGACATATAGGTTGGTAGACATCTGGGTAAGACATCTAGGCTAACATATATCTATGATGGTAGATGTTTATGCTTGATGTCTAGGCAGCCAAATGTTTAGGCTAGTAGACATCTAGTCTGATGTCTGACCAAGTAGACATCTAGGCCAGACATCAAGCCAAGTAGATTTTAGATCATTAGACGTCTAGGTAGATGATAGGAATGCATAATATGAACATGTAGAAACCTAAAACATGTCGTGTTTAGGAGAAATACTCATATGGGCATCCATAGACAATGTGACTAAACCTTGGGACCTTCCAAGTGCCAAAAGTGATTTTCACCACTCATCTAGGGATGTCTTAGCCCATCCAATCCTGGCCTTTATGAGCCAGAGGGACTAAATCTTGGCTACTAAAGCTCAAAGCAGCCAATACCTAGCCACTACAAATGACATCGTTTAAGCTTTAAAATGCAAATTTCTACTAAAATAGCCTAATATCAGGTGGAAGTGGCAGTTTGCATGCAATAATGCTGAGCGAGGATAACTTTGCATTCCTCCTCACAACTAGTTTACATGAGAGACTCAAGTCTAGGTTGAGACATTAGTTTAACTAGCCTTCAAACACAAAAAAGACAAAAATTCTCATGCTAACCTCTACTATGCATGCAAAATTTAATCTTAGGGTTGGACATTGACATAGGGTTTCAAATATATTATAAGGTACAAACCTAAGAGCACAAAAAGAGAATTTAGAGACTTTTTGTAGAGATACTACCGAGGAGAGATTTTTGAGACTTGAAGAGATTTTCTTGTACCGAATCCCTATCAGATCAAAGAGAAAATTGGAGCACCTTTTAGGAGCAACAAAGTTCTAGCCGACTATGGGGTTATCATCTATAGGATATTCAATACATAGGAAAAAATGACAATCATTTCAACATTAGCAACAAGCCTATATCCATAGCCTTGGAGCGATAGAGACAAGTTTTCATCTTAGCGACCATTATCTCAGTCAGTGTCCCACAGGCCTAGTCTAGGGTTCTTAGCATTAGTTTCTTTCATTTAGCTTATTACATGTTTTCATGCTATTAGTATGGATCTAATTTATTGCATTTACAACATTAGTTTCTATTGTCATTGATTATATTTTTATTTATAATTAGGGTTATCGCTAACAACCTCATTTGGGGAGGAAATCTTGGATAGTTGAGCATTTGCTATTATTTTTATGCTTGCAGAACTATAGGTTCACTGGATAGGTTATAAACATATGAAAGCAAGAGGATCCCTCTAGGATCAAGAATTAGTGAAGGAGGCATCTGTAAGTCCTCATATACTCGTTGATTGGCTGCTTAACATCAAATATGGTGTAAGTTTTTGACACTTGGCTCTTTCTTGCATGCTTGACTCTTATTTGCTTGATGTTAACTATTAAGGGTTTAGTTGTTAGTTGGGAAAGAAAACTCATTTTTAAAATAAGAATATTTTTTATCCTAAATGTATGATGCAGTAGGATAAATAAGGTTTTTAAGGTCCTTGATGCCTAGTAATAGGTATCCAAGAACGTAGGCACTTGGATAAGCCCTTGCTATATTTTAACCACTCATGACCCTATGATTTCCATTGATTCATCTATGTCCTACCATGTGGAGTTCTATGATTTTTCAGTGGTCTGTAGATATTTTGTTTGGTGTATGTGTTGGTTGTTTACTATCATGGAATTTTATGTGGCCTATGTTGGTTGTTTATGGCCACCAATTTCTATGTGGTATGTTACTATGGTTCTTGTGTGGTTGACTTGCAATGGTAGGTAGACCCACCTTAACTATTTAAAAATCCTTTTGCATCTCTCTTAATTTAGGGTTGAACTATTTATGCTTGAATTTAACTCCTAATGGATATTAGGATATATATCCCCTTTAATTGAATTAGGGCCTTGGTGAAATATTAAAGATGTTATATTTCATGTTGGATGTTGATGATGATTTGAAATATTAAAGATTTTAAATTTCATGTTTAAGGTAGATGATGTTTTGAAATATTAAAGATATGATATTTCATGTTGGAGGTTGATGATGATTTGAAATATTAAAGATGTTATATTTCATGTTTAAGGTAGATGATGTTTTGAAATATTAAAGATGTTATATTTCATGTTGGAGGTTGATGATGATTTAAAATATCAAAGATATTATATTTCATGTTTAAGGTAGATGATGACTTGAAATATTGAAGATATTATATTTCATGTTTAAGGTAAAGGATGTTTTGAAATGTACAAAGATGTTATATTTTACGATTGAGGTAAATTATAGCAAGATTGTACTAATGATGTTACATTCCATGTTGAGGTAAAGTGTGATGGAAAATATTTAGGCTAAGATATTTTAATGTTGTTTGAAATGTATTATGAAGAGTTAAATGATGTTTGTGAGATGTATCAAGGATGATATATTTTATATTGGGATTATTTTGGGAGGATTATGGTATCCTATCTAAATAATTTATTATGTATTATCTTATAGGATATGGATACATTAAAATGTTAGGATAAGTTATTCTTTAGGATGCTCCTTTTTGAAGAAAGGAATTCAACATAGGATGAATGGTTGTGGAGTTAATTCAAGGGGATTATGGGGTTTTGTCACCTAGTTTTGAATTATGGATTAAAGGAGCAATTCATGCTTGGGGAACATAATAAATATGGATTCTTATGTTTTATGTTACATCAAAAAAGAAAGCATGGGATTTCTTGAGTAACTATACTGGAGGACAACTTATTTTATGAATAAAAGGATGTTTTAAGGTTGGGTTTTTCTCATAAGGGTTTACCATTGTAAATGGTGTGTTATGGTTATGTTGTCTATTTCCAATTTTAAATCTTACACATGCTAGATTTAGTTTAATGATATTATGTTGCTCTCAAATAAAGCTAGAATTTCATTGTAATTTTAAAAATCATGCATTAGTTTTTGGTAAAAGAACTACTAAATGGAAATGATGATATTCATGATAAAAGTTGTGAGAAAGAAATAATGAATACACTCTATGTCCTTGAGTAGCCTTGTTATGAGTAAATATTAATAGAGGTAAAAATAACATCTATTAACTATTAGTACATGGATAGGAGACAACAAGGGTAGGACCGAGAGAGAGAGAAAATAATCAATATTTTGTAGGATCTGTTTGGGATGAGATTCCAAAGGCCCTCGATCCAAATATTTTTCCTAAGACTTAAATCTAAGTTCAAGAATGATGATTAAGCATAGAATCTATGAATTCATCTAAAACTAAGAATAAATGATGGAAATGCAAGCTTATCATAAGGAATGGAGTGGATAGCCTAATCGCAATACACTTAGTACATCTACATAGAAAGACTTATGCAAGGTGTAGAGATAGACATTCCCTTTTGATAGAATAAAAGGGATTAGCTAGCTCATTATAGGAATGAGATAGATAGTTGATTTACATTATGCTTAGTGCACCTACATAGACAAACATATGTAAGGTGTAGATATGGGTGTACCCTTTGATGAACTAAAGAGGTAAGTTGGCTCATCATGAAGATGAGATAGAAAAATTAATCATGAGACATTGAACCAACAGATAATTTCATAGAGAAATTTATGAAGGGTAGTGTTATGAAAATCCCTAACGAGTGTATAAAGGAAAAAAAAAAAAAAAAAAAAAAAAAAATAAATTCAGTAGGTTGGAATTTTTGGATTGTTACATTTGGTTTTGATCTAGGTTTGTAGGACTATGAGCTTCCCTAGTTAAGCCCTAGGTATGATGGACTAGGTGCTACCATGAAGGAATATGGAAATTGCCAAGAGACGTACAATATTAAGGAACTTAACTTATGTTAGTTTGTCTCAATGACACATCAATAAGCATAGATGGGATCTAGAGATAAATAATCTTAGAGGATATAAACCTCTAATTAGGTCAACACCTTGCCTAGAGTAAGGGTATCCATTGGTATCCAAATCTATCGCTAATTGCAAATATAGCTAGTAGTTAGTGGTACAATTCAAGGAAGGAATTATGACCTAACTTAAAATTTCTCTCTTTTGTGTGACCAGGATAATGGCACCAAGAACAAGAAGAGGGAGGTCATCCCCAACTCGTAGGAAGACTCAATAGAATAATGTTGAGTCTAGGACCTGAGATGAAGGCTTAGGAAATTATATTAGAGAGGTGGAGAACTCACTATGGTAGTCACTTTGATTCAAGAACAAATGAAGAAACACAAAAAACTATTGGAAACCATAGTGAACTAGGGTTCACAGGTTAGAAACTTAAATTTTAGGTAGGAAAATTATCCTGCTACTAGGTAATGAGAGGCTAGAGCTCTATTGGAGGTAGAACTGGATAAAGACTTGAAAAATGTATGCACCTCCAATTTTAATGGAGAATAAAGAGGTGATGTAGTTGAGACCTAGATAAGGGAGTTAGAAACTTATTTCACTATGAAGAATTACTCTACCAGAACCCAAATAGTATGGGCCACTTTACACTTATTGGGAGTTGGTTTGGAATGGTGGGAAACTTTCCAAGAAGAATGAGGAATTGAGGTAGTTAATTTGAAGTGGGAAGATTTTGTCACAACCTTCAAGGAAAGATTCCTTACAGAATATTTCTATGCAAAGAAGTTTGAGGAATTTACCAACCTTCAACAAGGAACCAAAATGGTTGAGGTTTATTACCAAAAATTTGTAAAGTTGTTGAAATACATACCAACCTATGATGAGAAGATGAAGATCCACAAATTTATAGTGGGAGTGGATCCTAGTATTGGGTTTGAAGTGAATATGCATGAGCTTAAAACATCACAAAAGGCTTATGAATTAGCTAGGAAAGACAAATATTATCTGAAGCCCTATTTTAACTATGTAATTTTGTCTAATCAAGATCAACAAGCGCTTAAGAAAAAAATAACATGAGTTTCATGAAATGGGAAAGAGAACAAAACCAAAAAATTAGGAACCCCCAAAATCCCAAAAAGAGAAATTATGGGAAGCGAGGAGGATTTAAGAAAAATTTCCAAAGGAGGAACAATAATAATAATAATAACAACAACAATAACAGACCTCAACCCCAAAGATAGCCAAACCCAACACCATTAGAGAAGGTTGTAGGATAGAAATAGGGAGTGCACCCAGGGCCCAAGGGTGGATGTTATGATTGTGGAGATCCACATTACTCAAATAAATTCCATTACAAAGGAGGACCAAGCACAAAGAGGAAGGAACCCGATCATAAGATCTATGCTATGATAGGAAGCCAGAACTTGGAAGGACAAGCCACATATTTACTCATAAAGGGTAATATTTTTCACAAATAAGTAAATTTTTTATTAGATAGTGGAGCCATTAATAGATTTATTTCTTCTAGTTTAGTTAGGGATATATTAGAAAGGCCAAAAATTTTGGCTATAGGGTGGAAAGTTGAGTATGGTTATGGATAAACCTACTCTATGGATAAGTGTTATCCCAAGATCAAAATTACCTCAACTAATGGTTCAACCATAGGATAAATTTTTATAGCTCTGCTCCATACCTTTAAGTTATCTTAGGGACAAACTAGCTATAGAATCATAGATCCGTTATCAATTTCCAAGAAATATGGATAGAATATTTATAAAATGACAAGGAAATGTTAAGAATCCATAGCAAGTAGAGGATATTCCAATCCTAGATTCTTCAACAATGCAACTAAAGAAAAATATTAGGAAGGGAGGATTGGTTTACATAGTAAAGCTTAATAAAATAAAAGAGGATAAGGAAGAAGTGTTTGGAAAACACCCAGTTTTACAAGAATTTAGGGATGTGTTTCCTGAAGACTTGCCTAGAACTTTCTCTTGCATGTAAATTCAATTTCACCATTGAGTTAAAGCATGGAATGAAACCTATTCATAATAATCCTTATAGAATGAATCCTATTGAAATTCAAGAGCTAAAGGTGCAATTGCAAGGGTCTCTAGAGAAGATATTGATTAAACCTAGTGTGTCACCATGGGGTGCACCTATGTTGTTTGTTAAGAAGAAGGATGGTTCTTTACATTTATGCATAGATTACAGAATGCTTAATAAGGACAACCATTAAGAATAGATATCCTCTACCCAAGATTGAAGATCTCTTTGATCAATTAAAGGATGAGACCATATTCTCAAATATTTATTTGAAATTTAGATATCACCAACTACAAATCTATGAAGAAGATACCCATAAAACAACCTTTAAAACTAGATATGGACACTATGATTTCACAGTATTGTTATTTGGGATGACAAATGCACTAGAAACATTCATGAACTTAATGAATAGTGTGTTTAGAAAGCATCTGGACCAATTCATTCTTATATTCTTGGACGATATTCTAATCTATTCCCAAAATAGAAAGGAACATAACCAACATCTTAGGATTGTGCTAGAACTGTTGAAAGAAAATCAACTCTATAAGAATTTATCTAAGAGTGAATTATATGTGATAGAAGTTCAATATTTGGGGCACATTATATCTGTAGAAGATATTGAAGTAGATAAAAAAAATAGAAGTTATCCTAAATTGACCAATGCCCATAAATATGACTAAAGTAGAGAGCTTCATGGGCTTGACAAGTTATTATAGATGCTATGTGAAAGATTATTCTAATATAGCTTATTTAATAACTAACCTATAGAGGAAAGGAAAGGAATTTAAATGTATAGATAAGTGTGAGGCTACTTTTAAGTTTTAAGCTGCTCAAGTAGAAACTCACTATGGCACCCATACTAAAGATTCTAGATCCTCTAACTTCTTAGCATATACAAATGTATATTTGGAAGGGTTACGAGGAATGCTTTCACAAGATGGATTAGTCATAGCTTATGGGTCAAGGAAGATCAAAAATCATGAGGTTAATTATGTTATGCATGACTTAGAGCTAGCAATAATTGTGTACTCTCTTAAGATCTGGAAACATTACTTGGTAGGAAGACTCTTTGACCTGAGAACTGACCATCAGAGTTTGAGATATATATTTACTCAACCTCTACTCAATGCAAGGCAAAGAAGATGGATGCAATTTTTTATTGAATATGAATTTTGGATTCAATACATCAAAGATAGAGAATAAGGTTATTGATGTCCTAAGTAGAAGGCACATTGCTACTTTAACCCGAAGCCATGTGGACTTGATGGATCAAGTTAGGAAAATGCAAGCTCAGGATGAGTATTATAGCCAAATTTGAGCTAAAATGTAAAGAAATTTGGGAGAAAGTAAGGATTTTGGCATTAAGAATGGCATTTTATGCTTCAAGGATAGGGTGGTTACACCTAAAATACAATATCTAAGGAGAATAATTATGTGATAGGTGCATAGATATCCTTACTTTGCTCGCCCAAGGGGAGACAAGATGAGAGAAAACATAAAGAAGATATTTTTTTGGTTAGGATTGAAGAGCGATATCACTAATTTTATTTCTCAATATCTTGAATACAAGAAAGTAAAATTCAAGCATAGACATGTCATAGGACATTCGTATCCACATGATATACCAATGCAAAAGTGGTAGGTTATATTGATAGATTTACTATAGGGTTTTCCAAAACTTGATACCAACATGATGCAATCCTTGTTGTAGTCAATAGATTGACTAAGGTTGTGCATATTATACCTTGGAATACTAAAGATGACGCACTAATAGTGGCTAATAGATTTGCCAAGAAAATATTTAGGCTACATGGTTTCCCTTAGAGGATTATTTTAGATAGGGATTCCATGTTTACATATGAGTTCTGGCAAGCTCTTCATCATGCCATGGACACAAAACTAAATATTAGTTCTTCATACCATTCAAAAACTTATATTCAAATAGAGAGAGTGAACCAAGTCTTGGAAGATATGCTTTGCATGTATTGTATGGACCAAAAGTCTTTATGGGAAGACTATCTACATCTTGTAAAATTTGCATACAATAATGGTCATCATTCTTCCTTGGGTATGGCCCCTTTTGAAGCCCTATATGGTAGGAGGTGTAGAACACCATTGTCTTGGGATAATCTAGAGGATCAGGTTGTGCTAGGACTTAAAATGGTTAAGGAAATGGAAGAACAACTTAGGATGATCAAACTAAGGCTTAAGGAAACCATTGATTGTCAGAAGAGCTATGGTGATCTAAAAATATTACCAAGAGAATTATTTATGGGTGATAAAGTGTTCTTTATGGTTAGACCCATGAAAAGTGTTATAAAGTCCATAAAATTGGATCCTCATTTTATTGGGCCATTTGCAATCACTAAGAATATTAGTCTTGTTGCATATATGCTAGTCATTGCCACCCAACCTATCAAAGATCCATGACACTTTCCATGTATCCTTGCTTAAGAAATACATTGCTAATCCTGATCATGTGTGGGATTTTTCTAAATTGCATATGGTGGATCCTAAGGCCATTAAAGTGCAATCAATGAATATTTTGGAGTTTCATTCCAAAGTTATGAGGAAGCAATCTATAGAACATTTTAAGGTCCAATGGGACCGATACTCTAAGAGGAGTGCTACTTGGAAAAAAATGGACAATATGAAGATATTTTCATTATTTATTTGAATGAAAGTAAAATTGTGATGTAGGAAAAAATGCAAAGGATTGTGTTTAGTCTGATGGGAGTAGTATGTCACAACCCACTATGGCAAGACCATTTTTAAAATGATAAGATGTTTAAATTACTATTTGGATTCCTAGCATAGTTTATGTTTTGGTCATACAAAAAAAATGTTTGCAATGATGATTATGTTGTATGGCTATGGTATTGTTGTTTTAACATGGGTTTTGTAGGGTAACTATGCTTGCAGGTGAAAGAAAAAGATCAACCACAAAACAGACCCACCTAGGAGGGTATTAATAAAATAGAGATTTTATTAATACCTAGGTGGGCAATACCAAGCTAACAATTATAATCAATTTGATGTTGTTTTGATTAAATTTCTTTTGTAGAATATTGATTTTGTCACAAGCTTGCATTGGTTTAATTAAAGATAATAACATTATGCATTATTAATGCTTTATTTTGGAGAATGTGTATATTAATTAATTGTATTAATTGATTTGGAAAAATTAATTAATAAGAGAAAGTATATTTTATTTAAATTGGTTGGTTGAGAAAATATAATTGATTTTATTTGGAAGTTATTAATTTATAGAAAAAATATCTTTTTCTAAGAACATTATTATTATAAAATTCCTTCCCTATTGAATTTTAAAGGGAGGTCTAAAATAATATAGAGGAGGGAGTTGGAGATTTAATAAAGGAGGTGATAGTGCCCATGATTGAGGTTTGAGGAAGGTGGTGAACACTAAATAAGGGCCCATGTTGAGGTTCAAAAAAGGGATGAACATTAAATAAGGATGTAAAGGGAGTGTTGAGGGGAGGATAAAAAAGGAGGAAGAGAGTTTGGAAGTCTAAGGTAGCTCAAGAGATTCAGAGTGGTGGAAGAGTTGATCAGAGAAGAAACCAGGAGCAACAACTAGGTTGGTGCTTTCCATTTTTGTGTTCTCTTTCCTATCATTGCTGCATTTGATAAATGGAATTTTAGAGTCACCTTATGTATGATTTGGTTGTTTCATCCCCTACTCGTAAATATATCCTTATACTTTTTGTCATGGGAATCCCTATTGGACATTTGCCCTCATCTCTTTCCTTGAATTCTTTCTTCCCTGGTTGTGTCTAGACCTACAAAACCATTTGAAGATACCAAATATCTATTAGATTTTTAGACTCTCTCATATGTAAATCTTCTTGATATTATCCTTGAAGATGTTTAGATTTATTTGTTTCATTTTTTGGTGGTGAATATCACCTATTATTTAGCTTGTAACTATAGCCTACCCTATTTCATGGTTTCCTATGAATAATACCTCTACCACCATGATTCATCAGATCCTAAGGTGTAAAACTTAGGTTTAAATAGATATTAAGCGCTCCTCACCAATGTTTCATCGTAGCACTGCTATCGTTCCACTATAGAACCACCATTGTGATGTAATGCTTGTACTTGGTCACACTCGAGCATATGGCTTTATTTACCCTTCTCAAGCAATATCCCACATATGATATGCTCAAGCTTGGAAAAGCCTTAAAGGGAGCTAGGCTCCCTTAGAATTTTGACCACCAAGTGGTGGTTAGGACCAACCACTCAGTGGCCACGTAGTATTGGTTGTAGTGCAATATTGAGTCAAGTGGGCTCTTTCCTACTCGTTTATTGGTCGCTTAGCATCAAACATGGTGCAAGTTGTTGATACTTGGATATTTCCTACCTATTTGACTCATATTTGCTTGTTTTTTACCATTGGGAGTTTAGTTTTTTGTTGGGTAGGAAAACTCCTTTTTAAAATAAGGAGAGGATTTATCCTACATGTATGATGTGGTGGGACAAATAGTTTTTTAAATCCCTTGATGCCTAGTAATAGGTAGCCAAGCGCCTAGGTACTTGGATAAGTCCTTGTTATTCTTTGATCACTCATGACCCTATGATTTATATTCATTCACCTATGTCCTACCATGTAGACTTCTGTGATTGGTCAATGGTCTATAGATATTTTTATTGATGTTTGTGTTAGTTTTTTATGGTTGTAGATTTTTGTGTGGCCTGTTACTGTGGTTCTTGTGTGGTTGACTTAAAGTGCTAGGTGGACCCACCTTAATTGTTTAAAAACCCTTTTGCATCTCTCTTAAATTAGGGCTGAAATGTTTATGCTCGAATTAACTCCTAATGAATATTAGGATATATATCCCCTTTAATTGAATTAGGGCCTTGGTGAAATATTAAAGATGTTATATTTCATGTTAGAGGTTGATGATTTGAAATATTAAAGATGTTATATTTCATGTTTAAGGTAGATGATGTTTTGAAATATTAAAGATGTTATGTTTCATGTTGGAGGTTGATGATGATTTGAAATATCAAAGATGTTCTATTTCATGTTTAAGGTAGATAATTTTCTAAAATATTAAAGATGTTATATTTCATGTTGAAGGTTGATGACAATTTGAAATATCAAATATATTATATTTAATGTTTAAGGTAGATGATGACTTGAAATATTAAAGATATTATATTTCAATTTTAAGGTAAACGATATTTTTAAATGTACAAAGATGTTATATTTTATGATTGAAGTAAATTATAGAAATATTTTACTAATTATATTAAATTCCATGTTGAGGTAAAGTGTGATGGAAAATATTTAGGGTAAGATATTTTAATGTTGTTTGAAATGTATTATGAAGATTTAAATGATGTTTGAGATGTATCAAGGATTATAAATTTTATATTGGGACTCTCTTAGAAGGATTATGGGATTCTATATAAATAATTAATTATGTACTATCTTATAGATGATGGATACATTAAAATTTTAGGAGAAGTTATTCTTTAGGATGCTCCTTTTCAAATAAATGAATTCAACATAGGATGAATGAATGTGGAGTTCATTTGAGGGGATTATGGGGTTCCCTCACCTAGTTTTGCATTATGAATTAAAGGAGAAATTCATGCTTTGGGAACATAAGAACTATGGGTTCTTATGTTTGATATTACATCAAAATAAAAAAGGAAGTATGGGATTCCTTGAGTAACTGTAATGGAGGACAACTTTTTTTTATAAATAAAAGGATCTTCTAAGGTTGGGTTTTCCTGTAAGGGCTTCCCAAGATAAATGGTGTGTTATGGTTATGTTGTTTATTTCAATTTTTATTTCTTACACATTCTAGAGTTAGTTTAATGAGATTATGTTACTCTTAAATAAAGCTAGAATTTTATTGTAATTTTACAAATCATGCATTAGTCTTTGGTAAAAGAATTACTTAATGGAAATGATGCTATTTTTGATAAAAAGTTGTGAGAAAGAAATAATGAATACACTCTATGCCCTTGAGTAGCCTTGTTATGAGGAAATATCAATAGAGGTAAGAATGACATCTATTAAGTATTAGTACATGGATAGGAGAAAATAAGGGTAGGACCGAGAGAGAGAGAAAATAATCAAAGTTTTATGGGACCTATTTGGAATGAGATTCCAAAGGCCCTCATTTCAAATATTTCCCTAAGACACAAATCTAAGTCCAAGAATGATGATTAAGCATAGAATCTACAAATTCATATAACACTAAAAATAAATTATGGAAATTCAAGCTTATCATAAATAATGGGGTGGATGGCTTAATCACAATATGCTTAGTAGACCTAAATAGAATATGTAAGATGTAGATATGGGAAAATCCTTTTGACAAACTAAAAGGGATTAGCTAGCTCATTATGGGAATGAGATAGATAGGTAATTTGCTTTATGCTTAGTGCACCTACATAGATAGACGTATGTAAGGTGTAGAGATGGATGTACCATTTGATAGATTAAAGGGGGTAAGTTGGTTCATTGTAGAGATGAGATAAAAAACTTAATCATGAGACATTGAACTAGTATATAATTTCATAGAAAAAATTATGAAGGTTAGTGTTATGAAAATCCCTAACGAGTGTATAAAAGAAAAATAAAATTGAGTAGGTTGGAATTTTTGGGTTGTTACAAGTACTAATTGATTAGCGGTAATCTAACCTTTCATAGAATTTTGGCTAATGAAATCAAGATCAAACTCACTAAGGTAAATGACCCATTTAGTGATCCATCCCAAGAGATGTGGTTTAGTAATAATATATCACAATGGGTTAACCTTTGGAATAATAAAGGTTTTATGACTAAGCATGTAGTGGTAAATATGTTCTGAAGTGAACACTATAATAAGGAAAACAAATTCTAGGGGTATAATAGACTTTGTAATCAACTAAAGTTCTAATGATGTAACATATGGATCATTCTCTATGCTAGTCATCATACTATGCTAGCAAATCCCTAAGGAATGGTGCATAATTGATACATATAATAAAAATATTCTAGATGGATTAAGAGGGATGAGGATAAGAGGAGATAAGAGACAAGACTTCAAAGTATCAAAAGCTGCTTGAAACTCAACATACCACTTAAAGTTAGCATCCTTTCATAAGATTTTATAGAAGTGATTATACTTATCATATAGTTAGGAGATGAATCTCCTTATGGCTTGGATTTTTATTTGGAGGCTCTAGAGCTAGTTTAATGTTTGATAGGGTGGCATGTCTATTATAGCCAATATTCTATAAATATTCACTTCAATACCATGTTAGGATATAGTAAATCCTAATATTTTACCTAATGTCACCCCAAAGATGCAATTATAAGGGTTCAAACATACCTTTTATTCCTAAAACTATTAAAAGATATGTCTTAAGTCATAGATGTGATCCTCTAAATTTAGAGATTGATCAAGAAAATTATAAACATAATATTCCATGATGTCATACATCATATCATGGAAGATATATATTATGGCCCTTTGGTATGTTGCTCCTACATTCTTTAGGCTAAAGGCTATATTACATAATAGAAGGTTCCCCAAGGGGTATTAAAAGTAGTTTTAGACTTGTCCTCAAGGGTGATTCAAATTTTGTTGTAACCCAAGAACCCATCCATGAGGGGTAGCATTTTACAACCCATGATAAAGTGGATAATAATGCCAATGTTAGAAAGAGGGAAGTTATCTTTGGGACATGATTTATTGATGTTATAGAAGTTGGTACAAAATCTAACACTACCCTCATTTATTGTTTTTATAAATTTGGCATTGAGGAGTTTTTGAAGCTCCTTTGATAAACAAGGTAACTTTCGGATGCATTTCTTAAAGTTTCTATTTAACAAATTTGGTATCTAGTTTGACGACTAGATGAACGAGAGCTAAAGAAGGATTGAATTCTAGCATGTTAGCATAGGGCCAAGAAAAGATGTTTGTAAAGTCTATTAAAATATTAGTGTACACATATTCAACTATGGTTAAGACCTTCCCTAGACTAAGGATTTTGGGATTCTCATGAGTCCTAATATTAATGTCAATGGTTTCCTTAATTAGAATGCAATATTTATCTTCTAATTGAGGGGAAGTAGGTAGTATGCCCAAGATTTTAAGGTCTACGAGATCTAGAGACACTTGATCAAATATTATATGACTATGAAATGGAGAGAGTAGTTATTTATAGAAAATATCCTCTAAAATAGAATATTTTTAAAATGATATATTTAGAATTACCATATTGATTATGATTGTGGATAATGTCCTCTATATCATAGTCACTTTCAATGGTAATCAAATCAGGATAAGCTTAGGTTAAGAAATTCATACTCGTAAAACATGTGAATTATAATGAGTTAGGATGACAAGGAGTGAGGAACATCCATCCTCCTTATCCCAATCCAATCCATTTTCAAAAATGGTGTCATCTTGGGACTTTAGAAAGAAATGGTTGGCTTAATATTCACGATCAAATAAAAATGAAGTGTGAAAAGGTTCAATGTGGTTGGGGATATATCATATCCCATAGTGACCCAACCAAGCTTTTGCCTCTAGGATATCTTTGATTCCCTATTCATAAAATCCTAGTCCTTTACCTTGGTATCCCATATTTTAAATCATCTACATAGGTAGGGGATACATGTCAAACAAGTAGCATGAGTCATACTTTCATTTTACTAGGTGAGGGTTACTACCATGAATTTGTTCATCATTAGTAGTTTCAACATAAACAAATGAATATATTACTATTTGTACCATTTTACTTATCCTAGAGGGTAATCAATTTGGAAAGAAGGTGAGAGTTGTTTTAGGACCAAAAGTGTCTGATTGTTAAAACTAATTTGATTAACATTTTGATTTTTTGTTGGATTATCATTTTGCACTTTTGATTGGCCATTATTTTTTATGTTTCTCTGGTTAGAGTATTGATATTCTATTGGAGTATTAAGTTGATTAGGTTGAGGGATTAATGTTAATGCCTTAAATACATTATCAATAGGATGTTGAAGAGAGGAAGGGGATTGAAAATAAGAATTTGGTTAAGATGGACTAAGGGGTGGGCAAATATTATCTTTTGGGTTTTTGACATCAACTACATGAAAATAAGAAAAGGGTTTGGGATAAAATATAATGTGATATATTTTGCCCTAGTATTCATATTTAAGATAGTAATGAAGAGTATAAGGGATGACCCTCATCATATGGATCTAGGTCTTGCTAATAAGGATGTTGTAAGTCAAATCATAAGGCATGATATCAAAAAGGGTGTTTAGGATACACAAAATAATTTTTAGAGGAAAGAGTATGGTGCCACTAAGATTGTGTTTTCTATTATCAAATGACATCATGACAAGATCAAGTTTTTCTAAATATTGTTTATTAGTTCAAATTTGCTACTAAATTTTAAGCTGAAACATTCAAGGTTGATCCATGATCAGCAAGAATTCACTTGATAAGTGTGTCATTGATATAGCCTATTATGTAAAGAGGGAATTCTCTAAACATAGTCACAAATGGGATATCATATTCATAGAATGATATTATTATGTGATTAACCCCAAGGGACCCTACCATATTAGTGAGATCATTAGGGTTTAAATCTTCAAGGACCACTTATTCATTCAAGAGTTTTAATAACATCTCTCTATCCATCATAGAAATTTTAAGAAGCTCAAGAATTGATATTTTGGTAGGGGTACTTTTGAGTTACTAGAAAATATTAAAATATTTGTTTTTAGATTATATAATTAATAGTGGTCCTCTAGAGGAAGAAGTTTATTTTAAATGTAGGACCAAAGGAGGTCTATGTGGTTGATTATATGATTTATTCTTGTGATTTTACCCTATGATAGCACCAATGAAAGAGGATTTAATAATTCCTATTATACTTTTATTTGGATGGGGAACAACTTCATATTGGATATTATTTTTTGCATTTGGGTCATGATTAGGCAGTGCATATTGAAAAATCCCAAGATATTGATTGGAAGAGGAAGGTTGGGATTTAGGGATGCTAAAAAAAACTTGACCATAATTAATCAGGTCCTAGATAAGGTTTCTAAGGGTTCTATACTTCTTTGTGGAAATACCATTGACATAGTGAAACACACATTATTTCTTAGGATGAAACTATTATCCTCTTCAAGTTTTCTAGTTGTTTGACATGGTGTGGACTAGGTGGATAGGATAGATCAAGCCTTGCATGGAGAAACATAGTAATGCCAATCCTAAGAGCATGAGATTTGGATCATTCAAGGACCTTTAAGATTTTAAGAAATGTTGACTCCTTTATAAGATGAGATCTTAAAGCACACACTTTACTAATCTAATAGCTTGGGGTGGAAATGGTAGGATAAAGGAAACCAAAGATAACTAAAAAAACCTAGGCTAAAAATGTGGAGATGCACCAAAGATCAAATAATATTTTCTTGCACAATAGCTCTAACTATAATTCATCGATGTGAACACTTCCTCTCCTCAACATAGATAAGAATAAAAATATCATAATGCAAACACACACAAGTAAAAGAGATGGGTCAAGGTATGATATCTACAAGTGGACTCAAAGTATAAGTGTAGCCCTCCAGTATACACACACACACATACATATATATGAATGTAAAAATTATTACAAAGGATTATGCCAAAATCAAGGCTTAAATTACATGTAATACACCCAAAGATATGAATTCTAGTATAGAGAGATAAACAAAGGGATATACGTCAAAAATATTCTCATCATCTGACTTTGGAATTTTATGCATCAAAACTTTTTCCTTTTTTCCTTAGTTGAAATTATTATATACCTTTGATTTTTGGACTTTTGAGATTTTCAATCAATATTTTTTCATACTTTATCTCAATATTGACCCACAAGAGATCTTCAGCTCAGTGAAGATAAAGAACCTAGAATTAGTTTCCTTTTCTATTGGGCATAAATTTGGAGAGGACTAAAAGTGAAGGTGAAAATTTTAATAGTTAGGCTACAACATTACATCTTTGTAGCTTTTGACACATCAATAGTTTCATAAAATTAGGATCTCTTTCCTACAAACAACCAAAATTTTTATTACATATATTACATATTTACAAAGGATAGTGAATGGACTTATCCATGGAATCAATAAAGGGCCACCTAGTTGTTGTTCAAGTCTTTTCTTTCATTATTTTTTCCTAGTTCTTTGGGTAAAATAATTTTACCATTAATAAATTAGGATGCTTGAGCAACTCCCTTGTTGTAGGTATGATGGTACCATAAATCTGTTGAATCTCCTACTTTTATCCTAGCCAGAGTATACCAAGTTAGATCCTCTTATATTTTTATACCCATGAGGATAAAGCATATTTTATTTTGTATTAGAAGAGTTTCCATACCCATTTTCATGAGCACTCTAAAGGAGTCTAACTTTACTACCTCTACTACCCACTGGTACTTTAGATTGTTGATATGACTTCACTTCCTCTACATCCATGCACTCTTATTGGTTATATTTAATAGGATGTTAAGTAAGAGTAGGTTGGGAAGTAATAGGTAGGATATCTAGAGTCTACTACTTTCATTTTTTAAATCTATCCATGAATAGTGCAACAAGCAGATCCCATTCAAATATGGAGTGTAAAGAAAGAGAGTTGTACCCTTCATGGACCTTGCCTTTGAATTATTCCACTAGTAATATCAGGCCTATGTTCTACTTGATGTTGTATAAATGATATCAATAGACCATATCCTATAGATGTTCTAGTGAGGTTGTCTTATCTTATTCAGTGTATTATGACATGACTTACAAAGTTGATATTGGAATGGCATCCCATACTTTTGATGGCACTAGGGGTTATAAAGGTATTTTATTTCTCCATGCCATAAAACTATAGGGTGGTGGAATGGCCATAATCTACAAAGGATCTAGCATCAAATGTTTTATTTCATAATCTTTTAGATCTTCTACTTAGGGTGGAGTCACCAGGTGAATGTAGCATTTTCTCTAGGAGTAGAAATACAAAGGTCTTTACCATAGCCTCAATTTGATATCCTTTGAGTGCAACTTATTTTAGATATTCATTCTTGAGATAAGTCACCAGATGAGTGAGAGGTGTTTCAATAAGTAAAAAAAGTTAGAGACCCTCATAAAATACAAATTGTAACTTGTCATTGTGATTGTGGGACCAAATATGTGTTAATGGGGTCCCATCACGTATGTCATTAAACTGCTATCCTCTTTGATTGTCCTAGCCATTGGATGTGGTGTGGACTAGATGGATAAGGTAAATCATACCTCATATAGAGTGACATAATAGTACTAGTCCTAAGAGCATGGGGTTTGGATCATTCAAGGGCCTCTAATATTTTAACAAAGGTCAACTCCTTTATAAGATGAGATATTGGGTGCACACTTTCATAATATAACTTGGGGTAAAAGGGTAAGATAAAGAAAAATAAATATAACTAAAAAAAAACTAGGCTAAGATCAAATAAGATCTCCCTACACAATAGCTCTAACCATAATGCATCGATGTGAACAAGTCCTCTCCTTGACATAGATAAGCACAAAAATATTAGAATGCAAACACACACAAAATATATGGGTCAGGGTATTAGATCCATAGATGGACTCAAAGTAGACACATAGGCCTCCAGTACACACACACACACACACACACACACACATATATATATATATAATTGCAAAATATATTACAAAGGATTACGCAAAAATTAGAGGTTTGATTGCCCACAAGATTGACTAGATATATGTATATTGCTATACTAAGATAAATGAAGGGAAACCTTTACAAATTGGATTATCCTTTATGAAGCTAAGACTACCACTATTTATAGTTTACAAAGAGGAGGATTTCCCCCTAAAACTCACACAAATATTTCAATATTACTATAGCTTTGGATGTCGAGTCATATCTTCATTTACGTTGTTGGTCTCCCTAACATATTTAAATCTAGAATCATAAATTCCAAATGGTTATAATTAATTGGATGAGAAACTACTTCCATTTTTATCATATAACCCTTTTGGGGATTCCCACAATCTACGTTTAAAATATTTTTGTATTTAATGTTGGGTTGTTTTTGCTATGAATCCTATGTTGTTGTTGTTCTTCCTTAAAGATACACCATATTATTCTATAGGAATGGATTGTACATCCTTGAAGACTAAAAATATCAACACAATGTGCAAGGTCTAGGGTCATGATCCCAAATAGGGGGTATGGGGGTGTAGAGGGGGAAAACTTCCCTACTACGTACAATTATCAAAGGTTGGATCCACAAGAGAAAGCCTTGAGGTGAACAGTGGGGGTATGTTGTTCTCTACACTCGGTGCTAGAGGAGGGAAGGGTTCACCAAGAATGGTTTAAGAACTTGCTCCAAGTCCTCTAGTTTTTGGGAATGTTTGATGTATTTGGTTTAAGACAAACACCTAGATTTGGCATTTCTAGATCTATGCTATGAAATATAAAGGATAATGCAGAAATATAGAATGCAAGAACACAAGAGCTAACCCTAGAATAATTCATCCTTTGAATGATTTCTAACCCTAGGGTTTCAAACAAACAACCATTAAGCAAGGGCTCAAGAAGAGATGCATAAATAGAATTAACCCTAAGTGCACACTATATGTTGTTCATCTTTCAAATGCTTAGAAATTAATTAAATATATTTCTTATAAATCAGATCTAGGGTTTACAACAAAAATATAAAGCACTCAACAAATAGCCTAAAGACTAATTAGAGTACTTAGCTTATCCAATGATTTATCCTTATCTTTATCCCTTTATCCAATGCTATCAACAATTCATGTTCCTGCAAGATAACTTGATAAACACTTGAAAAATATGATTAGCATTAGGGGACATGCTTAGGCCACTATAAAAAAATGCTTGGAGTTGTAGCAGTCAAGACCCCTAGGTCCTTTTAGCTAACATTTGATAAATAGAAGTAGAAATTGACCTTTGGAAGAAAATAAACATAATACAATACAACAAAATAAAATGATAAAACCACAAAACAAAATGTAGTATCAAGCTCTAAATGCAACCTAAAATGCAATGGTGAAGTATAGAACAATAGATTGCTCTCGGATACTATCTGGGCAATATTGTGCCCTATAATAGGTGACCGTGACTTCACTCAGGTGGAATCATGCCTCATAGAGAATTGAGCACAATTTCATAGAAGTGAAACAAAATGTCTCAAATCAGATCAAAATAATAATTCTTAAGTGTAGCAAACAAAAACAAAATGCAACATAGTGCTTTCACCTAACAGAGAGAGAGATATAGGAAGTAGGCAAAAGGGTTAAGACCTCCCAAATAATTTATCTCTCCTTAGGACTTCAACACCAATCCACTAAGAGTGAGCAACAACAATCAAAAATCCAATGCAGTAGAAAACCAATCAGACTTCACACTTCAAAGTTAATTTTCTTGTGAATGAAGAAGAAAATATGCAGACCGAATAAGAACACTTTACGAGAAATAATAAATCATAAAATGTTAGCTTGCAATATGGAACGATTTAACTTTGTTCGTTTATATTTAATTCTGATCAAATTCCTAAAATGCAATATGACGAAGAAATATGAAAACCACAGCAGTAAATAAATTAAATCAAATGGAAAATAGTTCGCCACTTACGAAGGGCACATCCCCGCCGTGAAGGCAATTGCGAAATGCAGATAATAAAAAATAAAAAATGATGATTTAATTTTGAATAATCTATCTACTATATATATGAAATGTTTTACTCCTAGAATACCTAGCCGATGGCTAGGTTTGGTGTGTAACATGACTCCCCTCCTCGGAAAGCTTTGTCCTCAAAGCTGAAAATGTCTAGAAAATACTTTCAGGTTCCCATGTGGCATCCTCCTCCAGTAAATCTTGCCATTTGATGAGAAATTCTTGAATTTGACGTGATCTCAGTCTTCGTATTCTGTGTTGTAGTATATATTCAGGTTGGAGATGTATGCATCCTTCCTCATCGAGCACTAGTAATTCTGATTGACTTTGCACTTTCTGACCAATTACTTTTTTGAGACATGAAACATGAAATACTGGGTGTATTCGTGATGATGTAGGTAGCTCTAATTGATAGGCTACTTCTCCAATGTGGCGCACAATTTTGTAAGGACCATAGAATCGTGGAGCCAAATTTTGGCTGGACTTTATCCTTAATGATGATTGTTTGTAAGGTTGCAACCTTAGGAAAACCCAATCACCTATATTAAAAGTTCTCTCTGATCGGTGCAAGTCTTGTTGTTGTTTCATACGATTTTGTGCTTGGACTAAATTCTCTTTGAGGATGGTGAGTGTAGACTGCATTTTTTGGAACCAATCATCCACTTTGGCTACTTTGTATGATCCTTGTACGTAATCTACAATGGTTGGAGGCTTGGTGCCATACAATGCTTCAAATGGAGACATCTTAATTGAGTAATGGTAAGAAGTGTTGTACCACCATTCTGCCAATGCTAACCACTGGCTCCATTGGTATTGTTTATCTTGAGCGAAACATCTTAAGTACATACCCAAACATTTGTTAACTACTTCTATTTGACCATCTGTCTGTGGATGGTAGGCTGAGGACATGTTCAATTTGGTACCACTAAGTCGAAATAATTCTCGCCAAAAGTTACTAGTGAAGATGGGGTCTCTATCACTTACAATATTTTTTGGCATACCATGTAATTTGAAAATTGAATCCATAAATACCTTTGCCACCTTGCTTGCAGAAAATGGATGTTGTAAAGCCTAAAAGTGAGCATATTTGGATAACCGGTCTATGACTACGAATATTATCGTCTCCGCCTTCTGACTTTGGAAGACCTTCAATAAAATCCATGGATATATGTTCCCACTATCGTTCAAGGATGGGTAATGGTTGTAACAACCCTGGTGATTTGACTGTTTCTCCTTTATTGCACTGGCAAACTTCGCATTCTGCTACCCATTGTTTGACTTCTGATTTTAATCCTTTCCAACAAAATGATTGTTTGACCCTTAAATATGTTTTCATAAATCCTAAATGTCCTGCTGAACGAGAAGCGTGCGATTCGTCGAGGATCTTGGATTTGAGTTCTGAATTGTGTGGAATGTAAATGCGGTTTTTCTTTTGGAGGATTTTATTTTCATAAGAGAACAAAGGGTGTTTAGAGGACCCTATAGATAACTCTTGAAGTATCTGAGCAGTTTCGCTATTGGACAACCATTCATATTGTAATTGATTCACCCATTGGGAGCAAGGACCTGAAATAGCGTTAATGACTACTTCGTCTTCATATTTCTTGGACAGCGCATCGGCGGCTATATTTTCCTTCCCTTTCTTGTATTCGATGACAAAATCATAGCCCAATAGTTTGGTTAACCACTTATTTTGTTCCGGATATGAAAACCTTTGCTCAAGAAAATGTTTGAGACTACTATGATTTGTTTTTATAATGAAATAGCTACTGATTAGGTAGTGTCTCCATTTTTCTACTGCGTGAAGAATAGCCAACATTTCTTTTTCATATGTTGATCTTCCCAAATTTTTCTTGGAGAGATGTTTACTTTCAAATGCCAACGGATGACCTTCTTGCATTAATATAGCCCCAATTACTGTTCCTGATGCATCACATTCGATAATAAATGGTTTATGAAAATTGGGAGTTGTTAATACTAGAGTTGTACACATGGCCTTCTTAAGAGCTTCGAAGGCTTGAGTGGCCTCTTCCGACCAACGAAAACCATCCTTCTTTGTGAGTGCTATGAGAGGTGCTGCAATCTTACCATAATTTCGTACAAACTTGCGATAGTAGCCCGTGAGACCCAAAAAACCATGAAGTTTCTTAATGGTTTTAGGTAAAGGCCACTCTTGAATTGCCTTAATCTTATTGGGGTTGAATTTGACACCCTTGTGTGAAACTATATGACCAAGATACTTGACTTCTTGGACACCAAATGAACATTTGGAACGTTTGACAAATAGCTTTTCTCTATGTAAAATGTGAAGGGCTTTATCCACATGATGTAAATGGTCCATCCAAGTTTTGCTGTATATGAGAATATCATCAAAAAAAAATAACACAAACTTATGGAGGAGTGGACGAAACACTTGGTTCATGAGACTTTGGAATGTGGATGGTGCATTGGTGAGACCAAAATGCATTACCAAAAATTTGTAATGACCTTCATGAGTACGAAAAGAAGTTTTGGGAATGTCTTCTTCTCTGACACAAATTTGGTGAAATCCTGAGCGAAGGTCTAATTTTGTAAAAAATTTTGCACCATGCAACTCATCTAGTAGGTCATCTATGACAGGGATAGGAAATTTGTCCTTGATAGTGAGTTTATTGAGAGAACGAAAATCAGGACACATACGCAAAGAGTTATATTTTCGTCGAGCCAGAACTATAGGTGAGGAATAAGGGCTAGTGTTGTGACAAATGACTCCATGATCTAGCAGATCCTGAATGATCTATTTGATTTCTATCTTTTGTGGTTGAGGATAGCGGTAAGGACAATTTTTAGGTGGGACACTCCCTGGAATAAAATGGATGGCATGATCATGAGATCGTTTAGGTGGTAATCCTTTAGGTTCTTGGAAAATATCTTCGTATTGTGTTATGATGTCTCGTAACTCTGGAGCAGTAATATCCGAATTTTCTCGAGATTTTTTTTCCAAACAATTAATTTGAGCTATAAATCCATATCCACCCTTTTTTAACATCTTCTCCATACTATGAGATCTCACCATTTGTGATGGAGGAGTAGTAATGCCTTGTAAGCGAATGACTCGTCCATTTTCCTTCCATTCCACAAATAATTTTTTGAAATTGAAGCTAATTGTGTCTAATGTTTCCAACCATTCAACTCCCAAAATGACATCGAGTTCCCTAAATTCATGACGAAAAGGGATCCAAACCGGTATAAGTTCCCATTTTTATGGAAACTTGAGATGTTTGACCAACACATTGCGTGTTCACCCCGTTGGCCACTAGAACCTAGAATTTGTCTTTGTTGGAAGAGTTAATGAATAAATTCAAAGCTTTTGCTGTTTTGATGTCGATAAAATTGTGGGTACTGCCGGAATCAATTAGCACATTCACCTTTTTCTGGCGGAGAAATCCTGGTACCTTGATGGTATGGTGGGCGGTTAACCCCATGAGGGCATGCACGAAGATCGCCATTGTATCCTCTTCCTTCTCTTCTAAAGTACTTGGTAGTTCTTCTTGCATAGGTTCTTCTTGGTGGTAAGTTTCTTCCTCTTCTCCTTCATATTGATCGCATTCAATATGAAAGTTTTGTTTTTGGGCACATGCTTGTTCCTTGGGGTGATGAGTGTGACATTTATAGCAAAAGTATCTTTATGGTTGATCATTTCAATGAAAGGAATTGTTGCGATACGAAGGTTGACTATAAGTTTCACGTCGTGCATACAACTGATTTCTCTTCTCATCCAGCTTGGCTATTCTTATACAATCATTCAACAAGGTTGGATTTTGAATGTCTACCTCCACCCTAATATTTTCTTTCAATCCATTGCGAAAAGCTCCTACCACTGTGTCGGGACTGAGGTCTAAAGTATATGGTAGTAAACTGGTGAACTCCAAAATGAACTCGCTAACCGATCCTTCTTGTTTAAGAGATAACAGTATTACTATGTATGACAATGTAGCTCCTTCATAAAATCTTTCTAAAAAAGAGGTAGTGAATTTTTTCCAGTTAATAGTAGCTCCTTTCTCGCGCTTAAGCCATACGAACCATTAGTAGGCTTCAGTGCCTAATTTTGATGCATTGAAAGGGACTTTATCAAATTCCTTAATTTGGTATAAGTCGAGAATGCCTTCCATTTTGGCTATCCAACCACAAGGATCATGACCCTCAAAAGTGGGCATATCAATGTGTGGAAAATTATTAGGGCCTCTCGGTTGGTGATAACCCATATCCCTTTATTGATCTTGGTTATACCGCTGTCTATGATAGCGATCCATGTAATTATCCGAATTGCCTCTTTGCTATTCCCAATCATCATCTTGATCGTCATTTTCTTCATTCCTTTGGGCATGGGAGTGATTTTGGGGATTAGTATTGGGATTAGGCTGGTTTTGTGCTCGCACTAGGGTTTTTAGGTTGATACTAATTTCACGCATACCATCTATTAAGAGTCGAAGAGATTCATCATTGGAAATGGCCGAGTTACTTGAGTCTCCTTGTGTGATGTTTTCGTGAGTTGGGGGAGGGTTAGTAGCCATAGGGTCTACTAGTGGATGATGTGGATTATAACTACCAATTTTGAAAGGAGAAGGAGAATTTTTTGTACCTGGGCTTCGATGAGGTCTTCGTGCGTTGTTATTGGTCGTTTTCGAACTTGATAGTCGACCGTCAGATCCTTTGGTCCACCTTTTGCTCATGCACTTGTTATCATAACCTTCTTAGGAGATTTTGAGCTTTGAGGAATGCAAAAAATTGGTTGAATTTAGCAAAAATTTGGATTCCGCTACAACTGTCGCTCCAATTGTGATGTAGATTTGAATTTGGACTGCCTCGGGACAACTTTCAACAATTTTGTAATTTGGACAATGCTAGCAACTTCGACAGCAACTTTTCAATGCACGTACTACTATGATCAAACAACGAGGAAGTACCGAACAATTGACATGACACACGAGCAGACCAGACAACGAGGACGCGAGCGAACGTAGACCGGACAACGAGGACGCCAGCAGACCGAATACGAGACGTGACGAACGGAACAAGATGCGAGAACAAGACAAAAAAAAATAGAGATGACAAAGCGACACAAGACACGGAGGACAGGGAACAACCCTCAAGACACGGGGGAATGGAACGCAACACGAACAACGATAGACACAACATGAAAAACTGGAACGACCGACGATTAAACATGACAATGACAGCTAGCAATTGGAAATATGACAGTTGGACCGTAAATCGAAGAAGAAGACTATGCGCAGAGGAACTACAGCGTGTGACTGAAGTCACACCATAGAAGGTGTGACTTATGCCTTTTAAACCCCTAAACAAACTTAATACACTGAATGTGGGATAAAGATTTAAGCCCAATGCCACGAAAAAATTTTATCTGACGTCAGCAATCGAAATTAAACAAACTACCTTAGTTTTTCCCGATTTATTGAATATTTCTTGAATTATGATTGGACGACGATGCTTGCGAATGGTTGTGATTGACTGTGTGCAATTTTACGGTCTGGCTTTCAGATTTTGATCGCGAATGAAGGATTTGAGACCCTGGATGCCGTTGCTGTAGTTTTGGGACAGGAATTTGAACGGACGATGACGGGGAATTTAAATGAACCGCATCACGCCTGTAATATCTGCCTTAGAGCTTGTTCGTGTACGCCGGTAATATTTGAATGAACGGTGACGAGAAGTTGAAACAAACCGCATCACGCCTGTAATATCCGCCTTATATCTTATTCGTATACACTGGTAATCTCCACTGACTGTAACCTTCTATTGTTGCACGATAGAACCACGCACAATATTTGCATATGTTGTGAGACCGAGGACACCCCCTGAATCTGATACCACTTGGAATGATTTAACTTCATTCGTTTATATTTAATTCTGATCAAATTCCTCAAATGCAATATGATGAAGCAATATGAAACCACAATAGAAGTAAATAAATTAAATCAAATGGAAAATAGTTCACCACTCAGGGAGGGCACGTCCCCGCTGTGAAGGCAATTGCGAAATGCAGATAATAAAAAATAAAAAATGATGATTTAATTTTGAATAATCTATCTACTATATATATGAAATGTTTTACTCCTGGAATACCTAGCCGACGACTAGGTTTGGTGTGTAACACAATAATTCCAAATTGTGTTGTGTGTGAAAAATGAATTGAAACCTTACTTATATGGTGGATTTGAAGGTGATAAAGGTGGTAAAACCAAGGAGGGCCGACGTAAAACATGCCAAATTCAAAAAATTAGGGTTTTCTTAGAAGAAACCCTAAAAATGTAAAATTGTACCTCGTCAAGGCCAACCACAATTTCACCTATGTGAAGTCACACCCCATTAAGGGTGAGCATGATTTTGCATAGAGAGAAAAAAGGTAAAATAGGGGGAAGAAGCCTTACCCTTGCCCTAGGAAAGTCTAAGGGGTCTCCCAAAGGGATCAGGATATATTACCAACAAAAGTGGGTCAATTTTTTGTGTTTACATTTTGCCCCATATTTATGCATTTATGGCCTAATAAATGTGTCAAAGAAAATATGTAAACACTCACAAACAAAAGGTGACAAGAAAAAATGGGGTGGATGGTTTAGAAGAAAAGGATGGTGTAAAAATTTTTTTATTTCAAACACTTTCATGTTTTGCATGTAGATCAAGGCATTTGGGATATTAATACCTCAAAGTCCAGGGTGCCCCCTCGAGTTTTATGAGGAACACATCCCTCATGAAAACTCAAAAATATAGACTCAGAAGAAGAAGAAGCAAAAATAAACAAGAGGGAAAGAGAAAAGTACACAAAAATAGGGTTAAAAGTGAAAAGGGGGTAAAATCCTAATTCATTTTTACCGTGCAAGAGAAGAAAAGAGCTTTGGGGAAAAAGGGGAGATGGCACTACAGGTGCATTGTTCAATGATTGTGAGAGGTGAGGCTGGCATAGAACTGGAGGGAGCATAGGTAGGGTTGAAAACCACACTTGAATTTCAATTTTTTAAAATTTTTATGCTTTTTTGGATGGTTTTTGCCAAAACCAATGATTTTATCACGTATGACCTGGGAGCGATATCGTAGTTCAGCCATGATTTTTCCTTGGGTGGCAGCGGTGAGATCACACCCAATGAATAGAACCAGGTATAATTTTATGAGATCATGCCTCACATAAGTGGGACATGATCTCACTTTGATGAAATCATAGTCCTAGAAAACTAGGCATGAAATCACCAAAAAGGCAAAAAGAAATAAAACAAAAAAGAAGAAAGAAAGAAAAAAGGAAGAAAGAAAAATAAGGAAAGACATAAGCAAGCTAATTTTGAGAATGCAAAATTTTAACTTAGCAACAAAATTAGAGTTTTAATTTATTGTAATTAATTTTTAATTAATTGATTATTTATTTAGAATTAATTTTTAATTAATTTAACTAATGGAAAATTTTATTTTTGTTGTTATTGTAGCTTAGGGTACTTGAGAGCTGCAAGTGGCGAGTAGGCTCCCTGGAGGTGGAGCTAGAGGCACTCAAACAAATGGAAATAGACATACTGGGAGCAGTGGGGCTAGACCACCTAGAAAGAATACCTTGAGTAGAGGTAGATAGGGCTCTACTGACGATGCTAGTGGAGAGATGGTACCTAGAGTTGTCCACCTTTTGGTTACCCACAAGAGAGATGACCATCACACTGGAGGATGTGTGGTGCATCTTGTGCATCCCTATCATAGGGACAATAGTTTATAGAGTGTGAGAGAGGCTAGTGATCTTGTAATAATTTTTAGGAGGTTGGGCCCACCAGGTGTGATATAGCACCATTGTTGTATATGACCTAGTGGGGCTATATGGGAGAGACCCATGATGAATGTGCTCTATAGGGTGGTGGTGGGATAGTTGATGTGCCACATGAGTAGGAAAAATCTATCATGGACTATGGCAATAGTAGTAGACATGTGATACCAAGGATTTTAGTTTGCATGGGGTCCATATGTGTTGGACCTCTCGTATAAGATATTGTACAATGTCATGTACAAGTGGTATATAGGGATATTTTGAACAAATTTACTCCAAGTATGGAGTTTGGAGCATATAGCGATGTGGAGACTGGATGCACTACCAAGACCATTACAAAGCCCAAAGTGGCCAACAACATACAAATGGTCCAAATCCCTAGAGTAGGTTGAGAGGACCTATGTTGGGCACCTACCACTAGTTAGGTGAGTCATAGATGAGCTAATGGATGCTAAGATTATATGGTAACCCTAGAATCTACACCCAATATGGGCTAACGATAATACAGATTTGGTGATGGTTAGGAGGATTAGATGGCTTACTACAAAGAGGAGGGAGCTAGAGGCATTTCAATTTGATCAAGTCCTAAGGTATTTTAGGATCTTACAAGGAATCCTAGACCTAGAGGATTACTGGTACCAAAGAGTTTACCAGGATCCAATAGGGGTGGGAGGTGGACCTGACTTGGCTAGGTGGGTAGAGGAGGATTTGGATGATCCTCCTTACATGAAACCTAGGGTGGATAATGTAGGAGTTGCCTTCGACTATAGGTTGTGGTATAAATAAGTCATTCCCTAGAGTATCTCATTGCTATTTTTGATATAGAGGCACCAAGTGACGGATCTAGGCATGTAGCAAGAGTTTTAGGAGGTAGCTCACAGGGCCAAAAAGAGGGAACAACAAGGCCTTGTAGATCTAATACAAGGTAGGGTTGATTATAGATTGTGCTAGTGATGGAGGATACTAACACTGTAGGGAATAGGGAGATAGGGGTATATAGAGTTACCCCCAAAAATGCTAGAGTACTACTAGGAAAAGGATCAAGAGAGGCCTCCACATCAACAGTATTCGATCGATGCTAGGCCTAAAGACAAGGGGATACAAGGGAGGAGGTAGATATACTATGAGCATAGCTAGTGAATCTATAGAGACATGTGGACCTACTCCATGAGGATAGGTACAAGAGGATAGAGGGAATACAAGGCTCACTAAACAACATAGAGAAGGAGAGGGATACAACTCAAGTAGATGTCGATCATATTTGAGGGGAGGTGAGTCATCTAGACATAGAGTTCCAGAAGGCTCGGGCATAGGGGATGGCTATCATTGAGAGTAGCCAGGCTAGTGATGATATCCACCTTCTATAGGTGGAGTTACAAAGGGTATGGGAGAGGCAAGAGGTGGTCAATTTAGTGGGCTACTTTTTATGAGACAATATAATGTTGGGTAGTACCAATGGGGTAGATAGTGACACTCCCTCCATCCCTTCAGTCAACTAGCATATCATGGTCTCAATCATATATATTCTAAGCTTCATCATTCATGAATATGTGACTACTTAGACCACCTCCTCCTTTGGGTAGAGCAGAGGAGATATGCTCTCAGAGCTAGGGCTAGGGATAGGGAAGACATGCCAATTTTGATTGTGGTATGCATCCCTAGGGATTGGTTGAGTGTACTGAGACTAGACTATGGTACACCAACCAAACACTAATGTATCTCTCTTTTTCTCATCGAGTAATACATAGATGCTTATTTTATATTTTGTGTGATTGTGTGCATGTGATTTGATTTAATTAAGTGTTCTTTAATTTTAATGTTTTATGCATGAAATTTATCTTAATGCAAGACTATATGAAATGCATGAATGGAATGGATGGAAGGAAGAAATAAAATACAAGACAAAAATAAGAAAGAAAACCAACAAAGAGGAGAATAAGAGAGAGAAGATAAAGAAAAAAAATAAGACAAAATAAGAAGAAGATCCAAAGGTCTACCATCTAAAATAGAGAAGGATAGGCAAAAACATAGTATCAAAATCAGTGTAGGTCTTAAGGGACCAATGTGATTACATACTATGAATCATACCAAAAATAGGGAGCTAAATCCACTATGGATATAGTACTCATCGTAAAGGATGAGGTGTTGAAGTCTAAACCACTATAGGTGGTTGCTCACTAATTGACTACTGTGGGATAATTACCTGCTAGGATATATGTTGAGGCCTGCTGAAAATATCCAAGGAGCTTATCCTGTAATGGGGTGTTGATCCCGCTAAGTCAAAAGGGAGTATAAGTCGATAGAAGATCATATCTAATAAGATACCTACTAGGATGTATAATTATCCCATGTGGGGTGCAATATACATAAGGATAAAATATAATAAGTGAGTGCTACCCTCAATAGGGGGTTTTAAATATGAAAACAATATGGCGAGTGTGTGAAAATGTGTAGAGAAGATAACTTTAAAAAAGATAAAGGAAGAAATAAAACACATGTATCTCCTTATCAAGAGCAAAGGAATACAAAGAAGAAAAAGAAGACAATGGAGGAGTGACAAGGAGATATTAATAAACTATCATTATTGATTTAAGAGATACTTCTCAATACCTCTAAGACCAAGGAAGATAGAACTTTGAACAAATAAAGAGAAGCAAGAAATACTGAAGAAGAAACCCTAGGTGGGGATCTTACTAGGCATCAGAACCCTAGTGAGAGTGCAATGCAAGTGAGCTATGACCTAACTAAGTATCATCACATGTCATTGTCACAAGATTCCCAAAATCTATTTGATCAAGCAGTCGTGAATAGGCAATAATGCAAAATATGACACTCAAGCATGCAAGTTGTGTTAAATGTTAGGTAAGAAAATGCAAAAGGATGAAAAGCAACAATGTAATATGGAAAAGTAGATGGATGCAACAAAAATGTAAATTCATAGCTAAATGATACTTAATTGATTTGATGCAATTTTTATTTATTTTTATTATTTTTATTGTTATTTATATTTAATTAATTTAAGCAAGCAGGATGAAAGTCAACACAAAATATAAGTGTGTCGTCTTTATTGGGAATAGAAACAAGTGTACCATGAACTGTTTCATCAAAGAAATCCCCAAAAAGTAAGTCATATCGATGATGAAAATCATGGCGAAGCTTCGTTGTGTATTTTGACAACCATGGCACAATAATCAATACATTTATGAACAAAACCATTATTTTTAACATAAATATCATTATAAGACAACCAAGTAGGATCTATTTTTAAAACATAAGGCTTATTTTTAAAATGTACAAAATCAATAATATTGTAAAACAAGATCTTAGAAGAATAATGGGGACCATCATCCTCATTACCCACTTCTAAATTTTAAATATCCATATATTCAACATAAGTCATAAGATGATCATCATTATCAAATGGTAAAGGTTGGTCCTTACTAGGTATAAAACCTATGCCACATCTCCCAGGCCATATCTCAACATCCAAAGGCTCTTTAATTCCCTTCTATTGTGTCCCCAAACCTTTACCTACATATCCCATACTAGATAGGATTTGTTTAGGAAGTGGGTAGTCATTGGAAAGGTAACAATGAGCAAAAGAACACTCAATGGGAGAGGGGTTGCTACCACGTATATTTTCTTCAAAGGCAGTTCCTACAAAGATAAAGGTACACATGCCAATGTGTATAAAATCACCTTTCTTATGGGTCAAACCCATGATACTTAGTGATGGTGGTATCTTGGCTAGATCTAGAAGAGGTTTTCGAAGAAACTGATTGTCATGATCCTGAGATGAAAAATTTAAGATATGTTCCTCACTCATTTTTATATGTTGATTTTTTTTATATCTGATATGAGGAATGTAGAGAAACCATTGAATAAATATAAGGACATAGTTTAAAATCATGTTGAGCTTGCTCTACATTTGAGCAAAACTCAAATGGTCGAGGATTACCTAGGATGGTGACAACTTGATTTTTAAATTCAAAGTTGAGACATTGATGAACAGTAGAAGGGACGACCTTCACTGCATGGATCCAAGGTCATCCAAGAAGAATATTAAATGATGCAAGATAATGTACCACATAAAACAAAGTATCCAATATTTTAGGTCCAACCTTAAGGGTAATAGATATGACACCACAGGCTGCTTGGGACTCATTGTTGAAAACTTTTATAATGATATCAGATTTTGTTAAATCTTCCTCTTTTAATCCAAAATTTTGAAAGAATTGATATGTACACAAATTGAGGGAAGAACCATTATCAATAAAAATTTGCTTGATAAAAGTATCCCCAATAAGTACAGTGATGTAAAGTGAAGAATATGCTTGCAATTTTAAGAAAGGTTTATCATCATTCGAGAATGAGATTTGATGTATCCCAAGAGAACCTATGACATAAACTATAGCATTAGGAGAAATATTTTATGGAACCGATTATTGCTTTAAGAATTCCATCAAAGCATATCTATGGTTGGGAGAAGATTGTAAGATCTCTAAAATTGATATCTTTTTTAGAGTACTAGCTACCTATTTTTGGAGATCAAATGAAACCTTAGGTTGTGGTGTCAATACAATAGGTGGAGTCCCTATATCTAAAACTTTCTTCTGATTATTATTCAAAACTAAATTGGGTTGTAATACCGAATTCTATCGTTGTTTAGGATGTTGAGTTTGAGTTTGCTTTATTGTGGTTACCCCAACCATGCCAACCATATTACCATAGGGAGGAGGTTCATTCTGATGAGCCACTTTATCTGCTACTTTTTTATTATGTTTTGGTAATGGATATTTAAATATTCCCATATCTTGATTGGTAGTCATAGTTTGTTGGGTAGGTACTTGATTATTCACTGCCTAAGAATTGCCTAAGTCAATATGTCCTACATAAATCAAATCCTAAACCACATATTTCAACTTCTTACAAGAATTTATCCAATGTCCTTCCACTCTATGATATGCACAATGCTGACCTAACTTATACCAATGAGATCTAGTATCTGTTTGTCTTATGTGAGGTAACTCAATTGCACTGGTTTCTAAAAATTGTTTTAAAACTACTTCCATAGACATATTAAGCCTTGTAAAATTACTTTATGGAGGTTTATTAAGTACTATCTTTTGTAGGTTGTTAGTAACATTATTAATAGGCCTACTATCCATTCCATTATCACCTCTATGTGTTTACTCTTATGTTGAGACTTAGTAAGTTTCTCTTCTTTGAATTTTAGTTGGCCTCTTTTGATAAGGGTTTGTTCCACTTTTCTTGTTAAATCAATTACCTAATCAAAATATGTAATAGTAGTAATCCCCAATGCATAGGATAGTTGTTCTTGTAAATTACCAATAAATATCTCAAGCATATGCTTTGGAGGTAAAGTATATCTCAAACATCCAAATAAAATTCTCCAATGAGCTAGGAATTCTAAAAAGCTTTCCTCTTTACTTTATTTAAAATTGTAAACATATTTCATTGTCACTTCATTTTCAATATAAGCACCAAATTGTTGAACAAATAATTCTGCTATTTCTTCAAAATTATTCAAGGAATAATTAGGTAACCGTTAATACCACTCTAATGCCATGCCACCAAGACTCTTAGGAAATGTTTTAAGTAATAACATGTCATAATAAATGAGGTCATGGTAGGCTATTCTAAATCTTATTAGATGCTCTATTAGATATTTTGTCCCCTTATAAATTGGCAAAACTCACATGGGAAAATTATTAGGATAAGGTCTAGCAGAAACAATAGGATCCAATGACTGATTATACATTTCCTTATAACTATAAATAAAACTTGAGAGTTGAATCATATCAACTTTTGAAACCAAATGCTTTACCATATTTGTTAAATTCTACACTTCTAGATTATTATTATGCATTGTTCCAATATTCCATAAAGGTGGAACATATGTGTGTTGAGGAACCACTGCTTGATTCATGTTGGATGCATGAATATTACTATTATATGTGGCACCTTGTGAAAATGGACAACTAATATTTGATGAAATAGAAGCAAAGGTGTTGATATTAGAGGATTGAGGAAGAAATTGAAAATATTTTTGAGTGACACTACTAATTGGAGGAACTTGCAGATTCCTTCCAATGTTGGTGGTTGTAGTAGTAGTATCAATTGTCTGGTTTCTTAAATTATCAAGATGCATTGATTTAGGCAAGGGGTTATTTTGGTCAAGCATAGGGGAGCTTATTGGATGTGGGAGTGGGGGAGTCTCACCTCTTTTAAGATGAGTGTTACAACCCTAATATAGCTTAGTCGGCTATATTTCTATTACCATTACTTGTTCATTGATTTAATATTATAAATAGAAGTAGGTTGATTTGTATTCTAATAATTAATTCATCATTAATATGATTTGTGTATCACAATGAATAAAAACTACTTAGTGGTGAAGGACTTAGCCCTCCTAAAGTGACAATATTATTTAATTTATTCAATTATATTGGTCTTCGCATACTTACTCCAAGAATATCCTTTCAAGTGGTATCAGAGCAATCGATTCTGTGCACAATTTTTTTCCAGATATTGCCATCAAATTATAAATATTTTAGCATCCAATATTGAAGTATTTGGCTATATTACTGTTCAAAATTTGTTAGTGTCCATAATCCTCAAGGTGCAGGTTTTAGTCAAACCAGTGAAGCACAATCATATATGTGAGGTATCATGCTGCCACCATGAGCAATCAAAAAAACAAGTTAGATTCGAATCCAGGAGGAATGAAAATTTAATCAAGGGTCAGTGTTGGGTGATGAGCGTAAGCTTCTATCACATCAATACGTAGCTACAGAATCTAGGATAGCACAAAAAATTTAAAATAGGTTTTCGAAATCAAAAGCAACCCTAAATTTATCACCATCCAAACTTCACAAAGAAAAAATTTAAATGTTTTTTTTTATTGCTAAAATAATTTCATATTCGAAAGGGAAATTCTTACTTTGAATTACCCATACATTGGTCACATAAAGTTGAATTTATCAAGAAGTATAAATCAAGGTATTATTCCATGAAATGATACAAATATTTGGTCGATATGCTCATCATCAAATTTTGTCTCCAAAAACCTGTATAACTATTTTTCGAGTATGTAAAAATAATATGGTCCTCTCATATTTACATTAAATATCCTTGCAAGTGGTAAAAAAAAACTCATTTCATAAGCATTAAACCATACCCGGTTCATTTGGCCTTTCAAAGCCAATAACATCACGGTTCATCAAAAACGCTCTCAGTTTTTTTAATCAAAATATTGATGACCAGCTCATGGCATTCCACTACATCATGTACGATCTACCTATATATCAATTTCTATCTTATTAGCTACCACTATCAGTAAATGAATGATATTTTCATTAATCTGCTTCCAACCCTTCATGTTCTGTATTATTTCCTTTCTCACAACGTAATTTTTATCCCACATTGTTAAGGGCATAGTATTTTATGGTTTTATAAGCTTAGAGGTGCTAAGAGTGTAATGTGACTTCGATCACATGATAATTTCAACTTCGAGCGTGCAATCGAGTTGGTTTTTTTGTTGTCGCCTCTCCCTCCCTATTGTCTAGTCTTGTCTAGTGTGCCTTCGTGTCATTGCTTCGAGTCTCCTGGTCGTTAAGTCAACATCTGATGCATCTTCCTATCGAGTCAGAATTACCACATCCTACATTAGAGTTGTGGTATTATGCCAGTCATGATTTGGTCCAGTGTTAGGGTTACCATCATATTCATTAATCCATCCTTGGTGTAACATTTTTGTGTAGCTTCCATTGTAATGTCTATCATGTCTTCCCCCCTCTTCATATCATGTCGGGTTGTCTTTCTTCCAACTAGTCATTAAGCTGATTTCTCTCTTATCTTCATCTGCTAGTCGTTGGGGCACAACCATTTTCATTCAAATTCATCACTCTTCCACCTAGATGTTAAGCCAATTCCCACCTTGTATTCATCCACTAGCCATTGGGTCATATCCATTGTCGTTCAAACTCGATCACTGCATCATAGTGGAAGCAGTCCAAATTCAATAACCACATCACAGTGGAAGTGATAACCAAGTAGATAACAACCAAAATTTAAATAAAATCCATAAAGGACAAATATTCAAAGGAATTTCATTGAAGATAAACTTTTTGCAATTAGTCAATAATTGTTTAGCAATTTTTGCAACAAATTAGCAGCAACTTTGGTGCATGAGTGGTAGGTGGACTAAAGGACCTAACGATTGATTATCTAGCACATATAATACAAATGAAGGATTTTTGAAGTCACCAAGAAGACCTCCATAAAATAAAGGTACACAATACAACTCTCCTTTATGAATTAATAGCTTTGACCCCAACCATCCCAATATTAACCCTATGGCTCCTTCCAACTCATCCCATGAAAATATCACAAACGAGGAAATGGAAAACACCAATGCTAGTAACTAAGACGTCCAATCAAGTATAACTCAACTAGTAACTAGTATGAGCACCATGATTTCAATACTATAGCAATTATTGAGGAAAAAAAATCAAGAGGCTCCCCATTCCCCACATAACCACCATAGAAGGTAGGATAATGAGGATCAGGATACTAAGAAATATTATCAACAAGCAATATGACCTACAAGTGTTAATATTCCTTGTGCTAATATGCCTACATTTGAGGGTGGTGATCCACATGGTTAGATAGCTAAAATGGAAGGCATTCTAGAACTATATCGGGTTCTCGAATCTGAAAAAGTTCCTTATGCTTCTTCTAAAATAGGTACTGAAGCTTACCAATAGTTTGCCTGGTAAAAACATCAACATAGTTGATCCATAATTTGGCTTGAATTCAAGAATATTTTCCTCAAAATATTTGTTGAAGGGAGTTCATCCTCATACGTAGTTAGTTTGTTGGCACTTAAAAAAACTGGCTTGGTAAGAGATTATATTTTAGAAATAACTAGTCTTCTCACTTATATAGGAAATTTACCAACCGATGTGGTGGTTTCAGTTTTTAGACATGGGTTGAAAGAGAATATTCAACTTTAATTAGACTTACATGATCCATACTCTTTAGATGACACTATAAATATTGCCAAGTTGGTTGAGAAAAAGGTGCAAAATTCGACATCCTTTAGACGTGACTCCTATAGTCATCCTCAATATTGCAACAATTCCTTCTATAGGAATAACTAACCATAAAGATATTACTGCTATAAATGTCACAATCATCATCCAAAAGATCAACCATGTGTACCAAGACAAAACTTTCAAATAGAATATGATAACATGGAAGACGAAGAAGAAATAGAGAATATAAATATACATGACTCACCTGTGCCTAAAGAACAAATTGAACAGAATGAAGCATTAGGTGACGAATAAATTATGGCTATTTTAGTACATGCCCTTATGGGAGTAACAGATAAATCAAGGTAACATGACTTATTCGATAGAAAAGGATAAATGTGTTGATCTATTTAGGGAGTACTCATAATTTTATTGACATTATAACTACTAAGGCATTGAACTTACACATTCACTCCTACAATAAAGATAATTTTCAAGTTTTAGTTGCAAATGGAGGAAATGCTCAATGTATTTGTAGAAAATCTATAGTTTCAATCCAAATGGGAAGTTATATTTGGCATGGAACTCTCTTTGTTATGAGTTTAGGGAATTCAAAGGTTATTTTGGGAGTTGAATGGTTAGAAGAATTGGACACAGTCAATTTTAATTTTAGAAAGTTCTTTGTGGAATGGAAATAAAATGGAAGGACCATTCACCTCCAAGGAATTACAAATCCTCCATAAAATATAGTGAATTCTCACAACATGGAAAAAATATTAAGGAAAGGAAGTTATGGGTTCATAGCTCAAATAAATTGTTTGGAGAAGCAAGCATAGGATATTCCTGAAATCCACTCAAAGGATCTTCAAGATATTGTGGCTAACTATGATGAAATTTTACAATAACCAAAAGTATTACCTCTCAAATGATCTCATGACCATGTCATACACATTTTTCTAGGAAGTCTTCCTCCTAATTTCTATCCTTATCTTTACCCTCAACCTCAAAAAATAGAAATTGAGAAAATTGTCCAAGAACTTTTAGAACATGGAGTCATTCATCATAGCACCAATCCTTATTCTTCACCAGTGGTTTTAGCCCGTTGTAAGGACAATTATTGGCGTATGTGTCCTAATTTTCATCCTCTCAACAAAATCACCATCAAGGATAAATTCCCTATTCCTGTCATTGATAATTTATTAGAAAAATTACATGGTGCAAAATATTTTACAAAATTGGATCTACACTCCAGCTTTAACCAAATTAATTAAGAGATGAGGATATTCCTAAAACCACCTTTCATACTCTTTAAGGTCATTATGAATTCTTAGTCATGCCTTTTGGTCTCAATAATACCTCGTCCACATTCCAAAGTCTCATGAACCATGTATTTCATCCTTTCCTTCACAAATTTGTCTTAGTATTCTTTGATGACATTCTCATATATGGTAAAACATGGAAGGATAATTTGATGCATGTGGGAAAGTTTCTTCATATTTTACACAAGGAAAAACTTTTTGTCAAACATTCTAAATGCTCTTTTGGTTTTCAAGAAGTTGAGTATTTTGGTCATATTTTTTCTCATGAAGGTGTTAAAGTGGATCCTAATAAGATAAAGGCCATTCAGGATTGGCCTTTACCTAAAACCATCAAGAAACTTCATGGTTTTTTGGGTCTTACAGGTTACTATCACAAGTTTGTGTGCAACTATGGTAAAATTGCAACCCCTCTCACAACTCTCACAAAAAAATATGCTTTTCATTGGTCTGAAGTAGCCACTCAAGACTTCACATCTCTCAAAGAAGCAATTTGTACTACTCTAGTTTTGGCAACCCTATATTTTCACAAAATATTTGTGATTGAATGTGACGCGTTAGGAAAAAGTATTGGGGAAGTACTACTGCAAGAAGGGCATCCCTTAGCATTTGAAAGTAAAATACTTTTGGGTAAGAATTTGGGAAGGTCCACATATGAGAAAGAAATGTTGGCTATTCTACATGCGATTGAGAAATGGAGACACTAGTTAATCAATATTCATTTTATTATTAAAATATATCATAGTAGTCTCAAGCATTTTTTAGAACAATGATTTTCTTATCCAGAGAAAAATAAGTGGTTAACAAAATTGTTGGGATATGATTTTGTTATCGACTACAAGAAAGGGAAAGAAAATGTGGTAGCAAATGCATTATCACATAAATATGAAGATGAAGTGGTTATCAATGCTATTTCAGGTCCTTGTTCCCATTGGGTCTCTCAACTCCAAGAGGAATGGTTGTAAAATCCAGAAAAAACTCAAATAATTTAGGAGTTGTTGTTAGGATCATCTAAGCATCCTCAATTTTCCTATGATGACAAGGTATTAAGAAGAAATAATCGCATATATATTCCAAACAATTCTACCATCAAATCTAGGATTTTGGAAGAATCGCATGCTTCTCTGTCAGTAGGACATTCAGGATTTTTGAAGACATATATGCAGGTAAAATAATCCTTTTATTGGAAATGATTAAAATCTGAGGTCAAAACATGGGTGGATGAATGTGAAGTATGTCAGCATAATAAGGGTGAAAGAGTCAAATATCCAAGATTGCTTCAACCACTACATATTCCAAATCATCAATGGGAACATATTTCAATGGATTTTATTGAAGGTCTTCCTAAATCAAAAGGAAAAATAGTAATTTTTGTGGTAGTGGACCGCCTCTCCAAATATGCTCACTTCAACGCTCTACAACATCCATTTTCAGCAAGCAAAGTGGCTAAGGTATTTATGGACTCAATTTTCAAATTGCATGGAATATCTAGAAATATTGTAAGTGATCATGATCCCATATTTACTAGAAATTTTTGGAAAGAATTATTTCTTCTTAGTGGTACCAAGTTGAATATGTATTGTGCATACCATCCTCAAACATATGGTCAAACTAAAATAGTTAACAAATGTCTAGGTATCTATCTAAGGTGTTTTTCTCAAGATAAACAATATCAATGGAGTCATTGGCTTGCCTTGGTAGAATTGTGGTACAACACTTTTTAAAGATGTCTCCATTTGAAGCATTTTATGGAGTCAAACCATTAGCAATAGCAGATTATGTTCTAGGATCTTCCAAAGTGGCTCAAGTAGATGATTGGTTCCAACACCGACAATCAATGCTCAACATTCTCAAAGACAATTTGGTCCAAGCACAAAATTGCATGAAGAAACAAAAGACACACACCGTTCTGAAAGATAATTTAATACAGGTGATATGGTGTTCCTACGTTTGCAACCCTACAAATAGTTGTCATTGAAGATCAAAACTAGTCAGAGGTTGACTCTAATATTTTATGGTCCTTAAAAAATAGTGCACCACATAGAAGAAGTGGTATATCAACTAGATATTCCTCCCTCATCCCATATACATCCAATATTTCATGTTTCCTATCTCAAAAAGGTGATCAAACAAAAAGTACACTCTCAATAAAAATTACCAATACTTGATGAAGAAGGATGTATATATCTCTAGCCAAAAGTATTTTTACAGAGCTGATCATGTATGTTGAGATCCCATCACATCAAATAATTTCTCATCAAATGGCAGGACCTACTAGAAGAAGATGCTACATGGAAACCAAAAAGTATTCTCCAGTCATTTCCAACTTTGAGGACAAAGCTTTTCAAGGAGGGGAGCCATGTTACAACCCTAATATAGCTTAGTGGGCTATATTTCTATTACCATTATTTATTCATTGATTTAATATTATAAATAGAAGTAGGTTGATTTATTTCTAATCATTCATTCATCATTAATCTAATTTGTGTATAGCAAGGACTAAGCCCTCCTTAGTGGAAAAGGACTTAGCCCTCCTAAAGTGGCAATATTATTTGATTTATTCAATTAGATTGGTGTTCACATACTTACTCCAAGAATCTTCTTTTAATAATCCTCCTATTCCACACCTTCTAGTATCTTATCCCTATTAGCTTTCATAAAACCCCAAATGTGCTTGACTTATAAAAATACAAGCCCACCATCAGGTCCTTCATGAGGATCAAAATTCATTTTAGTTTCCATATTATCTTGTTCTTCTGGATCTATATTAGTATCCTCTCTATAAATATGATCATATTCAAGAGGAACATAATCAGATTCAAGGTGCTTCTACTGACTTTTAAGGAAAGGATCCATTAGAAGAGTGAAAGGATAGAAGAGAATGCTAATAATTTTTTTTTAAATATATTATTAAGGTTTTTCAACCACACAAGCAAATTTAATGATCTTGCTTAAAATATATTAAAAATAGGAGGTGTTCATGTCAGGTTCACCAAATATGTAGAGAGATAAAATTGCCCTACCATGTACAATTTTCAAAGGATGGATCTGTAAGAGAAATACTTGAGGTGAAGCTCAGGGGTATGTTGTTCCCTACACTTGGTGTTAGGGGGGAAGGGTGCACCAAGAATGGTTTAAGGACTTGCTCCAAGTCCTTTGGTTTTTTGGAATGTTTGATGTATTCGATTCAATACAAAAACCTATATTTGGCCTTTCTAGATCTATGCTATAAAAGATAAAGGATAATACAAAAATACATAATGCAAGAATACAAGAGATAACCTAAGAATTATTCTTCCTTTGAATTATTTATAACCCTAGGGTTTCAAACAAACAAACTTTAAGTAAGGGCTCAAGAAGAGATTCAGAAAAAAAATTAACCCTAAGTGCACACTATATGTTGTTCATATTTCAAATGCCTAATATTCCTTATAAATCAGATCTAGGGTTTACAATAAAAAAATAAAGCGCTCAATAAAAAACCTAAAGATAAATCAGAGTACTTAGCTTATCCAGTGATTTATCCTTACCTTTATCCCTTTATTCAATGCTATCAACAATTCATGTTCCTACAAGATAACTTGATAAAAACTTGAAAAATATGATTAGTGTTAGGGGGCCTACTTAGGTCACTATATAACAATGCTTGGAGGCGTAGCAGTCAAGCCCCTTAGGTCCTTTTAACTGAACTTTGATAAACAAAAGCAAAAATTGACCTTTGGAAGAAAATAAACATAATATAATACAATAGAATAAAATGATAAAACCATAGAACAAAATGTAGTATCAAGCTCTAAATGCAACCTAAAATGTAATGGTGAAGTCTGGTATAGCAAATTACCCCCAAATATTTTCTGGATGAGATTGCACCCCGTAAAAGGTGAATGTGACTTCACTCAAGCAGAATTGCGCCCTGTAGAGACCCGAGCATGATTTCATAGAAGTGAGATGAAACATCTCAGGTCAGATAAAAATAATAATTCTTAAGTGCAATGAATGAAAATAAACATACAATAGAGCTTTTTCACTTGGCAGAGAGTGAGGAAGCAGGTAGAAGGGTTGAGACCTCCCAAATAGTTGATCTCTCCTTAGGGCTTCAACACCAATCCACCAAGAGTGAGCAACATCAATCAAAAATCCAATGCATCATAAAACCAATTAGAATTTACACTCCAAATTTAAATTGCTTGCAAACAAAGAAGAAAGGATGCATACTAAATAAGAACACTTTGTGAGAAATAATAAATCATCAAATGTTAGCATGCAATAATTTAAAATTGTGTTGTGTGTGAAAAGTGAATTCAAACCCTCCTTATATAGTGGATTTGAAGGTGAGAAAGGCAAGATAACCAAGGAGAGCTAATGTAAAACACGCCAAACCCAAAAAATTAGGGTTTTATTAGAAGAAACCCTAAAAATGCAAAATCATGCCTTGTCAAGGCTGACCATGATTTTACCTATGCAAAGTCGCACACCGTCAAGGGTGAGTGTGATTTTACATAAAGAGATAAAAAGGTAAAATAGGGAGGGAGAAGCCTTACCCTTTCCCTAGGCAAGTCTAAAGGGTATCCCATATGGCTTAAGAAATATTTCCCAGTAAAGTGGGTCAATTTTTTGTGTCTACAGGAAACTTTTGACATTAGAGATTTTATCAACTTCTAACCTTAAAAATTTTCTCACCATCTAACCTCAAAATCCTATGCATCAAAATTTTTATCTTTGTTCCTTAGTCAAAGCATTTATAGAATTCTAATTTTTTGAATCTTAAGACATTCAATTAGCATTTTTGTTC